>OX030951.1:124481533-124651533 GCA_943735915.1 Pherbina coryleti | reverse complement strand
TTTGCTAGAATTTCTCATGATGGCAGCAGCAAAATCAGCAACATAAAAAAAATACTTACAAGAAAGCAGCTCGTTCACAAGGAAGGAAAGTTGTTGGCTGTGACATGTGTTTAAGTTTGTGTTGGTGTGTGTGTGAACTCTTGCATTTCTTTCAGTTGCCAACTCAAATTATCTTTCCGCTTGCAACAGCTTAAGAAACAACTTTTTCCGTTCTTCACTTACTTGGTCACAAATCAAGTTTCAGTCATACCAGCTAAAGCACAGTTAAAACGCTTTTGGGGCTTAGTTGGGTGCTGTTTTTTTTTTTTTTTTGGGTTTTTTATTTTGTGTACTTTTAGCCAGTTTTAGTTCTTTGTGCAACACAGCTTCAGTTAGCACCAGCGTGTCGGCGTAATATGCTAAGGAAAAGTTGCCGCGCTGCAATATTGTAAACAGGCACTTAAGAAAAAAAAAAAAAAAAAAACACAGCAACATAAAACAGCAACAAATCCACATTTCAGCCACAATTCCTTATTATGTAGGTTAATTTTTACCGGTTTTTTTCTGATTTTGTTTTTTGCGCTACATGAATTTTTCTTAGTTTAACACGGTTCATGGCTTCACTTTGATCTTTGACTGTCGCCTTGTCAAGTGCTGGGTGTCGTGAAGAGGTTTTACTATTTTCGCTGCCAACAGTTTAATGATGTCTAAGAGTTAGTTGGCAAAAACATTTAGTTGAACTGTGCTGAAAATCCTCATGATTCAAGAGATAGCAAAAACAAATTTCTCAAATTTTGGCATTTGTGGGGTTTGTATTTATTATGTCGCAGCTTGAATTCGTTTTGTTTACATAGAAATTAAGCATCAGTGTTCTTTAATTTAACCTAAATAAAATCAGTAGTAATTGATTGTATAATAGTACAGACATTGCAAAGACATTTCAAAATTTTCTCAACAGTTTTTTTTTTAACTGTGTTTTCTATTCCATTCTCTGAAGCATAACAAATAAAGGCTTAATTTTGTTGTTTTTCTAAATTTGTTCTTATAAGTGTAAAAATAAACAGCGAGAAAAAGAATTTTTCACATAAAAAGTAAAAATGAAAAAGTCGCAACCAAAAAGTCGCAATGAAAAAGTCGCAAATAATATTCGCTATAAAATGAGTCTGATTATAGCATCTGCAATAAAAAAATTGCAATACAAAGTCCCAATACGAAAGTCGCAATGAAAAAGTTGCATTTAAATTATGCAAAATATAAGTTCAAATAGATAGTTGCGACAGTTATGATATAACCTCGCAGTAACAATATTGTAATCAGGAAAATCGGTCTAATTAAAATAAACACTCAAAAATTTACAATGAAAAAGTAGCAATGAAAGAGTCGTAATAAAAAAATATTTTATTAAATAAATCGCAATCTGAATGCGAAAAGTCGCATTGAAAAATTTGCTATCAAATAATGCAAGATATAAGTTCAAATAGACAGTAACGATGTCAGTAAAAGTGTTGCAATGAAATTGATTTCATTAAAACTCATAGTGAAAAAGTCGCAAGTAATAGTCGCAATAAAAATATGAAAAATCCGCATTAAAATAGTTGCATAAAAACTGCAATGATATAAGTTCAAACAGTTGTTTAAAATAACATTTCAATTTTGTTGGTTTCTAGATTTGTTTTTAAAAGTTAAAAAAAGCAACGATAAAAAATAAGTTTTCATTTAAATAACAAAGTCGCAATGAAAAAGTTAAGTCGCATTGAAAATGTCGCAATGGAAGAGCTGCAATAAAATAAATCTTATTAAAAAACTCATACAGAATAAGTCGCGACAAAAAAGTCGCACTGAAAAGGTCGCAATGGAAGAGTTGCAAGAAAATAATCTTATTAAAGAACTCATAGAGAATAAGTCGCAATGAAAAAGTCGCATTGAAAGGGTCGCAGTGTAAGAGCTGCAATAAAATAAATCTTATTAAAGACCTCATACAGAATAAGTCGCAATAATAAGTACAAATACGTAAAACCGCATTGAAAAAGTAACATTAAGCTACTGCAATAAAAATTTTGCAAAAAATAAAACTTAGAATAAAAAAATCGCAAAGAAAGTGTCGCAATGAAAAATTCGCAGTAAACAATTACATAAAATGGCGATGATGTGAGTAAAAAAGGCTGCTTCGGTTTAAAATGTCACAATAGAAATGACGCAATCAATGAAGTTGCAATGAAAAGGTCGCAATGGAAGAGTTGCAGTGAAATAAATCTTGTGAAAGAACTCATAGAGAATAAGCCGCAATGAAAAGTGTAAATACGCAAAAATGGCATTAAAAAATCGTACTAAAAAAGGAACTGAAGGATATACATATATAAGTTTTAATGGAGAGTTAAGATATAAACATACAATAAAAATTCTGCAAAAAAATTAGTTTGATTAAGACTTATAGAAAAAATCGAAAGGAAAATGTCGCAAGGAAAATGTCGCAATGAAAAAGTCGCAGTAAAAAATTTAATAAAGTGGCAATAATGAACGTTAAAAAGACAGACCGGTTTAAAATGTCACAGTAAAAATGACGCAATCAATGAAGTTGTAATGAAAAGGTCGCAATGGAAGAGTTGCAGTGAAATAAATCTTGTGAAAGAACTCATTGATAATAAGTCGCAATGAAAAGTGTAAATACGCGAAAATGGCATTGAAAAAGTCGCATCAAAAAAAGAACTGAAAGCTACACTGAAAAAAATAGATTAGCTTAAAATTGAACACAATGTGTTCATAATTTGATTTTTTTTTCATATGTTTTTCAAAAGTTTTAAACACATTTGCTCTTACTTTGACGAAATTTGTTGCAAGCTATTTTTTTAACACAAAATTCGTCAAATTAATAACAATTTTCGTCAAGTTTAAAACATTTTTTTTCTGTGTATAGATAAGTTTTAATAGAGTTGAGATATAAATTTGCAATAAAAATTCTGCAAAAAAAATAGTTTGATTAAAACTTATAGAAAATAATCGCAAGGAAAATGTCGCAATGGAAATATCGCAATGAAAAAGTCGCAATAAAAATTGCATAAAACGGCGATGCTTTAAGTTGAAAAGGCTGCTCCTGTCTAAAATTTCACAGTGAAATTGATGCAATGGAAAAAATCTCAGTAACAAGGATGCATAAATTATGTAATTATGTATGTTTAAATAAACTACTGCAGTAAAAAAAATCGCAATACAAATGTTGCGATGAAATTAGTCAGATTAAGCTAAAAAAAAAAGATTATTTAAAGCTAAAAAAGGCTATTTCAGCACTTCAAAGGATTTTAACCGAGGTTCTCGTGAGAGCAGAGAGATTGACAGTCGTTTGGAAAAATTTATTTCAATCGAAAAAATGGTCTGTGTCTGGTAAGATTTGAACCATGGATGTCGCTGTTCATAGGATTAACATAGAACGGTCCAACAGGGATTAAGAAACTCGCACGCAATAATATAATTTAAAATATGAAGTAGCAGTAGAATAGTCCCAACGAAAATATTCCCTACGAAAAATTCTCAATGAAATTAGTCTCATTAAAAAAGTCATAACGGAAAAGTCGCAATGCATTATGTTGTATTCAAAATTGCAATGATATAAGGTTATGCAGACAGTAGCAATAAAAAAAAATTGCAACGAAAAAAATTTCAATGTAATCATTCGCAAAGAAATTGGATTAAAAATCTTATTAAAAACTCATAGTGAAATAGTCGCAATGAATATGTCGCTGTGCAAAGTCGCAAAGCATAAAACGTAACAGTGAAAAAGTTTCATTATAAACTACAGTTGCAATAAAAAAGTTGCAATAAAAACATTTAAATGTAATCATTCTCAAAGAAATGTTGGATTGAAACCTTTTATTAAAAACTCATAGTGAAAAAGTCGCAATGAATATGTCGCAGTGAAAAGTCGCAATGCGAAAAACGTAACAGTGAAAAAGTTACAGTATAAATTACAATGATGTTATTTAAAGCTAACAGTTACAATCAAAAAGTCACAATAAATAAAAAATCACAATCAATAGATCTGATTGATTCATGAAAATTGCAATAATATTAGCGTATATCATGCAAGCAGGCAGGCAGTTGCAATAAAAATGTTGCAATAAAAAAAATTTGTAATGAAAACATTTCAATGTAATCATTCTCAAAGAAATGTTGAATTGAAAAATCTTATTAAAACCTCTAGTGAAAAAGTCGCATAAAAAATGTCGCTGTGAAAAGTCGTAATGCAAAATAATAATAGTGAAAAAGTTGCATTATAAACTACAATGATATTATTTAAAGCTAACAGTTTCAATAAAAAAGTTGCAATGAAAAAAGCACAATGAATATATCTCAATGAAGTCATAAGTAATAAAAAGTTGCAATAAAATGAGTTTTGTTATAAAAGCCATAATGAAAAAGTCACAATAAAAATGTCGCAAAGTCGCAAAGAAAAATTTGAATAAAAAGATACAATAGTTTCGACTATGTTGTAACACAAGACGTAAAATTATTCAATTCACTTTTAATGACATCTTTTTTAAAAAATATTTAGCAAAATATTTATTCCATACACCTGAGCATATGACCTTTAAAAGAGTGCCGGAGAGGGTTAATAAGTATTACCGGCCCCATTACTTTTGCAAAAGGAACATTTTTTCCTTTAACACCTATTCCTTCTGACCACTCCTTAGGGGGGCTCCCATACAAATTTTATGGTTTTTGTATATTTATTCCATACACCTGAGCATATGACCTTTAAAAGAGTGCCGGAGAGGGTTAATATGTATGACTGACCCCCATTACTTTTGCAAAAGGAACATTTTTTCGTTTGACACCTATTTCCTCTGACCACTCCTTAGGGGGACTCCCATACAAATTTTATGGTTTTTGTATCTTTATTCCATACACCTGAGCATATTACCTTCAAGAGAGTGCCGCAGAGGGTTAATATGTATGAATGACCCCCATTACTTTTGCAAAAGGAACATTTTTACATTCGACACTTATTCCCTCCGACCACTCCTTAGGGGTGCTCCCATACAAATTTTATGGTTTTGTCGATAAAACCGGAAAATGTCGATAAATAGGTAGCAAACTTAAGTAAACAAAAACATCAAATGTTGGCTTTATATTTCATGTAATTGTGTAAAATTTATGTATGATAGAGAGTTCAAACATGAATTTTTCTCCCAGTGAGGATCAAGCAGACCAACAAGTGTTAACATCACCGTTGTACGATCGGTACTTTAGGCACACCAATGGCTCAAATTGTGACCTAAATACCGACACCTGATCACTATCAACCACCCTACTTACCTCCGATAATGACGTATTCTGCGTCAAAAACTGCAATGATACAGTAAAAAGTCAATAGACTTATACAGTAAAAAGTCTCTATATAAATATAGCTACATATGAAAGAGTCTCAATGAAATAAGTCGCAATAAAAACATTGCAATTAAGTAATGCCGATTAAAAACTCATCATGAAAAAGTCATAATGAAAAGTCCCAATCAAACTGGCGCTTTGAAAAACTGCAATAACTGCAAAACTGCAATAGAACTTTCAAAAGACAGTTGCAGTAAAAAAGTTGCAATAACAATTCACAAAGCATAAGTCGTTATCAATCCCACTACAAAATTTGCAATAATAAAAATTTTATGAAAAAGTCGCATTTAAAAGAACCTTAAGTTATAAAAGATTAGAATATAAAAGTCGCAATGAAAATTTTGTAATGAAAAATTTGCTATGAAATCCTTTTGCAATAAAAATGTCAAATAAAAGGAGTCTGATTAAAAGGTTTGCAACTAAAATGTCGCTCAAAAATGTCGCATTAAAAAAGTCGCATTCGAAAAAGTCGCAACGAAAAAATTGCATTAAAAAATGCAAGGATACTAGGGGGAATAGATAGTTTCTATAAAAAAAAATTATTACAAGCATTTTGCAATGATAAGACTCCAACAAAATTATTCTGTTTATAAAACTCACAGAGATAATATAAAATAAATAACTACCCCCTTTGCTAAACGCAAAGAAAAAATTTACCTCTTGTCCCTAAGTAGGTCAATTAATTTAAAATTAGAATGATTTTGCTTGGAAATATGGACTAAATTGATCTCGATCATACTAAAATCAAAATTTAAGTTTATTCGCAGCTCTTTTCCATGTTTATTATCAAGGTAATACGAAATATTATTAAATATTAATACTATAAATAATACGCTAACACAAAACTAGAACCCCCTGTTTCTCAAGTTATAGACAACACATTTTAATGAAACTTATATCATTTGAAAGGTCTGGTTCATACCAAGTGCAGAATATAATTTTTATTCAAATGTTTTGTCATTAAGATAGGTAAAAATTAGAAATGAAAAACACTTTTTTCCCCCAAATAAAAAAAAAACAACAACAAACAATGTTAGACGTTAATGTGGTTGAGAAATAGGCGAGAGAGAAAGAAAAACAACAAAATGTGGTTGTTGTTGTTTTTCTTTCCTCTTTTCGGACACACTCAAGAGTAGAGTGCGTAGAACCATGGTGCTTGCTTATTGCATGCTTATTTTCTCTTCAACAGCTTTTTGTGGAAATACATCAGCAGCTGCTGTGGTTGTTGTTTTTTTTCACTTCAACGTATTCAACATTGCTTGTGTTTTCAATGGCGGATTGTGAGCGCTCTCTTTTTGAGTATATTTTTTGACAGTATATGATTTCCCAAGCAACTGTCAATGCTACCTTGTATTATTATACCATGCATAGAACAATCAAAATTCGCTCCCGCTCTTCTGAGTTATGTTTACTATGAATTTATCACTTACAAACGTTCAAGAGCGAATGTGAATAAAATATTCGCTCCCTTTTGAGACCCTTAATTGATTTTCTCGCTCCTTTGTTTGTATACTGAGCAATTTTAAAAGAGCGTTTGTCGTAATGATGCGATAGGCTGAGTTTTCTTCGCTCGTGAATTTCTTCGTAAATTGCAATTGAGTACTTTTGGCAAACTTGCGTATATTAAAAACAAAATACATTAGTGGTATTCAATGAACGCCGTATATATACGGAAGCGTAAGAGCCCGAACAGAACCAAAGCGGCTGTCGGTTGGCGGACCTCTCTCGGAGAAATCCGCTGAGAACACGTCCAGAATAGGAGCGGTTGTCGGTTGTCGGATCAGCGTTGCTTTTCGTTATGTAAATGGTACAAATTCAACACACACACATACAAAACGAAATTTTAGCTCATGGCATGCAACACACACACACAAAACAAAACGTCAGCTCATGGTAAGAACTAAGCAAATAGCACTGAGCACAGCCAATTCTTAGCTAAAATATGGCAACACTTACGCCACTCAGAGAGAGATCCGCCAGCCGTCGGAGAAAAAATAGAATTGATTCTATTCTGGCGTTTTTCCGTCGCGGATTTCTACGGCCATTGAATTTTTGGCGGCTGCATATATTTTCATGTACTTTGTTGCACAGCGCATCCGACAACCGACAGCCGCTTTGGTTCTGTTCGGGCTCTAAGACTATAAGTTTACACCGACCGTATCCACGAACCCACCTGAACAAATCTATATTTAAATAGGCGTAGGCAGTTAAGAACCATTTTCTTCCGTGTTTTTCAACCGATTTTGATATTTTTTTTTTAAAATCAATAGAGTAGGGAGAAGGAATACATAGAGTATCTATGGTGGGCGTGGCACATCCTTCACGTCCCAAATTTGCGATATCGAATAGCTTTAGAATTATAGGTCACTGAGCTGCCGACAAGCTCTCATCAGAATGAGTCCTCCCCACAAGATCAATATCTGCTGGGTCCCCGGTCACCGTGACATAGAGGGAAACGAAATAGCAGACAGATTGGCAAGAGAGGGCTCAGAACTGGAAAGAAGTTCTGCGATCGGGTCGATTATGGCTCCAATCGGAGAATTTAAGAAGAGAATAAATGACAAAGCCAGAAATAACACAAACAACTCCTGGTCAAACAGGGACGACTGTGTTATCTCTCGCCACCTATGGCCTAAACTCTGCGAAAAAAGGACCCAATCCCTACTTTCAATGAGTAAAAATGAAACTCGCATCCTAGTAGGAGTCCTCACGGGGCACTGTTGTATAGGCACAATGGCCTCGAGACTGGGAATTCCGCACCCAGACTTCTGCAGAAGCTGTGGAGATGTCGAGGAAACAGAAACCATCAAACATCTGCTCTGCGAGTGTCCTAACCTCCAACAACGCCGACTTCGCCACATGGGAAGCAGAGTGTACGGAGAACTGCAGGAGCTCGTGGATGTACCACTGATGGACCTTTTCAAATTTATACGGAGCACCGGTTGGTTCAACCAACCTCGCTCCAGTGACTAACAAGACTTAGGTGTTTTTGACATTTTTAGGACCACAGATATAGGGAACCACAATGGACCAATAGGCCCCCGTGCAGGCAACGTTAGGTTGCCCCTCCCTTCTAACCTAACCTAACCTAAGCTAGGTCACACACCCTCGGAAATCGGTATTCGACCTGAAATCACTCGTACCATTCCACTGTTTACATTTTATGGGCGTGGTACATTTCAGCAGCCCAAATTTTCGGTATAAATTTCGAACTATAACTCACAAACCAATGAAACTCGGTAGAAACTTCCTATTTAGTCGCGTTCTTCGACTGGAAAAAAGCATTAGACGAGGGGGCCTGGCAATACAATTCAAAGTTTTTATATCGAATAGCTTTGGAAGTAAATACCGTTTAACAATGAAACTCAATATGGAATTCCCACTTTGTGATATCCTTTTACTAGAAAGTATAATATGGGAAGTAGAGTACTGGGACGGGCATTGGACAAAGGGGTCAGCATATATAAGACAAATTTTTGATACCGAATAGCTTTGAAAGTAAAAGTCACAGAACACGGAAACTCAGAATGGAGTTACTTTTTTGTGATTTCTTGCTGGTGGTACGTATGGTGCGGTATGAGTTCGGTTACGTTAACACATGAGTGAAGAAAGAAAAAAAAAGTTTTCAATAAAAATACAAAAGGTAAAAAATCTCCTTTTAAATGGTCGAATTTCAACCAAAGGCAATACTAGTAATACTAAATTGTCGAGATTAGATGTCTAAATGTCTCGAGTTCAAAATGTTCAGTAAAGTGTAATTACAAAAGAGTCATATTTTACTGTGACTGTGCTTTATTATACTTAGAAAAATGTTCTAGTGTTGATAGAAATGATCAATTCACGACTAATTATCAACTTAATTTAAAAAAATTTGCAATTGTTAACAATAAACTATCCCACACATCCTTATCAAGTAAACTCTACTCATCCCAGGATACATGCCGAACATAACTTTTTATTTCATACCCAGTGTAAAATAAACACAATGACAGGTAAGGGAATAGTAGTTAAATAAAAAAAAAAAAAAAAAAATAAAATAAAAACAAAATCAAAAATAAAGAAATCTGCAATGTCTCCAACAGTATTCTATAAACTTTGTTTGGGCATGATCGTTGAAACACTCATGACACCTACATTACACTGTAAGCAGGTATTAGAGTTGGTTGCTACCCATGACGCATAGGAAAGAAGAAAATACACGAAATTAAACAAAATTCCTAACTAAGCCAAAAACACAACAAAAACCCAAGAAAACATAATAGTTTTCACATCAACTTCTACAGTTAAGCTATGAAATTTCGCTCTTTTTCCGTTAGCATTTCAGAAGTTATGCCTGGTAGTTCTTATATTATTATTCTTATTGAAATTTTTTATTCTTTTTACAACATAAAAATTAATCATTTTCATAATTTAATTTTACTTTATAAGTAACACAGATGAATGTAGTCAAATTCTTGAGTCATCCCGCTTACAGTGCTGCATTACAATAGGATCACCGACAAATTTTTACCAGCGGAATGTTTGATTTTCGTAACGCTGTCATTACGATTTTCCTTAAGTTTCATTTAAGAAGCTACACCATAAAAAATTCTTTCAAAATTGCTACTAAATAGTCTGTTACGCCAAGAATAAACTCATTCCAAACCTATTCAAACTCATGCACTGAACATTTTGCGTTCTGTTTTCAGTTTTTGATTTCTGTGACGGTTTCATTACATTTCTGACTCTGAAACGTTTAAGAAGCAAATAATATCTACTGACGGTTTTCTTTTATTAAACAAAAAAATGATTACGTAGTCATTTGAGCTGAGCTCTAAGCTCATGTCAAGAAAGTTCAATGTACTCCCTACTTTAAATAAAAGAATTATTTTGTTATAAAATTCTAAAATGTCCAATTAAAATAAATGACGTATTTTTAGTGAATTTAATTTCAAAATTATTTTCAAAATGAATCCTACTAAGGATTAAACCTAAGCGCTAAAATGAAAATATTATTAAAATGCTTGAGGTTTAGATTGAAAATTTCTCTAGCTAGCTTAGCCAGAACGAGGATCGACCACAGAAACCTGGAAAAGTAGGCTATAAGGCGTGATTTTTCAATTTCTTAGTGACTGTTTGAAGATTGCTCTTCAATTAAATAAGCATTTAAAAGCAAGAACAGGAAAAACAACAATAAAAGCGACTTCCACTACAACAAGAGCAACAACTTGCTAATCGCTCAATGTCATGGCAATTACCATCAAAAGCACTAGACAGCGTCACATAAAAGTGCATTATGAGGCAAAAGGATATAGTAGAAGAAAAAATGGTATAAGAACGAAATTGATGACTCGAATGCCGAAACACAAAGAAGCAGGGCGAAAATAAGGCAAGCCACCACAACAACAACAACAACAACAAAAACAACAACTAAAGACAAGATTAGCCAGTGGATGAACTGAAACTAAGGTAGCTTATTTAAAAATAGCAAGAACAGATTAAAACAGTAGTAGTTGGAAAGAAATTTTATTGCAGGAATTAGTTAAGGCAGCAGCAAAAGCCGCAGCAGCAACACCAACAGCTTTAACAGCTAAGAAAAGATAGTTGAAACACATGCTGCTAAGTCAGCCATGCACCACCACCTAATGATGGATGACAAATTGTAATCTTAATTCTTTTGAAGAAAAAAAAAAAAATACTTCTAATAGTTACTAGGCAAAATGTCAGAATGACTTCATTTAGCAGCTAAGTATGATGGTTAATTATTAAGAGAACAAAAATAGAGAAAAACATGTTGTTTAACACAATTTAATGCAAAAAATTTCAAAACTCAAGCTCTTTATTAAATAGTGAAGAAATATTTTATATGAGCCAGCCAAGGACAGATGAAAATTTAAAATTATTTTGATGTTTTCTTCGGGCTCAAGGTCCAATTAAAAGCAGAAAACTCTTTGTTTTTGCTTTTATAAATTATTTTTATTTTTATTTTTTTCAATATTTCGATTCTTACCGAGAATCATGATCAGGATGAAAACTTTTTTTACTGAGTTTACAATAAAATATTTAAATTAAACATTTAAAACTTAAATTTTATAAAACATTTAAACATTAAAAATTTTGAAACATTTAAAACACAAAAATTATTCAAAATAAACTTGCAATAAAAGTGCGTCCACTTGCTTCTGTATAAAACTTTCACTAATTGGACCTTGAGCCCGAAGAAAATATCAAAATAAATAATTGAGGTCAACTAAAATCAAAGAAAATTTCAAATAATTTCAAAAACTAAAAAAAGTCTCGAAAATATGCAAAATAATTTAAATTCCCTCCGAATCACTTAAAATGCTATGAAATGCAGAACTTTTTCATGCAGCAGTTTCTTTGAGCTGCACTGCTTGAGCTTCTGCTTATTAAAGCTTGACTTAAACATCATGCAGCTGATCGTTGACTTTGACTAAATGATGTTGCTTAGGCTAAAGCAAAATACAAAAAAAAAAAAAACCCAAGCACAAGCGCCATCTATTTGATTTTATTGTCATTATTGTTCAACTCGAAATGCTTGAAGCAAATAAATACCACAAAAACCAATTGAAAACATTTAAAAAATTCTGTTATTGTTGTTGTTGTTGTTGCATTTTTATCGAATACAATTTTGCTCACAAAAATAATTTACAGTAAAAATAATGAAACATTCAGAGCAAAATTATAGCCAAGCTTCAATAGAAACGAAAGATTTAAGACACGAACTTTGACTTTTCTGACTGTGTCATAGGACAATTTTTTATTAGAGAAAATTATAATAAGAGGCAATAATTAGACAAAAATAAGAGATATTGACTGCTATCTCGGCTATCTCAGAGGTCCCTGGTACGAATCTCGGCCCGGTCATGGTCATACGTTTTTATCTTTACGTATTTCTTTCCTCATTTCTAATCAATTAACATCGAAAAGACATCCATATTTACGATTTGAAGTTGGTGAGATTGCTTTTTAACTTGAATTGACTGAAGTAAGCTTGGCTCAGAATCAACTCCTATTATATCCTAAACATGTTTCGCTTGATAACAACTTTCATTTTCAAACCAAGGCAAACATTACTGAATATGTTTTACACCTGAAATTCTTGGTTTGAAGTTTAAAAAAAAATTTAATTTTTTATTTTTTTTTCTCATAAAAGTGCTTGCCATAGAAGCTTAAATTCGTGGAAATTTTTCCCTTAAATAAAAACTGTACTTATTTTGCGAAATTCATAAAAAAAATTTTTTGAGTTGAAGAAGAATAATATTTTCACCATTTTAGTAGGTAAAAATACCTCGTTAGTTAACATAATATTACGCAATAATAAAATTTATAATTCAAAACGGTTAATTTTTTAACTCATTTCTGAACAAAAAAGGTTCGTTTCTTAAAGTCGTTTGAATTCAGTCCGTTTCAGGGTTCATTTCCGAGTTCTGAAATATAACTTTTCTTTGGTTGGTCGAACAAAATGAGGTGAATTTTTGAGAGGCATTTTAGTCCAACGAATGATACAAAAAGAGCTCATTTATGAGTGCCGAAAATAAAAGTTTCTACCCGAAAAGCTTCATGAATGAATTCAAAAACGGTAGTTTTGATTCATTGGGTGGTTGTGATCTTATTTTTTTCAGTTCTCTTTGGTTTTCGTTGTATTTACGATATTATGGGAAATTTCAATAAATTTCGTGTGAACTGTAAACTCTAAGCAGCATACCTACTCCAATGCCCGCTTACTGTGTAAGTTGGATGTCATCAGTCATCGGTTTTTTAGCGCCCATATCTGAGCAAATGTGATAGAGAATTGTTTAACTACAAGAGTTAGAGGTTAAGCAGTTAAATTGTTATTAAGAAATAGTGGGCTAAGTCATTTGTACAATTACCACTGGACAGACTCGTTGTTAATTTAATTGCGATATTAATAAAATTATCAAAATACATAAGCAAATAGTTTTCATATCTCTCAAATGAGTAACAGTTGAGTGGTTGCTTATTGAAATAAATAAACCGTGAGCTTATATCGTTGCGATATTTTTCATTGTTCGACTTATCGACTTATTTCTCATTAATTTTATTTTTTACTTATTTCAATGCGAACTATCTGATTAAGTCTTACTTCATTGCGATTTATTTCACTGCTGTGATGTTTTGATCACAGCATCAAATTGAATACGATGTGATATTTCATTGCGACTTAATTCAATGCAACTTTGTACTTGCGAGTTATATTATGGGGACTTTTTTTAATGCCAATTGATCACAATTTTTGGGTGCTTAATTTCGGCCAAAACTTCTCTTAAAATAACGCACTGTTTGGGCTTTACAGCACTCAATTTGAAAATAAATTTCCAATATTTGCCAACGTTGTTCAAGCGTAAAGCGACTCATTTCTTTCTGCGGAGGTATGATATTGACTTTATGTCAAGATTTTGAGTGGCTAATAGTTGTCAGTGTCAAAATAACTAATGATTTAAAAAAAAAACACTAGATGACCCACCCTGTATACGAATTGATTCGGTGTTTATATTAAAATTTCAAAATCAACAATAAATTTCATTGCGACTTATTTGATTACGACTTAATATGAATGCTTATATCATTGCGACTTTTCTTATTATGTCTTAATTCATTGCATCTTATTGTTGACGGAGCTTAAGTTTTATCATGCCTCATTTCATTGCCACTCAGTTAATTGTGGCTTATGCCATTGTGATAGTTTAACTAGAGTGTCGCATATCATTGTGACTTATTTCATTGCGACTAGTTTCATAGCGATTTGATTTCATGGCGATTAGTTTAATTGGAAATTATTCCATTGCAAATTATTTCACAGGATTCTTTTCATCGTAAAGTTATTATGCAACTCATTCATTGTTCCCAATGCTGCTTCGGAAATAGCTAAGGTGCAACCCACAAGAAAGTCGACAACTGGAGTATTAATTAAAACTTGAAAAACGAGGTTTGATGCTGAGGTTTGAATGGTTTGAAAACTGGGGAATTCTACATAAAGAGCTCGTTTTGGGTCTATACTTCGTTGTGAAGAACCAGATTTAGAGAAATATAGAGCGATGAAGAAAAAAATGGATACAGAGAGAGAGGGAGAGAGAAAGGGAGAGACAGAGGGAGAGAGAGAGAGAAGGAGAGAGAGAGAGAAAGAAAAAAAGAGAGAGAGATAAGGAGAGAGAGAGAGAGTGAATAGAAATGCTTAGACTGGAAACAGCCTGTGACTTATTCCGCTATCAACAGCCTGTGACTTATTCAGACCTCATATGCCCTACTGTCGGCTTATATGGGTTTGAGTAGCTTGTTGCATAAAATACATTCCATTGTAAAGCATTCCTTGTTCTAGAAATAAAAAAAAAGCTCATAAAGACTAAGATTGAAGCTCATGGTTGAATTAATAAGGTTGTCGCAAGGGTGAGAGTGAGTGCCCATAAATGCCAAATCGAAATTGGCGCATACAAAATCTGAAAGCGAATATTGATAACATGCAAAGCCGATGAAGTTGTTGTTGTTGCTTTTCATTGATTTTGACAATTGTGGGTACTGAGAAGAGAGTCCAATCAGCCCCGAGACAATCTTATTAATTCAACCATGATTGAAGCTTAGGTTAATGGTTGGACAAATAGGGAGTTCTACATATCTTTGAAGAACGCAGAAATAAAATGGAATGAGAGCGAGAGAGAGAGGTAGATTAAATGAGGTAGAGAGAACATAAATGATAAGGCCTGACCAAAATAGACGAAAAGAGACGATTGCAACTTGCCGAACGTTTGCGTCTGTATTGACATTTTACCCAAAATGAAACGAGTACCTCCAATCGTCTGAAACAAGAAGAAGACTGCTTTGCACAGCTGTTGTTGACATATCCAGCAATTGGCTCAATTGGCTCACTGCACAAAATAAAATATTTTCTGTTGTCAAAATCAATAAAATTTCACATAAGACGATAAAAAATGTAGATTTTTAATGACAGTCATTTCAAATATCCTGTCATAAAGCATGACCCTATCCATTTTTGCTTTTTTTTTAATTCTTTTTTCAATTATTTTGCCGAACGTAAGGTTTCTTGTTTTAATTTTTTGTCATATCTTTGACATTTACTATTCGATCTTAAAGAACTATATATCTCGATAATTTTGTCTCGAGGAGACGAACTTTTTTGCTCTAAAGGTACTTGTGATTAAGAACTCCATTCTATATTCTACCCGATATCAACTTCTACAACATGAATTACAAAAAAATAAAAGTCAAATCAAATAACTCGTTTTTGAGCCGTTACCCAATGCCTCGGGAACATCTAGCAAGCCGGACAAGCTAGTGGGCTTGCTATACAAAATAAACCATTTTCTATGGTAAAAAAAAAAATCTATAAAATATTGGAAATTACGCGTATGCCTGTCAAGTTGTGGCTCAATTGGGCTCACTGGACGAAATAAAATATTCTTTGCTCACAAAATTAAACAAAAAAATGTTCTTTGAAATAGATAGACGCAAGTCTTCAAAGCTATAGGCTTTCTTTGGCTCAATTGGGCTCAATTGGGCTCGAGTGGCTCATTGTAGAAAATAAGATATTCTCTGTTCCCACATTAAATAACATTTAATATAGGAAATTACCTCATGTACAAGTTAGGAGCAAGCCTACCAAGGTTGTGGCTCATTTGGGCTCGAATGGCTCGATTTACCTAATGTTGGATAAAAGATGAAAGCTCAGATAAAACAATAAAACTCATCCAGTTAAGTGATAAACAAAGTTTCTGATACGGAAAGCAATTTTTTTGAAGTGATCGATAATTTTTCTTACATAACTTTAAACCAACTTTGACTCATTTTTAAAATTTTAAATATAGGCTCAATTTAGAGTTAAATAAGTTTGTATTTAAAAAAATTGTTTGCTTAATTGTATTTGCCTTATTTAGCAAGCATTTTCAGTACATTTGAAGTTTTTCCTCTACATTCCATCACTCAAATGCTTTATTAAACAATGCCGTGCTTTATAAACGTCAAAGCTTTGGAAAGGAAAACAAAGATTTTTGTGAAGGCAACAAATTGTTGTTCTAATGCTTTATCAGAGACATTCACCATGTGTTGATAGTTTTTCTTAAGTTTTGTCGCTTATTGCTCAATAGCTGGCAACATGGATGGACTTAGTTAAATTGCTGTGAGCTGCTTTTACTCAGAGCACACACACACACACACATATATATATATATATATATATATATATATTCAGCATATGAAGCTGCTGTTGTTGTTGTAGTGGAACACTGTACCGTGCAGAGGGAGCAGAACATGTTGAGTGAAAATTGCGCGGTTAGCTAACGCTGTGAACAGTTAAACGATTAAAAGGAAAACAAGTTCAAAACTGGGTGCAACTGAGTGCCACTTCTTGTTGCATGTTCTTATAAGCAGCCATACAAGCTGCGACTATGACTGCTACTTCTTTATGCGCTTCTCATATTGCTCAAGTATAACTTTTTAATTTCTTTTCACTATTTCTACAACTATTTTTTTCAAATGTTTTTTCTAAGGCTTTTTCTGTTGGCTTTTTCTTAAGCTATTTTCCGCAACTCTAACAGCTGCTGTTGCTGCTGCTCAAACAACTTTGGTCACTTTGTTGCTCTCTTCCTGTCGCCATCATTCACAGTCGTGTCTTGGCAGCTATTACGGCTTGAACTTGTTTTATTTTTATTTTGTTTGCTTCTTTTTTTCTAATGATTCTTGTGCGATTTTATGGTTTCTTGCAATTACCAACACTAACATAAATTCGATATGCAATCATGGTGAATTGATTGGTCATTCATGATTGCACTGCTTCACACTGTGTGACGACTGTGTTAGATGGTGAGTGAGTTTATAGTGCTGTGCTATGCGTTTAAGTGCAAAGAAAATGTGCTACTTTTCTAGCAAGTTTTGACAAGTTGATTTTTTATTTTAAATGTATAAAAACTGTAGATAAAGTTAAGGCAACTTAATGAGAACTCTTAAATTTTTCAATCAACCATTATTATAGGACATAAAAATGGCCATAAAAACGGCAGCAACGCATGCTTCATTTGGCGCAACCTGCTATGATGGCTACTCAACGCCTACGCATGCCATTTAAATTTTTGTTGTTGTTAGTCTACAACCATTTTATTTTGTTTTTTTTTTGCTGCATTGAAGACGCTAGTAAAAGAAATACAGGAAAAAATTTACATTAACCAATAAAATATTCCAAAACGTTGTTAAAGCTTTACTCATGCATGAATGCACTTGTTGCTGTTTTCAACGACTGCAGTTGTTGTTATTTTTTCTTGTTTAATTTTTGTATTTCTGACTTACTGACAACTCTCTGCATGTTTGTTTGTACAACTTATTTAAGAGCAGACGTGATTTCTTTATGTCGTGTATTTAAATTGTTTGTTAAAAAAAAACATAATTTCTACGTGCTTGTAAGGAAGTTGTGGGTAGAGTTAGAGTCAAGTATGGTGGGAAGGAAAGGTGTGTATTCCGCTGTTGACTTCCTAAAGTTATGTTTATAGGTTTTTATTTTTGGATGCCTTAATTGTTTTTATTGTTGCAATAGTAATAACAGAGGTATTCCTATGAAAAACAAAAGACTTAAGCAGCGAACGTGCTCATATTGTCAGTTTTTAAAAGTTGAAAAAAAGATGAAATATAAGGTTTTCCAAATTTTTTTTATGATTATTTGTAATCTTTATGAGTGATTATTAAAAACAAAATTTTTGTGTTATGATATTTTTGTGTCATGATATTTTTATATCATGATATTTTTATAGCATGATATTTTATGTTATGATAATTTTAGTTAAACAGTTAACAGAATTTATAATTTTGGCTATTTCATCACAAGGTTGATGAAGTTTTTTTTTATATCACGACATTTTTTCAAACTTTGATGAGCTTATATCTATGTAAGTTTCTAAAATGAACAAAATAAACATGGCAAGTTTTCTGATAAGAATTTTTTGTTGTGACATTTTATATCATTATATTTTTATGTCATGATATTTATATTATGATATTTTTTATATTACATTATATTTTATATTTTTTATTATATATATTTTATATTTATATTATATTTTTTAATGAAAAAAAATACAGGACAACCAAAATGTTAACGGAAGACATATTTAGTTTTTACTTATATCATGAAATTTTGAAGTTTAATGTGCAGAGTAATATTTTGTTTGGTTTTATCACGAAAATATAATATTGTTCATAATTTTATGTCATGCTTTTTTTAATTAATATGATTTTCAATTTATAGATAAAAATACGAGATAAAAACTCGATATTTATAATTTCTTTATATCATGAGATTCTTATGCTACGTCATGATGACAGTTTTATAATTTAATATTAGAGAATGAATTCCATAGCTTTTTATCATAGCATATTTATTTCATAACATTTTAATATCATGAATATTTTTATATCACGATATATTTAAAAAGAATAATTTAGAACAAATATTTTGTTTACTATTTTAAGTAAAAAAGGCTTATAAAGTTTTTATATCATGACACAAATTTTTTAAATTTCAAGACATACATTTTGAATCGCCATTTATGTCACGATATTTTTATAAATTTTAAAGTTAAATGTGTTGAGTAATATTTTGTTTGATTTTATCATGAATCCATAATTTTATTCATAATTTTATGTCATGATATTTTTAAGTTATAAGATTTTTAAACGGAAAAATATATAGAATAATTGTAATTTTAGCTATTTTAAGAAACGCGATATTGACGATGCTCATATATCATGAAATTTTTATGCTACGTCATGGTGACAGTTGTATAATTTTTAATTTAAATGTTAGAGTTTTAATTACATAGTTATTTATCATAGCATATTTATTTCTTAATATTTTAATATCATGAATATTTTTATATCATGATATTTTAAAGAGAATAATTTAGAACAATTATTTTGTTTACTATTTTAAGTTAAAAAGGTGTACAAAGTCTTTATATCATGATATAAATTCTTTAAATTTTAATGGATACATTTTAAGCCTCTATTTATGTCATGATATATTTATAAATTTTGAAGTTTAATGTGTTGAGTAATATTTTGTTTGATATTATCACGCATCCATAATATTACTCAAATTTATGTCATGATATTTTTAAGCAATAAGATTTTTAAACGGAAGAATTATAGAATAATTACAACGTTAACTATCTTAGGAAACTCGATAATTTCGATATCTTTATATCATGATATTTTTATGCTATATCATGATGACAGTTTTATAAATTTTAAATGAAATGTTAGAGTTTTATTGCATAGCTTTTTATCATAGCAAATTTATTTCATAACATTTTAATGTCATGAACAATTTTATAACATGATATTTTTAATCAGAACAATTTAGAACAATTACTGTTACTACTATTTGAAGTAAAAAAGGCTAACAAAAACTTTATATCAAGATACAAGTTTTTAAAATTTTAAAAGATAGATATTTAGTCTCTATTTATATCATGATATTTTTATAAATTTTTAAGTTTAATTTGTTGAGTAATATTTTTTTTTTGATTTTATCACGAATCCATAATATTACTCATAACTTTATGTCATGATATTTTAAAGTAATAAGATTTTTAAACGGAAAAATATGTAGAATATTTATAATGTTAACTATTTTCAAAAACTCGATAGTTAAGATGTCTTTATATCATGACATTTTTATGCTACGTCATGATGACAGATTTATATATTTTAAATTCGAAGTCTGACAAAGTCTTTATATCATGACATAATTTTTTTATAATTGAATAGTGACATTTAAAATCTCTATTTATGTCATGATATTTTTATAAATTCTTAAGTATAATGTGTAGAGTAATATTTTGTTTGGTTTAATTACGAATTTATAATATTATTCACAATTTTATGTCATGATATTTTTAAGTAATAAAATTTTTAAACGGAAAAATATATAGAATAATTACAACGTTAACTATCTTAAGAAACTAGATAATTTCGATATCTTTATATCATGACATTTTTATGCTACGTCTTGATGACAGTTTTCATATCGAAATTAAATGTTAGAGTATTAATTGCATACCTTTTTATCATAGCATGTTTATTTCATAACGTTTTAAGGTCATAAACATTTTTATAATATGATATTTTTAATCAGAATAATTTAGAACAATTACTGTTGCTTCTATTTACAACTATTTTAAGTAAAAAAGGCTGACAAAGTTTTTATATCATGACAAACATTTTTCAAATTTTAATAGATACATATTTAGTCTCTATTTATGTCATGATATTTTTATAAATTTTCAAGTTTAATGTGTAGAGTAATATTTTGTTTCATATTATCACGCATCCATAATATGATTCATAATTTTATGTCATGATATTTTTAAGTAATAAGATTTTTAAACGGAAGAGTAAATAGAATAATTACAACGTTGACTATCTTAAGAAACTCGATAGTTTTGATATCTTTATATCATGACATTTTTATGCCACATCATGATGACAGTTTTATAAGTTTTAATTCAAAAGCTAGAGTTTTAGTTGTATAGCTTTTTATCATAGCATATTTATTTCATAACATTTTAATGTATCAATATTTTTATATCATGATATTTTAAAGCGAATATTAATTAATTCGCAATTATTATTTCACAATTTAATTTTAGACAATTATTTTGTCTACTATTTTAAGTAAAAAAGGCTGAACAAGTTTTTATATCATGACATAATTTTTTTTTTTAATTTTAATAGATACATAAATCTATTTTGTATATCATGATATTTTTATAAATTTTTAAGTTTAATTTGTAGAGTAATTCTTTGGTTGGTTTTATCACGAATCCATAACATTATTCATAATTTTATGATTTTATGTCATGATTTTTTTAAGTAATAAGATTTTCAAATGGAAAAGTAACTATTTTAAGAAACGCGATAATTACGATGTCTTTATATCATGAGATTCTTATGATAAGTCATGATGACAGTTTTGTAATTTTTAATTTAATGTTGTAGTATGAATTCCATAGCTGCTTATCATTGCATATTTATTTCACAATATTTTAATGTCATGAGAGTTTTTATAGCAAGATATTTTTAATAAAAATTGTTTAGAGCAATTATTTGTCTACTATTTTAAGTAAAAAAGGTGGAAAAAATCTATATCATGACATAAATTTTTTAAATTTCTAATAGAGACATATTTAGTCCCTATTTATATCATGATATTTTTATAAATTTTCCTTTTTTTTTTAGTTTTATCAGAAATGCAAAATTTTTTTTTTATTTATTTATTTATTTACATAGTTATTAAATTATAAATAATTAATTAATAAATTAATTAATAAATTAATAGCATAAATTATTTAATTAAAATTAAAAGCAACTAAATTGGACAGCTATAGCAAAATTATTCATATTTTTATGTCATGATATTTTTAAGTAATGAGATTTTTAAATGGAAAAATGTTAACTATTTTAAGAAACACGATAATTACGATATCATTATATCATGACATTTTTATGCTACGTAAACCCTGTATTTTTTTACTAAATAATGTTAGAGGGGCATTAAAGGGTTTCACTGTGTCATTTAATTTTAAGTTGTGTTTTTATTACTTTTATTTTTCGTTTATATCGTCATGAAAAAACACCGGTTTTAATTTTTAATAAAAACAATCAAATAAAATTGAAAAAAGTAGTAAAATTTCGTTTTATTAGTTATGATTTTATTGAATTTACAGCTAAAAAGATTATGGTGCGAGGGTGGGCCATTTTCACTGTGAGTCACTGTATATTCATTATATTTCATTTTTCAAAACATGAATATTTTGGATCATGTAATATGTATAGGTCGAAATTTTGAATTATGATATTTTTATATCACGAAATTTTTATCTCATGACATTTTTATATCACGACCTTTTCATCTTATGTCACTTTTATGTTAAGAAAATCTTAAATTTTATCTTAAATTTTTATGTCACAAATATTTATAGCATGAATGTACATTTTGTTTAAAATTATTATTAAATATGCACTTTTCTAAATAAATTTAAAAGCTTATCTGCACATCTTTTCACTTCTTTAGCTTTCTCCTTGCCACACCTGTTTTAACTTCTCAAGAACTCTTATACTTCGAACAGTGCTTCAATAGCTATAGTAAAAATAAAGTACAACACTAACAAACACTATTTCTATAGCTATGGAAAAACAAATTCTTTAATTGCACCTTCCGTGACCAAGCCTCTTTTCCAACGTTCTATGTTAACTTCCTCTGCTTATCTAATGCTTGGATTGTTTTTTACTTTTTTTTTGTTTTTCTTCAATACTTTTGAAGCACCTTTTAAAGCGCTGGCACAAAGGTACTAACATTTATTTCCTCATTCCTAGCTAGCCATGCATTGTTATTGGAAAAAAATGCATATTCAAATGTTGCCCATAAATTTTTAAGACAGTATTTGTTGTATGTTGCATTAGCTTTGCATGCAAACTTGAGAACCTTTAAAACATTTTTTTTCTATGAAACCCTGCAAATAAACAAGCAAGTTGTATAGTTTCTTTGTGGATACTAGCAACATTTTTTTTTTGTAAACCATAGGCTGTGATAGAAATGCTACGTTGTGACAGTGGCTACTGTATTTTCCATAAGCATGTCATGGCAAATAACAAAAACAAGCAACAATAAGCAAAACAAAAAATATTTATATGCTACAGCATATGACATACGCAATAAATTTTTGATAGCAGCTTGGAAAATATGCTGATTGAATACTTGCAGAAAGCAATGCATGCAGCAGAAGTTGTGTGAGATGCGCAGCTAGGAAGCCGGACAGTTAGAATCGGTAGTCATTTTGCAAGAGCATAGCTACTGCAAGTTTAACTCTATGTAAAGTGTTCTGTCAGCAAAAAGAATTTATGCTACTTGGCGTTGCAACCACCCAAAAAGTTGCAACAACTTTTGTCTACTTGGTCGACATAGGATCTGGCTAGCGTTTGGCTTGCTTGGCTTGACTTTTAGTGCAGCGCACATGTCTTGACATTTATTAATTTATGCATGCTTGTCGTCATTTATTTATATTCTGTATGTTTGTAACTTTGAACTTGACATTGACAGACATTGAATTATTTGACTGCTTACAAGCACGAAGGATGACATGGACAAGGAAGCGAAAGTAATATAAAGCAATGGAGCAGAAGGTTTGCATATTTTTAAATATTTTTTCATTGCATGTTGCATTGCAAGAGCATGTTATGCATCATAATAAATAACAGGATATGCGTCCGTGAGCACATAGGTTTATAGATTTCCAGAGATTCATCGATTTTTATGGTGTTAGAACATTTCTTTCCCTACTTTAAAAAAATCCAAGCAATTATTGCTTCAAAGATATTTATTTATTTGTTAATTTTTGTTTAAATTTCTTGCTAAAAAAACTAAAAACTAAACTAAAAAAAAACTCAAGCAAACTTAAATTTTAGAGCAAATGTATTTTGGCTCAAAGCTCTGACTGTCTTGAACACATATTGGCAATAGTAACGATCCAATGAAATAATTTTTCTGAGTGCCACACATGCATGTGGCAGTAAATAAAATTGTTAGATGCTTATGTTTTTAGGCGAGCGATGATGTGCTAACGAGTTCTTTGCTTAAGTCTTTTGTTTAAAGCACTCTGTGTGCTACAAAGTAATTCTCAAATCCTCAAAATTGAAAATTGTCAAAATTCGAATTTTAATGAATAAAATTTTATTCAAAAAAGCTTAAATTTTTGTTAAAAATACTTAAATTCAGAAGAAAAACGTTCGAACATAAATAACTAAGCTAAGAAAAAGTTGACTGCTTTCCTAGCTGCTCATAATTAATTTTGTGCTAAGGAATTTTTGCAACGAACTCACACACATAGCACGCTGCACACATGCATTCAACTCCAAATGACATTGAATAATGTGCCACATTGTTAATGTCTGCCTCATGGCTCACTCAGGTTACAACCGACATACAGACAGTCAGGGCACAACATTTGGTGCTTGATGCACAGCTTTACACAGGATGAGTTTGCATGAATTTTAATCCTTTTTATTTGTGCAGCATGCTGTTGTTGTAAGGCAATAAAATGTGGCTTTTCATCAATTTGATTTAGTAACGCTTTAACATGTGAATGTTTGTTTCCTTGTATGTTGATGTGTCTGTGTTTGTGTGTGAGTGTGTGGTGCTGACTCGGCTTAGCTAATTGTAATTAAGTTTAACAAAGTGTCGGCTTTTAAGCGGCTTTATTTCAGAGCAAGTCGCCGTTTTAAGAGGAGAGGCTTTATTAAAGGAACTTAATAAAATGAAAAAAAAGAAGGAAAACTGACATAATTTGCGCCAAATGGATTGCTTTGTTTCCAGCCCATAATTAATGGTGAGTTTAATGTTGGAGTGCAAGGAAAGGAGCAGAATTTTTTTAAAAGGATTCTCTTACTTACTTAATTTTTTTAGTTTTTTATGTCATATTTTTTGGTAGGTTTAAAAACTAAACAAAAATTAAAAAAATGAAGTAAAAAAAAGACCAAGACCAAGACCAAGACCAAGACCAAGACCAAGACCAAGACCAAGACCAAGACCAAGACCAAGACCAAGACCAAGACCAAGACCAAGACCAAGACCAAGACCAAGACCAAGACCAAGACCAAGACCAAGACCAAGACCAAGACCAAGACCAAGACCAAGACCAAGACCAAGACCAAGACCAAGACCAAGACCAAGACCAAGACCAAGACCAAGACCAAGACCAAGACCAAGACCAAGACCAAGACCAAGACCAAGACCAAGACCAAGACCAAGATCAAGACCAAGACCAAGACCAAGACCAAGACCAAGACCAAGACCAAGACCAAGACCAAGACCAAGACCAAGACCAAGACCAAGACCAAGACCAAGACCAAGACCAAGACCAAGACCAAGACCAAGACCAAGACCAAGACCAAGACCAAGACCAAGACCAAGACCAAGATCAAGACCAAGACAAAGACCAAGACCAAGACCAAGACCAAGACCAAGACCAAGACCAAGACCAAGACCAAGACCAAGACCAAGACCAAGACCAAGACCAAGACCAAGACCAAGACCAAGACCAAGACCAAGACCAAGACCAAGACCAAGACCAAGACCAAGACCAAGACCAAGACCAAGACCAAGACCAAGACCAAGACCAAGACCAAGACCAAGACCAAGACCAAGACCAAGACCAAGACCAAGACCAAGACCAAGACCAAGACCAAGACCAAGACCAAGACCAAGACCAAGACCAAGACCAAGACCAAGACCAAGACCAAGACCAAGACCAAGACCAAGACCAAGACCAAGACCAAGACCAAGACCAAGACCAAGACCAAGACCAAGACCAAGACCAAGCATTCATGGGCTTCTATGCAGAATATGGTGGGAAGAATGCATTCCAAACGATTGGAATCTCAGTGTGCTCTGCCCAATCCACAAGCAAGGCGATCCCACAATTTGCGCCAACTAGCGTGGGATAAGCCTTCTTAATATCGCATATAAGGTCCTATCGAGCGTATTATGTGAAAGACTGAAGCCCATCGTAAACCAGCTGATAGGACCTTATCAGTGTGGCTTCAGACGTGGCAAATCCACCATAGACCAGATATTTACGCTACAACAAATCTTGGAGAAAATCCGCCTTCGACAGTCCAATAAGGAATCATCTTTACTCCACCATGTCTGAATTTGGTATTCCAGCAAAGCTCATCCGTCTTTGCAGAATGACACTGAGCAACACCAGCAGCACAGTTTAAATCGGGAAGGACCTCACTTCTCCATTCGATACCAAACTAGGTTTCAGACAAGGTGATTCCTTATCGTGCGACTTTTTCAACCTATTGATGGAGAAGATCATCCGATCTGCTGATTTGAGACGCAGCGGCACGATATTCTACAAAAGTATTATGCTGCTGGCGTATGCTGATGATATTGATATCATTGGCCATAATACGCGCGAAGTCAGCGCAGCATTCTCCAGATTAGCGAAAGAGTCGAGTCGAATGGGTCTTGCAGTGAATGCAGATAAGACGGAATACCTAGTGTCAACAAATAAACAGTCCCAGGGTCTTGGAAACCACGTCACAGTTGACAAAATCTCCTTCGAGGTTGTTAAGGACTTCGTCTACCTAGGATCCAGCAAAAGTTCTTTCAACGATGTCAGTATTGAGATAAAACGAAGGATAACTCTTACCAACAGGTGTTACTTTGAGATAAGTAGGTAATTGAGAAGCAGAGCCCTCTCTCGACGAACAATACTCACGCTCTATAAGTCACTAATCATGCCCGTCCTATTATATGCAGCACAGACCTGGACGTTGAGCAGTTCTGATGAAAAGACTCTGGGAGCCTTCGAGAGAAAGATCCTTCGTAAAATCTTCAGTCCAATCTGCGTCAATGGCGAGTACCGAATTCGATGGAACCACGAACTGTATGAGCTATACGCTCACATCGACATACTTAAGCGTATTAAAATCGAGCGGCTCCGCTGGCTAGGTCATGTTGAGCGAATGGAAAACGACGCTCCAGCGAAAAAAATATTCAATTCGGTGCCCGGTGATGGTGGCGTCCGTGGCGTAGTTGGTTAAAGTGCGTGGCCGCTATGTCGACGAACCTGGAGAGCCAGGTTCGAACCCCAGCAGCGACAAAAAATTATTTGAATTAAAATAATTTTTCTGTACAGCCGCCACCTCTCTGTAGACAATGGCAAACCTCAGAGAGTAATCAAAATGCCATGTAAAGCTTTTTGAGAACGAGAAAATTCCGTTCATCGCCGTTCGGAGTCGGCGTTAAACATGTAGGTCCGGTTCTCGGTCAATTGTGTACAATCTTAATAACACGCACAACACAATTGATCATAAGAAGCTAGGTCAAAGTCCTTTCAAGGGCTGAAATGGCCAGTTATTTATTATTTTAAGCCCGGTGGAAGTCAACGCAGAAGAGGACGCCTACATCTTCGTTGGAAGGATCAGGTGATGGATAACCTGACCACGGTTGGTGTTTCCAACTGGCGCCAGTAAGCGCAAAACAGAAATGGCTGGCGCAATTTCTTATACGAGGCTTAAACCGACCTACGGTTGAAAGCGCCAGATAAGTAAGTAAATAAGAGGATCAATAATTCCACTGACCTATAAATTGTATCAAACAGTGTTTTATATATTTTTTGTTTTGGGAACATTGAGAATCTCTAGTGGATTTTCAAGCAAACTTGCCGCATTTGGAGGATTTCTCCATTCCAAATGCGTCGATTTTACTTATTGAGTTGGCCTTTGAGCCAAAAATGAGCCTCATCACTGAACAGAATATGGTGATAAAGCAATGTGTTGACTTCCAGTGAATTTTCAGCCCATTAAAGGCAAGAAAAACTTCTATAAAATTGATGGACAAACCAATCATTTGGGTCCTCCTGACGTCTTTGCAGGTGCTTATTGTCATTGAGAGTATGGTCGTTTCGAAAAACGATCCATAGTTAATCCAATTTGTCACTCGGATGGACGATTATGTCGACCGTAAAATGGACATAGCGTAGAGCACTGTAGTATTCCCGAACGTAACTACAATATTCGAAATAAATTTGCCCAATTTGCAAGCATTGTTCTGGCCCTAGTCTATTCATTATAAAATCTTCAACCAAACTGAGTACAAATTATAATAAAGTTGCCAGATCTGGTTACAGTTTGTGAGTTAATGCTAAAGACAAAATTTAACCTCTAAAACAGCACCCTTTATTCAAAGCAAAGGATTTCTTTGCTATGCTCCAAGCCAAATCCAAGCAAAAAGCCCCAAAAGTCACCCATATTTAATGAAATTTATGCTTATGTACTTATATATCTCCAAAAATTTAAGACGAATTTAATTAAGCCTAAGGCAAGGAAACTATTTTCATTGCCCTTTAATTAAACAAAGCCATAGACATAAAAATTTGAAACCAGAAATTGCTTTGCCTTTACGTTGAATGCTAGAAAATGTGCAACTTCCGCTGCAGCTACTGAGCATAATCAAAGCCCTGCCTCTGCTGACATAAATGCTAACTTAAATGCCATCTGCTTGGACATCATTATGCAAAGTGCGTTAAGTCCAAGCTTAAGTTGTTGTAAATGATAAAAGATTTTTTTTGTTTTTTTTCATCATTCAAATCCAGGTTCTCAACACCTGCTGCGACTATTTAAAGCCAATCACAACATAATGCTGGAGAAAATCCAGGAAGCCACAAAATGGAAACTGATTACAATCAAAGCAAAATTGTAATAAAAAAAAAAAATAACAAAAAATACATTAGCATAAGCTTACCTTTAAAGCTAACACAAGGGAATTTTGATGTTCTCAAGATAAAGCACAAAGTGGTGATTGTAGGCTGGAAGAAAAAGAAAAAAAAAAAACGTAAGGAAATGTTAGAAAATTCAATGAATTGTATAAAAAAGAAAATGAACAGTTAAATTTAAGCTTATTAAGAGCTTCAAAGCTGTAAACGAAATATTAAATAAAAGAGTTAAACTCTAAAGTTTTCACGTTTTTAAAATTTAAGCATTTGCCTACTAAAGCTGGCTGCAGTAAAGCCCACTAACGCATAAATGCGCTTTAAAAATCAAAGCACGTTTAAATGAGCATAAGCAACAACAACAACAACAATATTTAGGTTCACTTTGAGGTTAGCAAAAATTTTCTACGAATTATGATCAAGCCATATTTTTTTTAATGACTGCATTCTTTGCGGTTTTCTCTGCAAATTGCAGCAAATTATTATTATTTATGTCTAAGAAGCAAACTTGATTGTTGTTGTTGCTCATGTTGTTGTTGTAGCTGTCAGAATTTTTGTTTTATTGTTGTTGTAAAAACACTTTAACAAGCACTAAGCTAGCATGTATATAAAGAATAATTCTCTCTTAGGGAAAAAAATGATCAAAAACGAAAGACTTAAGAAACGAACTCAGCTAACGAACCAAGCCAGCCATAGAAAGTGTTGATTTTATGCAAAAATTGTGCGATTATTTTGTTCTCATTTAAGAATAATCTTCAATTTATTATGTTTTTTTAAATAGTCTGTTAAACTAAAAATTTTTTAAAAGATTTTATTCAGTTCAGCACACATGCAACAACTAAATATTTTGCTCAAATTTTTAGCCACTCAGTTAGCCACTCAACTGATAAAGTCGAAATTTTGCACACATGTGGTTCTGAAGGCAACACAACATTTTGGTGACATGAACTTAATTATAACTAAGCCTACTAGAGCGGTCAAATGACCGCTTTCGAGACTTAAATCAAAATCCTTACAACCCAGTTTTCATTTTTCTTAAACTAACTGCACGATTTTTTCTATATTTTACTTGTTTGAGCAAGTTTTTTTTTCTTTACATTAATTTTACAAAACGACGTCACTGTTTCTATGACTCTTCAAGCGCACTCTAACTGCGCAGCTTGTGTAAAAAATCTATTATGGCATAAAAGTAGCTCAAGTCGCACGGCGTGCATTCTATGCGTTTGTTGTTGTTGTTGTTGTTGTTATTGTTGTTGGTGTTGTTGTTGTTGTTGTTGTTGTTGTTGTTGTTGTTGTTGTTGTTATTGTTGTTGCTGTAAAAACAACATAATCATTAAAGAATTTCTCTGCTTGCGCTTTCCCTGGCACAAAATGTCCCCTTTGCTTCTCAGTACTTCGTACTTTGTACAATGAATGCATAAATTTTCTCTGTATTTTTTTTTTTTTGTTTTTTTTTTGTGATTTTGCTCCCTTTGTTCAAACTACCTTCCCGGCGGCAAAGGCGACTCAAGTGTTGCCAAGTAGTGCCGATGATAGTGAGGCTGCAGTCTTCTCCAGTCAAGATCAGTGCGCTTAATTTGGGGCTTAAAGCGGACACATGCTGCCATATTAAAAATAAAGGTAGAGATAGAAGAAGTAGAGGAAGAAAAGCAGTAAAACTGCCGCCGAGAAGAAAACTAAAACTAAAACTAAGCTCTAAGCATGCAGCTGAGTGCAAGATATTAATTTATAGAAAAATGCAAGCAACAAAGAAGAGGCACAAGATGCTGCGTAATGAAACCTGGTATTACGCTGTAGCTAAAGCGCTCAACATAACGGTAAATAATCTAATGCAGCAGCTGAAACTAATGTTGTAGTTAGCTGATAGCTGCAGCCAGCGCTTGATGTAGCGATGAAGATAATGATAATGATAATGATGATGATGCTGTGTTTAAGCTAATGATGGAGGTGATGATGATGTTGTTGATGAAACTAATACTGATAAAGGTGATAAAGATGATAATGATTATGATGATTATGATGATGCTTTGATTAAGTTTATGATCGAGATGATGATTCTAATAAAAATTAAGAAGATAATGTTGTTGTTGATAATTATGAAAATGATGTTGATGTTAATGATGATGATGATGATGTTGAGGATGAGTTTTTTGTTCATCATGTTGATATTTGATATTAAAGTCGACGACTTGCACTAATTGTGCAGTCATGAAAAAAGGCTTCCTTGTGTCTTGTGCTGTTTGCTTCGCTATTTATGTGTCTGTGTTTGTGTGTGAGTGTCTAAGTAATTGTTTATGTGTGTGTGTTTGTTGTTAGGCCAATTTGTTGTAAGCTAGCTATGCGCTGACAGCATTATAAGCTTTGTTTTAAAAAATTCTTGCTTAAAAACATTGTTTGAACCAGCAGCAAGTTCGTTGCTTAAGTCTTTTGTTTTAATGCATGTATTTAGTCGAGTGAAAATTAAATTTAGCAACTTTGCGAAGGAATTAAATTTTCTAAGCACACAGCCGATGCAATATTGATAACAAGCTGTTATTAAAAGTATTTTTTTTTTTTTAAAAAATTAATATTTTAACCCTTTCAGGCAACTTTGAGGGCCTGTGGGTCAGTCAAAGCGAACTGTGTGGCTCTGTTTCTAGTTTGGAATCCCCCATATTTACAGCTATTAGGAAAGCAAAATGGTTTGCAAACTTCGTACTCAGCTTATTTACGTGATTCTCAATGAAGTTTAGAATGTTTGGCATCGTCAGGGCTGGCACCTTTGGACTGAAAGGGTTAAGAAATTATGGCTGGTTTTTATGGATTTAAAATTTTAGGATTTTGTTAAAATAAGGCAGCAAAGTCTTGCAATATTCAATCAAATTGTTATTATTTATGATGTTGGTGATGCCGATGTTGGTGTTGTTGTTTGTGTTCTATTTGGTGTTGTTGTTGTTGTAGTATTTTCAGTGTTTTTGTTGCTGTTTTAAATTCTTATTCTGATTGAAATGATTTTTTTCTTGCTTTCTTTAAAAGCAGCAAAGTTTTCTTCAGTTGCCTCGGGCAACATTTTAATTGAATTTGTTTTGTTTTTGCTGCTGCTGCTGCTGCTGCTGCTAGCTAATAACTTACAAGCAGTCCAATAAAAATAACACAAAAACAGCTAAAAGAAAATCCAAGTTAATGTCCAACATGCTTGACGTTGGTCAGACATCAATTGCAGAGTTCTCAAAGGTTAACTAGCCAAGGAATGTTGTTGTCAATGACTTTGTTGTTGTCACTGACTTTGTTGTTGTCATCGTTGTTGCCTTAACACTGCTGTCATCAGTGGAAAAAAAAATATTGGTGTTTGCATCTTGTTGGCATACAATTTTCAGCAGGTTCACTTTAAGTGCTGAGCACGGTCAAAAGGCCGCAAAAAACCAGCAACATCATTGTTTTTTTTCTACAATATTGTGCAGCAAAACTTAAAGGCTAGCTTAGCTAAAGCTGCTGCGATTTTTTTTTTGTTTTGCTTAGATAACCCAGCATACTTTGTTGAATGCAACAAAAACTACAAAGGGGTTGACTGAACTCAGCGGAGAGTTCGCAGAAGGTTTTTCTTTTGTGACTTTTTTTGCTAAAAACACTTTTTATGTTCTTGTTGGGCTTAACTCGCGTTGTTTTTGTTGCTGTTTTTGTGCTAAGCTTTGTTGTTGGTATTGTTTCAACATTGTTCTTGTTGTTATTGTTGTTGTTGTTGTTGTTGTTGTTGTTATTGTTGCTGCTGTTGATATTGTTGTTGTTGTTGTTGTTGTTGTTGTTGTTATTGTTTTTGTTATTGTTGTTGTTATCAACGCCGTTACGTTTCACTGCACATTCTATGTTGTTATTAACGCGTTCGCCACACCGAAAGCAGCAGCAACAACAATGCGCTCAAACATATACACACACAAAAACACTCGCATACCCAATCACACACACATATTCATGCAGTGCTCACAAAGTCTCGTAAAAAGTACTACAATTTAGCCACAAAAATGTTGCAGCTTCTCTGCAAAAAGTACACCAACAACTACAACAACTGCAACAATTTAACATAACAAAGCGTTGCGTTCGTTGTGCGGAAAAACGTAGCAGCCAGCAGCAGCAGCAGCAGCAATGAACGCAAAAAGTGCCAACATAAACATCGATAACGCATAAATAGTCATAAATGTTGCCAACAATGCTGTTGTTATTGTTGCTTTTTTTGGCTGCTTGGTCAAGTTTGTGCTGCTTAAGCGCTTAGAACGCGCGAAGTATAGAGCCAAAGAATATAATTTAATGTTTTTGTTGTTTTTGTTGTTATTTTAGTTGTTGTTATTGTTGCTGTTATTATTATTGTTGTTGCTGTTGCTTTTGTTTTTATTTTTTTCATTGCAAAAAGCAACGTAAATATGCGGCATTTCTTCGAAAATCTTCTTCGCATCATTTTTACCAGTTGCATCATTTATGCAATATTAACACGTTTGGATCCTTCGCCTGATTTAAATGCCTCTCAAAAACGAAACTTTTTGGTTCGCAAATAAATTAACTGCATTACCAAAAATGATTTATTTGTTAGTAATGTTGTTATAAATATCAGCTCGAAAATTTTCGCCAGATTTTCACCTTTAATCAAACCTTTGCTTGTGGTTCAGTGGGAACAAATCTCTGCAGCCTTAAGAAAAGCAAAGCATTTAGATTTGTAGAAAGTGAGTTAAACAAAAGACTTAAGCAACAAACTTGCAACAATACTTATTTTTAATACTGCTAATTTTTTATTAAAATTAAAGAAATATTTGATAAGGTTATTTAAAGAATTTTATATAAAAAATGGTGAATATTTTAAAATAATATTTTGAGCTTTAAACGGCTGCAGAAATCATGGTCAATAGGGCGCAATAAAAACTAATAGTGGTATTGTATATTTTGAGAGCATTTTATATCCAAACTAAAAAGATTTTCAAGATCAAGATCTTTCAATTCGTCTTTTCTCCCCAACACCATCTCGAGGATTGTTTTATTTGGGATGAGCATGTCACCAATGTAGTTTAAGCAGCTTAAGCTTAATATTCTAAAATTTCTCAGAAATAAATTTATGGATAGACAGATCCGAAAACTCAACTAAGAAAAAATTGTCAAAATTTTAAAAATATATGGAAATTTTAGTTCACTCCAAGAAGAAGGTGGAAGAAGTAGGTTGATGTCTATTAAATCGACACCGTTGTGCTGTCAAAATAAAAAAAAAATGAAGATTTCCGCACAGACTCCCTTCTGCGGGAATACTATGAAGATTATGTCATGTGTATCCAAAAAAAAAAAAAAAACAAAGGCCATAACCTTCCCGGTCGAGAGTTGGTCTTTTAGCTGGTTTGGTCGGCTTTCATAGCCGTACAGCCACTCTACAGACCGCCTATTGGACTCAGGCGTATGGCAATGGACCCACAATTCATCCATAATCACAAAACGTTGAAAAAATTCAGATCAGTCATGCTTACGGCTGGTTTGGATGTTAGCCATTCTGTCCAATTTCCGATCACTTTTTCAAGCATTTGGGACTCTATATTAACAACTGTTTGCAAAATGCTGCCTTCCAATGCGTTCTTAGCTGCTAGTAAATAATCCCCAGGCGTTTAATGGAAAGATTTTGGTGGCCATTTGACTGATCCATTTCGAGAAATAATGCACTCGCTAAATGTGTCCCTCAGTAAGTCGATTGGTCGCATATTTGGGCAGGAGCTTCAAGATCTTATTTGGAGCTTCTCGACCAATTCAAGGCAGTGCAATATATCTGATAGAGGATGAAAAAATTTCATCTTCTCTCAACTCTCTTGGTCATCGACGCAATGTTGGTTGCCTAAGCCATTTATACAGGTACTACCATGGGAAGTGTTCAAGGGAGATACATGATCTGACGCCACCAGCTCATGTGTTTCCCAGGTCCTCTCGAGTAGTGCACCAAGCCAATCCTTATACTATTGCCTTGATGCACAATAGAACATCGCATTGCCGAGATAATTCGTTCTTCGGTCATAAAATTGTGGAACAATCTCCCTGCGAGCGTGTTCTCCGGCAGTTTTGAACTATGTTAATTTAAAACTTATCTTCACCGACACTACTCCATCTGTCCACCCTCCAACTAACTATCACTCTTTTTCCGAATCAACACAATGCTTTCGCATTTATAGGGGGCATCCCCTGAGCGTTGGCTTAGTCTAAAAAAAAAACAAAATTGGGACACGAAATAATCGGTTATATAGCGCTTGACGTTCATTTCTCGCTGGCTTAATTTTTAAAGAAGAAAGAACCAATAATTCCACTGACCGAAAAAGTGTTCCAAACAGAAAAAGTTACTGTGGATATAATGGTGCCTCCATAATTTCTAATGGATTTTTTGGTCATCAAATGCAACAATTTTGCTTATCAACATGTCAATTGGACCAAAAATAAGCCTCATCACTGAATAGAACATTGCGATAAGACAATGGGTTGGCTTCCAGTTCATTTTCGGCCTATTGTCTGAATGTTAGTTTAAGCTACTTTAGAAAAATTTTAGAAATGCTTGAAATTGGTTAGTCGCTAGGAGTACCTCCCTTGGACCTATATTAATTTTTCACATAATTTTGTATGGGAGTTGCATACAAAAGTGGCCAATTTTAACGAAAATTGGTCAAAATGCAAGAAAAATAGAGTGATAGAAGTGTACTCTAAATGGTCAAAATCGGTTTGACCCTAGAGGTCGGTTTGAACCCTATATAAAAAATAAAAAAAAATAAATAACTGCATATTACATTCCAGTTATGTATGTACCTTCCAGTTCCATCGTTGACATGGAAGCCACGCACTTTAACCAACTACGCCACGGACGCCACATTAATAGTTTACATGATTTAATATGGAAGGTACATACTAAAGTTGGCCGATTTTAACGAAACTCGGTCAGAATTCTAAAAAATTAGTGCTATAGATGTGTACTAAAAACTGTAAAAATCGGTTGAACCCTAGGGGTACCTACCTTCAACCTTTGAATAGTTTTTATAAAAACCAAAAATAACATTTTTCTGATGTTTTAAAAAATTTGTTCAAAAACAAAGAACCTACACCAATAAATTTATCTAAAAGTAGTGATTTTAAAATTTTATTGAATCCACAAACATATTTTTTTTTTTTTTTTTGACTAATAATTTGGATCCACTTTATTTGAAGTTTTTCCTTTACAACAATACCCATTTTGTTGGGTTTTGAGACAAAAACATTTTTGATTTTTTTTCACTACACGATCTACTGTGTAGCTTCCATATTTTCAATCCTATGAAAGAAACATCTGAAGTCGTAATAATTTTTTCCACAGATTGTTTTAAAATGAGTATTTTTTTGAAAATAAAAAAAAAAAGAAAATCGAACTCAGACTCCTTACCTGTCAACAAACACTTTTAACATCATCAACAATATTTTGTAAAAAATTGCAAATAAAACTAAAAATAATTTTATTTCTTCGTTTGCTAAAAAAATTTCGCTTAAAGTCTTGCTTAAAATATAGGCCAAGCATCTAAGCAACAAGCCAGAACAAATTGGTATAAAAAATAAACTCCCACACATTGACAACAACAATGTTTATAAACATCATTAATGTGGCTTAAAAAGCAGGAAAATGCACGAGTCTTGCAAAATGTTTGAACAGAGCTTTTTCACGCTTTTCGAAGCGCAACAAATAAATGGAGTAAACAAACAAACAAACAAACATGAGCTGCATTGACTAAAGATTTAAAACGTAACGAGCAACAGCGTGTTTATTGTTGCCAAATAGACAGAGCAGCTAAAGTTACACTGAGTTACTTTTGCAATGCTCGTTGTTATTGTTGTTGTCTTTGATATAAAAACACCATTTAGGGTTTTTTTTTTGCAATTTTAAATGCATTCAATGTATTTAAAGCTTTGCAATAAAATAGTAAAAATGGCAACGTCTTTAAAGCTGTTGAGCGACACTTGAACGAAATGTGCGAAATAAGTGACAAGTTCAAGCAGACAATGATGCACAAATGTGGGTCAACAGCTTAAGTAAAAAAAAAACACAAAAAAAAATATAAACTCAAAATGCTGCAAATAAATCACACTCCACACTGCTTTTAGCTTAATTTTTTAATGCAACACAAATTTTGCACGATTAAACACATTTGGACGCGCATAAATTGTAGTTGACAATGTTTAAACTACGCAGAGAGAAACAAAAAAACGAAAAAAGGCAATAAAAAAGGCGTTAAAGTATTTATAAAAATAAAAATAAAACAAAATACCACATAACGACACTTTGATTAATGATGTTGGACACGTTAGAGCAATTTTCTAAATATTTATAGTCGCTTCAATGAAAGTTTGTACAGTTTTTTTTTAGGGTTTTAAACTGTGAAAGTGTTTTTTTTTCTTAGCTAATTTCTGCAATTTAATGTCTTTTACTTTCCTTTGTTGTGTTATTTTTGGTTTTCTACAAAAAGGGCACACTTTTTAGTGTATTTACAGCGAAGCAAGTTAATAAGCTTCAATAATACACTCAAATTATAGACAGACGAACGCTAAAATCTGTGTTACTAGAGTGTGCGAACTATTTTGGGTTTTAGTGTGGCATTGTCTCATAGTTTTTTTCATTTAATTTGAAGTTAATGAGAACAAATTTTCTTTGCTTTAGCAGCACAATAAATAAAAAGAATGCGTCCCAGAGTTTTCAATAGCAGCAAGTTTGGCGCTTAAGTCTTTTGTTTGGAATTCTAAGTGGGGCTGAGTAGTTTATAATTATTGACTAAATATTAAGGTAGATTACAATGAAGTCTTAATTATGACTTTCTTAAGTTATAATGAGGGAAATTTTTATGATTTTGAATATTTTTTAAAGATTTTTAAACGAAAGCCCTTATAATAAAGAAGCTTTAAAAAGCAAGTTTGTCGCTAAAGATTTTTGTTTTATGTTAAGGCACTTTCGATGAAGTTGTTGTCGTACATCTACCAAAACATTTCAATGTTTTTAACATGTTTGTTTTAAATTAATGTTTAAATTTAATGCTTTAACATTTCAATGTTTTAGCAGAGTAAATATAATTAAAATAGAAAACAAAGCAATATGAATAAGTTTTAGTGTGTTCGTATAGTCAACTAAAGCAAAATTGAAGATAAATATTTTTATAATTTAATTTAAAGTGAGAGTACGTGAGAGTGAAACACGCTTTTTGTTTCTTTTGCCTTTGGTCTTTTGTTTTGGACAGAAACAATTATTTAAAATACGGCGATTTTATAATTCTTTTTTATGTTGATGAAAAAACTTAATTTAATGCTAACTCAAAGGAGTTTTATTTTTTTTAAATAGGGTCAATGAAATATTTTTTTGGTGATTTTTATAGAACTATTATTTTAACATCTTGTTAAAATATTAGAAAAACTTATAATAACTGGTAATGTTGATAAAAAAATAAATGTATTTAGGTTTTTATAATTTTGACTTTTTGCTAACGACTTTTCTAATTATTTATAAATATACTAGCTTTTACCCGGCACGCATTGCTGCACCCAGCAACTATTTCGGAACATAATAACTAAATTCAAAACTTTTCTTAGACCCATAGTTGGACACCACTGGCATTTTCCACTGCCCGTTACAGTGTCCCAGTAGCAGGACATCACCAAATAGTAACTCCATTTTGAGTTTGTACGTAAGTACTGTTACTTCTACTTCCAAAGCTATTCGATATTACAAATTTTAATTGTATGAGCGGAGCCAAACCCCTTTATACAATGCCCATTCCAGTTTTCTAGTAGTTGGACATGACCCAGTCTTAGTACAGTTGCCGACAGTGGGCATACAAATTAAATTACCAAATTTTAGTTTAATACGACCAAGACCAAAAATACGGAAATATAGAATTTTTATTGCTTTGTGGGCGGTAAAAGGGGGTGTGGCAGAAATCTGGTACTTGGAAAAATTCTACTGGAATATTTCAGCTATCGGCTCAGTAGTTTTGGAGTTTCCAGTCATCACACAGACAACGTTTTGCTTTCTATATCTATAGAAGACCACAAATAATATGGATATAGTTTATTGGCTATAACTTTTGATTGGTTAGAGATACTAATATAATTTTTCCAACAAATTAATTTTTTAGCTTGCATATTTATTAAAAAATTTAAAAACACATTATTGGAAAAAAAAAATTATATGTTTGGAAAAATCAAGAGTAGCCTTGCTTTTTTAATCCCAAAAATGGTTTTTAATTTTTGCGTAAAATTGAAACAACTTAAGCTTATAAATGTTATAATTTTTAAATAGAATTAAAAATTTGCGAATTTGAATTTAAATTATTTTTACAACAAAAATAGTTTTTGTGCCTTTTTTGATGTAAACTCCAATATTTCAGACCTTTTTTGAAAAAAATATTTAAAATATATATACTCAACTAACGGTATTTTTGCAATAAGGTTTTCAGAGTATTTTAATGAAGCTTTAAGACAAAAAAAATTTAACAAAATGTATTAGAAAACAGCGGAGATATTTGAATCGAAAGTCTCAAAATTGAATTTCTAATTGTTTTTTTTCTCAATTTTGAGTAACGATGTTGCATTAAATATATCGTTGTACTAACATTTTTATAGTTTTCAAGATATGTTCATGTTTTTGGTGTGAAATTGACGGAATTTTTTTTATGTTAATTAGACGTAAGATCTTTATTCATCAAATCTTGATGCACCGGTTTTGCTAAGGGAAAGATCTCTCGTCTAAAATTTCTTTGTAATAAAAATGTTCGTAGTATTGAAGATATGTAAGTGTTTTTGGTATCAAAATAGCGGAAATAGCAGTTTTGTAAAAAATTTGTACTTCAGCGCCCTCTGGTGTTCAAGGTGGATCAAAATTAATAGCCCTAGAAGATAAGCATTTGAAAAACAGCTTGGTTTGTGTCTAAGAAAAATATAATAGGCTGCTGTCATTGTCATTTCACTGTTGACATTTCATATTATAGCAATTTCTATTCGGAAATTATTGTAGTACATTTAAACTTAAAAAAAATAGGTTTTCGATAGCTTAGTCGGCTCAATCATGAGTTTTGAAGCCATGAGATCTTAGGATCGATTCCTTAATATGCAAAAATTAAACTTTCCGTCCATAAAAGGGGATGAAGAGAAATCTCTGAATTTATTACGATTGCTCATATTAAAAGACCATGTTTTTTGTATTGATTAATAATAAAGAAATGCAGAGGGACCGAGAAAATATATTTATTGCAATAACTTTTGATCGGAAAGAGATATTGGTATAATTTTTTCACATAAATTATTCTTTGAGCTTAAATATTCTATAAAAAGAATAAAACAACTTTTGAAAAAAAATTATTTTTTTAAAAAATCACTGGGGGTCAGTTTTTTTGATGACAGAAACAGTTAATAAATTTTTTTGTAAAATTGGAAGCATTTTTGCTATTGAACGCCATGACATGTAAAAGGTTGTTGAAAATTCAATTTTGAGTTTTTATTATTTTAACAACAAAAAGATCTTTTGTGTCATTTTTTGAGTAAAAAGTCAATATTTTGGACCTTTTTTGAAAGAAATATTAAAAATATATCCGCTAAGATAACTGTACTCTTAAATTGTTTTTGTTAAGTGCTTAAATTGAGTTTATCAACGAAAAAAATTTCAATGAAATATATTCAAAAACAACGGAGTTATTTGCATCGCAAGTAAAATATACGAATTTCTGATAGTTTTTTTGTTATTCTAAGGAAACGATGTTTTAAAAAAAGACGTTGTACCAGAAGTTTTTGCAATTTTAAAGATATGTGAATGTTTTTGGTGCCAAAATAACAGGATTTCCTTAAAACTTATAAGTCGAGCATTTTCGCTTGAAAAAAATACGCCAGTAGTAAGATTTGCGGTACTTTTAAATGGGCGGAAGAGGCGTGGTCAAAACTTAGTATGTCATAACCTAAGTTTGGATTCAAGTAATATGTGAGCCGAGTTTGAGTTAAATCCGATCAGCCGTTAAGATTTGTATAGTATTCAAACAAACAGAAAATGATTTTTATTAATATAGATTAGCCTCAAATATAGAATCATGCTTAAATGAAAATACAAAAACATGGAAAATTTTATTAAAACCTCAGAAAAGAGCTAAAATTCAACAATGAAGCGCAGGTTCTTGTCTTGAGTCTTTTGTTTAAGAAAACTTCAAAAGCGGTGCTTGTGCACAAAGCTAGAAAAAAAGCTTAGCATTAGGAGAAATAGAAAGAAATGAAATGTCATCGCTGTTGGTATTTCTTATTTTGTCTAATAGCAAAATATTTCGAATGATGCGGCACAAAATAAGTTTCATTGAGCACTTATCTGGTCATTGAAGTGATCAGCAATAGACACAAAACACTTTCTTTTTTTTTTTTTTTGTTTTGTACAAAAAGTTGATACAAAGCAGGAAGTGACAGCGCAACAAAGATAGTGACAAAAGTGAATTGGATAAAATTTATTTCAAAAAAGAGCCATAAAAATTACGAGAGTAAAGCAAGAATTTCTATTACGTTGCTACAAAGCTACAATTAAATTTGTTTGGTTTAAAAACATGCCATTATTTGGGCTCAGTGGTTAAACTTAATTATGTTCACAGCTTTATATGATAATTGTTTAAAACCTAAATTGTTTTTTTCAAGTTTTAATTAAATTTCAGCACGAGATCACTTTTAAGAAAAACAAGAATGAAGAAAAACAAGAATGAAGAAAAAAAAAAAACAAAACAACAACAAATTCCTTAAGTCAGCGTAAATCATGTTCACTGTCAAAAGAATTAGTTTCGTGTGTTGCTTCTTCGAATTCTAAACCAAGCCTCACTTGCCATCATGCGCTGCTCTAGTTAAAAAAAAACGATTATCAAACAAACTGATGCTTACTAGAAAAAAAGAAAGAGAACCAGAATATACAACAAACAATAAAGACTACAAAAAGCTGTGAGAAATAAGGTTAAAGCAACGGCTAATCAGATTGAGCCGTTAGATTAAAAATCTATAAGAACATCAATGAAAGCGATATGAAAGAGAAGGTAGAAAAAAAATAAAAAAAAACAATGTTCAATAGCATAAATTCCAAAAATTGTTAAATTAGAATAGCAATAAAAACAACAACAATTAAATAACACCAGACAAACGAAAAACTGTAAAATGTGTATCACTTTCAAAATTCTTGATAAAGACGATAAAGTTTAGAAATACAAACAAAATGAGGTGTTTTTATTTGAAACCAATAAAAATAGCAACGTCATCTGTACAAAAAATATAATAAAAAAAAAAGCTGAAAAAGCTTAGATGCTTGAGATATAATATATTTGTGTGTGGTTATAGGTAGTAGCCATGTTGCAAATAAAAACTCTCCTTTTTACAATCTCTTCGGTTTCTTTTCTGGTCTTGTAAAAAAGAATTTACCTTTTTTTGCAATCTTTGTGATTATTTGGCTTTATCATCAAATTTATCAAATTCACAGATACAAAAGTTTTAATTTTTGTATAAACTTTCAAAATCGTTGTCAGACAAATTAGGGTCTCAAGCTTAATTTGTAAAGTACACCGTTCATTTTAGCAAGTTTTGTCTTTAAGTCTTTTGTTTAAAGCTTTCGAATAATCATGCTTTTTCATATGGATTTCTTTAAACCACAACCTGTAATGAGGGCTATATTAACTAGGTCATAACGTTTGTGACGCCTGTGGTTATGAGCTCCTGCTCAGGCAGCTTTATAGCATAAGAGTAGTGCACCAACAAGAAGTGTATAATATTTTGTTTTAAAGAAATGAATAATTGCTTAGATGTTTCTTAAATTCTTATCGCATTTAAAGAAGATACATGAACATTATGTATGAAAGACAAAATCTTTCAAAACTGTTAAGGAACTAGCTATTAAATAATACGCTTTTACAACCCTGCACCGCTTGCTGACACTCTTTATACTGATATACACATGTGGGCATAGAAAAGATGTATGCAATATTCTCAGTGGTGGATCTGGGATTGAAACTTCAGTTTTGTATCTCAAGTGGGGGGGGGGTGGTTTGAAATGGCTTTTTGGCCTTTTTTTGCATTTTTTCCTATACAAAAAATTCTCCAAGGTGGGGCTAAAGCGCTTTCAGCCCGTATGCACATCCGCCACTGTATATTCTTACACAAAAGAACGCTAGTTACATGGTTTTAGTTATTTTTTAATATATTTGACTTAAGAGTATAAAAACAAAAATATTGTTTATTGTCAAAAAAAAAAAAAAAAAAAATTTTAAGTATACAATTAACAACAAAAAAGAACTTGTAAATCATTATCTCAAGGTACTTGTCAATTTTTAGTTGTCAGTAAAATAGGTGTTAATAAAATATTTCAAAATAATTCAGGATCTTCATATAAGAGGTGTATAATTTTAAACAGAAATTTTTATTAGTACTTATAAGCCGGTATATCCACCATTATTTTTTAGTATTGCTTCGATTCTCTTGGGCATGTAGGTAATTAGCTTGCGACAAGGCTCTACTGGGATATTATACCAGGACTTTTTCAATATTTGCCTATAATTAAACTTTATTTTTGAAAGGTTGCTTAGAAATTTGTCGTTTAAGCTCACACCAAAGGTTCTTTATTGGGGCTAGGTCAGGAAATTGACTTGGCCACTCAACAACATTCAAATTTTGTTCTGTGAACCATGCTCTTACGAAGTTGAATGAGTGTTGCGGATCATTATCCTGCTGAAATTTCCTCAAAATAGGCAGCGTAAGGTAGCATGACACTCCTTAATAAATCCTTCTGAACGAATCTGACCATGGTGCTTTCAATCCGGTGTATTGGACCTTCCCCCTACCCCCTGGAGAAGCAGCCCCACACCATTATGTTGCCGTCTCCATGCTTTACGGTTTTTTTTTTTTGTAAATCTAACGTGAAATTCTTTGCCTTTGGGTCGTCAAACATTCCTCTCAGCATCTTTACCGAACAAATTTATTTTGGTTTCATCAACTCTACAGAATGTTTCGCCACTTCTTTAGGCCTTCAGGACTGCTCTAGGATTTATGTACCAAAGCAAAATTTTGCCTCTTCTCTAAATTTGCCGCTCCTAGCAAAGGAACTTTTCGAGCTAACCTTCCGGGTAGTTTTGCACTCACCAATCTGCGACGCACTGTTCGGGGTAGTAGTTAAAGGTTTGCTATTTTACAATATGGAATTTTTTATCACAAGAAAATGTGTTTAAAATAAACAAAAATTAAAAGGCTTTCAATGATGATTTTTCAAAGCAAATTTTTTTCAGCGATGGATATGGGAATGAGCAAAATTGCTCTAAGGATCATCAAGCGCTTGTGGAGAAGAAGTTCTAAAATTATCTATTTAATAAATGCAATCACGTAATCATGCATGCCTATGCTGATGACTTGCAGTTGTACATGTTCAGACCGATTAGTCTCTCTGAAGATTTATGTGCGAGAGTTAACGAAGACTTAAATATAGTGGCAAACTGGGCCAAAGATAATATGCTGCATTTGAACCCTCTGAAATCGTATGTCTTAACTATATCAAAAATACCGTACTGGAATCTTGATGTTCCCCCAATTTTCCTCAATGACGTTGAACTAAAATTCGTAAGTAAAGCCACTAATCTTGGTTACCAAATAAACTCATCTTTGTCCTGTGAAGATCACGTAAACTCCTGCGTTCGAAAAACCTGCTATGTGGTCAGAAATCTTCGGATGACTGCAGCTTTTGTACCTGTTGAAACAAGAAAAAAGCTAGTCTTGCAGCTTATACTGCCAATATTTTCTTATGCGGAAGTCGTTTATAGCTAGCTCGACTCGAGATCAACACACAAAATGCAAGTAGCGTTTAATAATTGTACACGATATCCTTACGGTCTTCAGAGGTATAGCACCATATAATAAATAATTATTGGGTCGTAACCTGTTCAACTATCTTCAAGCTAGAAATTGCATTTTCTTGCATAAGATTATTGTCGTTCCGTTGTCCAATACATCTTTTTGAAAAGTTCAAGTTTTGTAGATCAAACAGAAGCATGAACCTTGTTATTCCGGAATATAACTTCCAAAACTCAAGCCGATTGTTTTTCGTCAGTGCAATTAGACTATGGAATGCACTTCCAAACAAAATTAAAATTATTTCGAACACTAAGGACTTTAAGCATTTAGTTTTTAACTATTTCTCGTAAATATTTTTTTTTTCTCTCCTATTTGCTATCTTTTTATCCTTTATTTTTTAACTTAAATTAATCTGTGATTTCCTTTCTCTTTTTAATATTAATTTTTATATTGTTACTTAAATGATTTTACATTCGTATTTGAGTCAGCTTTCATCTTTGTAAAGTAATATAATTATATTTTTGAATTTAAATCTTTGTGATGACTCTAACTTTATTCATTTTAAATGGTTGTTATCTATTAATAAGCTGTTGTCAATTCTGTATAAGCGGTATGTAAAAGATTAAATCTTAAATGTCAACAATTTTCTAAATAAATAATAATAATAATAATAAAAGTTTAAGTGAATGCTTTCTTTAACAATGTTTTCTTAACTCCTCAATATTCCCTATAGCATGCGCCCCACTCTAGCAGAAATTATTTTATACTCTTCAATTCATTTTAAAAACGTGGTATAAAAAATTTTTTTTTACTTAAATTATTATTTTCTAGTTTTAAGTCTTAAGTAAAATTTTAGAATAGATTTCGAAGATCTTATGTTTTTATCAGTAAAAAATTTGTATTAAAAACCGAAATGGTTCTATAAATATTAAAAAAAAAAAACGGAAGGAATTTACTGTCATTGTCGAGGCTCGAACTCTCAACCTCACGATTACAAAGCAATCGTCGTGCGCTCTGAGCTACAGAAATCATTTAAAGATATCGTCTTAATAGCAATAAATCAAACAAACTACTTCTTACCATTTTTTTCTTTGCTTTTGTGGTGAATTTTTGAATTTGTTTCATAAAAAAACAAAAAATCCGTTAACATTGTCGGGGCTCGAACTCACTTCCTAGCGATAATAAAGCGATCGCTTTACTCTCTGAGCTACAGAACCCACATGAAAACACTTTCTAAATGAGGTAATAAATTTACTTCAGTTGTGAATTTTTTTAAATTTAAGAATGTCAATGAGCTTTTATTTTTTTTTGTTTGATTTTTTTGTATGTATCAAATAATTTCACATTTAAGCCAAACAAATAAAAGTACAGACAAGAAAGTTAATAAGTTAATATTGTGTTGTCATCCAGTTCTAAGATACATTTTAAGTTTCAAAACTCTAGCTCATAGGGAAGTTGCTTAAAAATGGATTCCAAGATTTGTACGGGACAGACAAATGAAGTAAAGCTTATAAAAACGTTTTAAAAAATAAAAAAATTTCTATAAAAAAAACTTGACTTTGAATAAAAGTCAAATCTTTTAAAAATTACTGCTACCACAAAACCAAAAAATGGCAAAACCAAAACAACTTTATTCTTCAATTTTAAAAAAAAGAAAAGAAACCAAAAAACAAAAAAAAAACAAAAAAAAATTGAATGACTTCAAATTTCGCAAATAACCCATTGGCGGGTTTGTTTGTGACTAGTGCAGAACTATCTCATAACATTTAATACCAAGTAAGTTAACATTCCTTTGGTAAAAAATGTCTTTTGTGTTAAAATGGAATGACAGTTTTATAAAAATTTTAAATTTCATTTTAATTTTTTTGTAAGTAAACCCTTACTTTGAAGAAGATTCAAATTTATCGATTCGTACACAAGAGCAACATCTTTGTTTGCCCAATTTATGGAAAATTTTAGGCAGAATTCTTTGTTTAAAGGCTTACAAGATTCAGCTCGTGCAAGAATTGAACACGAATGACCAGCGTTGGAGATGTCGCTGGAATTGTTGCATTTGGAGCGAGATAATCTACATGTCGCTATCGAATCACCGTTAAATCCCACCGTAAAATGCAAAAATTGGAACGGTTGGTTTGGCAATCGGACCATATTTTTTTAAAAAATGAGGCTAATCAGCGTGTTACGGTCAAAGGTATTAGCTATAGAGCCATGATTAATGACTTTTCGCTTCTCAATGGTATGGCATGAATGTAAAAGAGATGTGATTCCAGCAGGATGGAGCCGCAGTGGCGACTGGCTAAATGTTTGCCTCTTTCATGCATTTTTGTCTGCTGCTATTAAGAAATAAAAGTTAAACGTTCCAGTTTGCAAAATGTATAAAAATAAACAAAAAATATTACAAAAATAACAAAAAATTCTATTTAGCCAGTTTTGCACAGCGGTGATTTTTATTACATCTATATCTATACTATTATATAAAATGAAAGTGAACATTTTTTGTGTCCGCAAAACTCCAAAAGTACTGGTCCGATTTTTTTGAAATAAGTTTTAAAATATCACATTTGTGCTACAAAAGGTTCATTGGTTATTTTCTTTTCAAAATTTCAAAAATAAGTATCTTTAATTTAAGTGTTAAGTTTTTTAAAAAATCATCCACAATGCCATGCATTGCTTGATCGTTAGCTTTTCATGCGTTTGTGCTGCGAGAGCCTCAATAAACTGCATGTTGCTCTCTACTATACTCTTTTTGTTCTCAGCAAGCACAAAACAACAAAACAAACAAACAAATACATATACATACATACTTTGCTGCGCTTAAAGCTAATTGGATCGAAGTACATTCTAATATGTTCAAAGTAGTTTTGATGAGGTGAATAAATCTAACACAGTTTTGTTAAAAGGGGATTCACTGACCACCTTTAGCATGTTGAGGATTTTTTTTGATGAGAATGAGATTCAATCCTACTTGATGAATGTATGTATGTAGGTATGTATGTATGTATGTACGTATGTTTATTTGTTTCGCTGCATGCAACTTTTCTACACATGTTTTGACGGTGGCTTTCCTGTAATTTATAAATGAACAAAAGGAACAAACGGCTGACTTTTTACTTTATAGAATTGACATTGTGTGATTCAATAATTTTTTTTTATAAATAAACAAGAAAACTGGGACGGGCATAGGGAAATGGGTTATGGCTTCGACCACACAAGTCAAATTTTTGATATTGAATAGCTTTGGAACTAAACGTCGCATGTCAAAGTCTTTCTACTGGAAAACTGGTATGTGCATTGAAAAAGGGGGTGTGGTTCGATTCTCTACACAGAATAGCGATGGAAGCTAAAATCACAGGACATTGAAACCCATAATGGAATTGTCACCTGGGAGTGATGTTCTGCTACTGAGAAACTGTAACTGGCAGTGGAACATGAGCGTGGTGTCAGGCTAAGGGACTAATAAAAGTTTTGAATTTACTTATTATTTCCAATATACTTGCTGGGTGCAGCAACGCGCGCCGGGTATCGCTAGTAAAATATAAAATTATTGCTTTGTCCAAAGTCCTTTGGCCTTAATGATGCTATTAATATACCTCGGCATGTTCTCGACCAGCTCTCAATAGTTGCATGATCACGATATTCTTTCTGATCTCTTGACCATAGTTCATCGATGTTATTTGGGGCCATTTCATAAGAAGCCATCCGTTTTTTTAGAATAACTTAAAAATTTTTAATCAAGTTTAAATCAGGACTCAGTGCTGGCCATTCTAAAAGCTAAAAGTCCTAATTTATTAGCCCCTATCGAACAATTTTTGCTGTATGCTTCGGATCCCCGTCTTGCTGAAATATCACCTCTTCTGTTGAATATGCACTCAGGTCACCGAAATCCGGCAAATTAGTCTGTAAGGTGTTCAGGTAGTCCTTTTTCTTCATTTTACCGAATATTCTTGCAAGTGGACCAAAATGCCACCATGCAAAGCAGCCCCCCCACCATAAGGCTACCACAGCCATGTTTCATCGTTTATTTAACTTGATGGCTCTGCTGCTTTTCATGGGCTCGATGCCAATTATATTGTTTACCATCCGACTGATACCGGTTAATACGGGTCTCTTCAAACCAGATGACACGCTTCCAATCCTCGACACTCCAGTGGCTGTACTTTTTGGTAGAAATTCAACCTAGCTTTCACGTTTTTGTCAGACGCTTTGATGGCGGCCAGCCGGATTTTTTTTCAACGCTATGCATGCTGTCCGCTCACTTTCTGGGTTTTCAATCTTTTGTGCATCTTCTTTTGGTACCTTAGCTTCTTGTTGAGTAAATAAGCTCTCCATGGCTCGAACATCTCTGACCGAAAGTATATTGGGACGCCTTTTTGTAACCTTTGGAGCCTTGATATTCCCTCGTTTCAGTACAATTAGAATAGTTTGGTGGTACATTTGTAAGCTTTGTGTTATTTCTCTTCATGAATGATCGTTTTCAGTTATTGAAACAATTTTATCTTCAGACTTTTTATTAATCTTCTTCTTCATTTTGATAAAAATATAAAAACAGTCCTTTTAATTTAAACGACACAGCAAAATTGACGGCGAATCAAGTAAACATGAATGAATAACTCAACTTCTTTTTATTTATCGCGAATAAAGCAACAGTCAATTTCAGCAACAAAAACAAAACGGCAAGGATAACGGTCTAAATAATGAACCGACGCTGACGAATTTGTAATAGTGCAAAACTAACTAAATAGAATTTTTTGTTATTTTTGTAAAATATTTTTTATTTTTACATATTTTGCAAACTTCAATTAAAACATTTTATTTCTTAATAACCTTGGAAGAGTTATATTGAAAAATAACTCGACAGTAATCAAAAATCCATGAAAATAGCAAACATTTTGCCAGTTTGACTTTCCACTGTACGTGCCATACAGCAAACGAAACTGTCATATTGAAGAAAACATTCAATGAATGCATAATTTCTCTTAATGAACCCACTTAATGGCCTTCACTTTCTTACGATATGAGGCTTCTTAATTATTTTCTTTGAAGATATGTAAGTCTCTAGACTACGTTGACAAATTTCATATCATTACAATTGCTATTTTTTATGTTCTATCTGTAGATTAACCTGTCATATTTAAAAAAAAAAAATCTATTATTTTCCCACTATAACTTTGTATCGTCACTATAGAGTTAAAAGTTATTTAATAAATTAACCGAAAAATAGCTTGTTGATGACTATGACCTTAACAAGTTATCTTTTAGGAAAAGAGCAAAATTATAGCTTTTAATCACCAAAAGAATTAATTTCAAAATCATTATCTCAATACAATAGGTATTAATTCTCTAAAACTTAGTTTTGTGTTGTCTGTGACTTTTACCTTTATAGTGACGCTATAAACAAAAACTTTTTGAAAGAATCTACTTTAAAAGTAGGTTATCAATATCTATTGTAATAAATTAGCTAAACAACGACTATGCCATGTTTGAAACAATTAAAATAAGCTTTCTATAGAATATTAACCTATTTACAAAAGAACGGCTGTAGAAGAATCGGTTTTAATTAAAAAAACCACCTTGTGCTATAATTACAAATAGAACATAAAACAGGAAATAAATTTAATTGCTTAAAGTCAATTTAAGAAAATAAAATCATTCATTACCAATGTTCCTTGCAGCTAAGAGAGAGAAAGGAAAAAAAATACCATTAAAGACGTAAAAGCGAGAGAATTGAGCTGCACTCATTGAAAAAGCAAGTAATTAAAGAATCCGTTAAGCTCTTAAGGAACTTTAAAAAAAATTCCAAAAATTGCTTGATGACTCCGAATGCAGTGATATATGAATTTACTTTGAAAAACAAAAGATTTAAGCAACGAACTTGCTGCTCTTAGTTATGCAAATTTTGAGCTGATTAGAAATAGTTTAAAGGCGAGTAGCAGGTCGCACTTTACATAATGTTCTAAATATTTTGTGTAATAAATATGCAAAATATAACTGACACATATTCCCTGTTTCTGTTATTCAGCTGCTCCAAATATTTTGTTTAGCGAAAAATTGTAAAACAAATAAAAGCTTAACAATCTCTTGATCAAACTAAACTTTCAGCTCTTAGTTTCTAGGCAAACAAACAAAAGACCTCAGCACGGTTTTATCATATTTTTTTTTTTTTTTTTTTTTTTTTTTGTGAACAAATGTGTTCTTTGTTATTTTAACAGTGATTTGAAGTTAACAAGCAGCCAGTTAATTTTGTGCAAGGGGCACAAAAATCAGCTGTTGTCAGTCAAAAGCTTTTTTCAACAACAAAAACCACACATTATTAAAAATAGCGATTATGTAAGTTCTTGTCTAGGCCGCTGATAGAAAAAAAGCCCTCAAAACTTAAAAATTTCAAAGAAAAGAAACTGCTAATGAACACATATTATAAATGCCTCTTTTTTCTTTTAATTACCAGCATTCAGCTCTGAAGAAAATCTTAATATTTTTCTATTGTCTTTTCTGGGACGCTTTAATGTGTTATAAAGATGACTTTAAGCGCTAACTAACGGTTAAGTTCTTTTAATGACTTTCGAAATATTATATAAAAAGGCAAAACAATAACAATAACAACAACAAAAACAGCTATGCATTTCAAAAAATACAAAAAAACCAACAGACATGTGTTGCAAGTGAGAATAAGCTAAATAGAGAAAGAAAAAAAAAACATAAAAAAACAACCACGAAAAAAGCCTAAACAGCAGAAGTGTAGAGAGAAATGACAAAAGAATAATATATAAATAAAAAAACTTTAACAAAAAGGAAAAAAGTAAGTAAGAAGAAACGAAAGAAAGAATGAAAAAAAGAATGCAAGCTAGCAGTCAAAAAAAGCAGTTTTTCAATGCATAGAACGAAAGACTTAAGCAACAAACTTGATGAACTGACAAAGTTGAAAACCAAAAAAAAAAAAAAAAAACACAATGTTGAAAAATTTAAATGCGCCTCAGTGTTAAAGCATACAAAGACTGCGACAAGCGGGAATCAAGTGCACCTGATGGCATTCCAGGCACCATGATGTTGTGAACAAAACAAGTTCGTTGCTTAAGTCTTTTGTTTTAGTCACAGAACTGCTGCGCATATTTTAGCAGGGCCCAGAATTGGGTAAATTTATTTTTTTTTTTCATCTTAAGAAAATCAGAAAAATTTCCAAAAATATCAAAAACAAAAAAAAAAAAATCGTTGACCTTTAAAAGCTGTTGCTAGATGCTCTCTAATAAAAGTTGTGCCCATGCTCTGAAGGGAAAATTTTAATGAAAACAAGAAAATATTTCTTTATTATAAGAAAATATAATAAAAAAAATATTTTATTTAATATTTGCTGTAGGTTTTGGCAGTATCGAAGGCTTGTAGAAAATATTTTAGAGCAAAAGAATGTTTGCTCAGAAAAAAATTCCGAGGTCAAAAAAGAACGCCGAAAATCCATTAAAAACATATTTTCAATAATTAATTTAAAAAATAAAACTGGACCAAGAAAAATATTATTATTTATTTTATTTAAGTATTTGAATAATAAATAATTAACACATTCTATGTTTTAAATAGAATAAGCAATAATAAATACTTGAACATTTCTAATAAGAAACAAATTTTCAAAAAAGCTTCTCAAAACCAAAATAAGTTTTCTACTGTAATTTTTCGAAAGCCAAACGTATATATATATTGTTAAAATGTTGTAAAAATAAAAAAAGCAAAACCTTTTTATGCTTAAAATATTAAAAAATGCTTAAAATAACACAAATTATTATTATACATTCCTGAATATTTTTAATAAAAAACTCAATTTTCTGAAAAAAAGCTGTTTAAAGTTAAAATAAGTTTGAAGTTAAGTCAACGTTCTGATATAAATAAGAATTATTTTTTATTATTATTTTTGAAAAAAACTTTTTAAAATTGAAATAAATTCATCAAAGTTCCTATATAAATAAAATTGATTTTTAATGCATAAAGCTTTTTGTCATAATACTTCTAATGTTTTATTTAAAGAAAGCTTTGCTTAAATTCCTGTCATAATATTGTGTCATAATTGTGAGCCCAAAAAGGTGGTGAATGTAATTATATAAAATCATTTGAAAATATACTAAATAATTTTTATTTTCAAGCTTTTATCCAAATGTTAATTTAAAAAATTTTTACAACTTTTCAAAAATTGTTTAAATTTTTTTTGCTCAAAACTATTTCCAATGAAATATTACTTGACTTATTTTAAAGCTTCATATTAATGAAGATACATCAGGCAACGGGCTTATTGCCGACCAATGTAGAATATTTAAAGTAGCTATTAAAGTGATGAGCTTCTATTTAAAGTAGTAGAATATTTAAAGTGATTAGCATGAAAAGCAACATGCAGGATTTTCAGATCAAGGCACCTTCAACTAGGATGGAATAAAAGTGTATTAAGTATAGCTAGCAGCATTCTATGTATTGTCCTATGTTGTCGTAATCTGAAGAAATGAATTTGGCCATGGTCCTGGTTCATAATCTGAAGACTTGAATTTGGCCATGGTCCCGATCGCTTATGGATTAGACTCCCGTTTTTTGAAATGAAGTTTTTTTAAGTTTCGATCAATGTTTTCAATGATACAGGTTAACTTTTAAATCGTTTGATTAAAAGACAATTTTTTTCTTTTACGGTACATGTCTACTTTAGAATATTAAATAAATTTGTATATTTTTCTTTTTTTTTTAAATAATAGTGCCAGATCTTGATGGAATGACAAATATTCTAGCATTTTATAAAATCTCAGGCTTACAGAGAATATTTTATTAGTACAAAATTGGTTAATTTTAATTTAAAATCTATTTAATTTAAGAAAATAACAGATAAAATTATTTAAAGAGCTTTTGGCCTTGTTGCAGAAATTGTAGAAGTGATATTTTACAAGTTCAAATTCAAATAGGGTTCAGGTAAATTTGAAATATATTTAATATGATAAAATTACACATAAAATATTATAAAAAGCCTTGAGCCTTATTAAAGAATTGACTTTTTTTTATTAACAAATTAAACTCTATACAGTCTTCTAAAAAACTCGTTGCCTAGTGTACCAAGATCTTGAGTTCCTGTAAGTCCATTTAGTTTTGAGTTTGCTGCTGTAGGTGAGAGTAATGTTGCTCGTTGCGTTAATAAAATAAAGTCAAATGCCTTGGGTGAAGATGGAATAGCCATTAAATTCATTAAAATTATCCTACCACACATATTAAGCCCATTAACCCGCATTATAAATCACTGTTTCACTAGTTATTGCTTCCCCGATATTTGGAAAGAAGCATAATCCCATAGCTAAAAAATCCAATGCTCACTGATTGGAGCTGATTGGAGCTGATTATCAGTAAGTCCTTTTTCACCTCTATCTAAAGTAGTTGAGTCTCTCATGGCAGCGCAAATCTCGGAGCACATACAAAAATACAACCTTATGTCTCTACTTCAGTCTGGTTTTAGATCAGGCCACAGCTGCACTACAGCTATGTTAAAAATTCTAGATGACATCAGAATGACATATGATCTGGGTCACATTAATCTCCTTTGCATGCTAGACTTTTCTAAGGCATTTGACTCTGTTGACCATTCTATTTTGTGCCGCAAACTTGAAGATAATTTAAAGTTTTCTAGCAAGTCAGTCCGTCAGTTATATAGTAACCTAGTTGGAAGAACTCAAAGAATTAGGGTGGATAATAGTCTGTCCACTTTCCGTCATTTAACTTGTAGGGTTCCTCAAGGTCCTTTTCTTGGTCCGCTTTTATTTTCTATGTTTATTAATGACATTTTCTTTAAATGCAGGCATGTTACAATGCATGCATATGCTGATGATCTGCAACTGTACTTGTCTAGACCTCTTGACCTTGTTGATGACTTATGTATTAAAATAAACGAAGACTTAAGTAAAATTTCAGAATGGGCTCAAACTAATAAGTTCGAGCTCAACCCCCTTAAATCATGTGTCTTACCGATTTTTAAATCTAGATAATCTTTCTCTAGTATACCTGCCATTTATCTAAATAGTGTTGAACTAAATTTTGTTGACCAGATTAAAAATTTTGGTTATCACACTGATTCTTCACTCTCTTGCGAAAACCATATTTATTCTGTTGTTTCTAAAGTCTACTATTTGTTGCGGAACTTGAGGTGGACTGCGTCATTTCTTCCTACTGAAACTAGAAGGAAGTTAGTCCTACAGCTCATAGTGCCAATCATCTCTTACTAAGATGTTGTGTACAGCAAACTTGATTCCAGGTCCAAGATCAAGCTGGAGGTGGCAGATAATAATGCTGTGAGGTACGTTTATGGTCTAAGGAAATTTGATCGCATCTGTCACTTGAGCAATAAAGTTCTAGGCTGTAATATTTTTAGTTATTTAAATGCTAGAAACTGCATATTTTTACACAATTAAATCAATTCAGAAACACCTAATTACTTATTTGTGAAACTCCAATTTTGCCGATCTAATAGAAATTTCAACCTTATAGCTAATTCCAGTTTATAATTATTTGAATTCCTATAGACTATTTTTTGTGTACGCCATCAGATTGAGGAATACGTTGTCTAGTAGAATCAAAATTATTCGAAATAAACATATCTTTAAGCATGAAATTCTGAAATTCTTTTCTATTTTTATCAACAGATAGATACCATTAACGCGGAGGTCCTTTTTAAAAAAGTGGGCTATATTCGGCAAAGGGGCATGTCAATATTAGAAAAACATTGTATTTCTGTTAATATTGATACTAGGGTACTGAAATTTACAGTAAAAATACAGGGGTAGGCACAATTATTATTAATAGCGGTCTATAAAGTGGGCGTTATTTGACAAAGGTACTGAAATTTAGTAAATGGGTAGGCACAGTTACTATAAATTACCGTCAGAAAAGTGGGAAATATTCACCAATGGGGTGTAGCAATATTAGAAAAACTTTGTACATATATCGAATAATATTGACACTAGCGCACTAATATTTTGTATGCAGGTAGGTGGGTAGATAGAATCATTACAAAAGTGGGCTGGATTGTATGGCACTTTAAGGAAAATACTATATATCGGTTAATATTGATACTTGGGAACTGAAATTTGGCACAAGGCTAGGTAGAATCATTATAAAGTACGGTAAATAAAGTGGGCGGGATTAGAGAAAGGGCGTGGCACTTTAATAAAAATTGTAAAGAGACAGAAATGGAAAATACCCAACAAACTTTCAGGGATTAATAATACAAATTTTTTATGAACAAAGTTTAATGTTTGAAATTTTCCTCAAAAATACTGTGCCATAAATATTCTCTAAAAAGGAAGGAATAAAAGCTTTTTAACAAACAAAAAAAAAAAGAACCGACTTCAAAATCACTACAAAATAAAAAATTATTTTAAATAACTTTTCCCATTAATTTTTTGGACAAATTTTGAAAGTTATTTATATGTATTTATATATATTATTATATTTCCATTTCTTCTAATTTTTTTTTTATCATAAATATATTAATTGCTTTATGAACATAAAAGCTTTGAAGTCGGCGCTAATCTTTGACACATAATCATGATCTTTTACCATCCCTGCACTGTTTTAAACTTTTTTATTTGATGCTATGCTGCCTTGGTGACACTGTAGTAATTTTAAAAGCTTTGTACACATAAACATTCTCACTATACTGATTTGGATGAGCTTGTAAAGCTCATATTGAATCTGACAGAGTGTGTAACAGCTGCACAAATAATGCATGGAACACATTGGCTACATTCAGCGTACTCAACAATTGTCAACTGAAAGAAAAAAAATCGCTGAAAAGCTTTTATATTCATGAAGCTAGCAATATTTTTATAATAACAAAACAAATTAGAAAAAATTAAAATAAAAAAATATCGACTAAGAAAGATTAGCGCCGACTTTAAAGCTTTAAGTTAATAAAGCAATTAATATAATAAAACAAATTAAAAAAAATGAAAATGATAAGATTACTAATATTATTAATTATACTTAAAAAATGTAACGAAATAAATTTGCTTTCAAAAAGCCCTTAAAAGTTCAATGTAATGTTAAATGTCTTCTATGGCAAAGGCAAAATTTTTCATAAAAAAATACAAAACTTTCAATATCTTCCTATGGCTAAATCTTGGGGGCCGAGAATTAAATTTTTTTTATTTAATTTGTCTTTATTAAAATTTATGAATTTACTAGTTGATATTCCCATTGGGGCTTTATTTTTATGTTACTGATTGATTTTATATTACTTTTTCCAAAAATAATGGTCTTCTTTGGAAAATTATTATATTTCCCTGCATTTATATCGGGAAAAAACTACATTTTCGTAAATACCTCCATTCCAGCGCCACCTCTCGGGTCCAAATTTTGCCAAAGACTTTATTTTTATTTATATATTATATGGTGTGATGCGGCCTCGGTAGTAGAGCAGATAGCGTGCTCGACTGCCACCCCAGAGATCCTGGGTTCGAATCCCGGCCAGGCCATGATCCTACGCTTTGATCTTCGCATTTGCAGTTTTCTTTTCATATTTCTAATCAACTCAAATTGGAAACTCATCAATATTTGCGACTTGAAGTCGTATTTAGTTGGTCGTAGAGAAGTTTGTGGATGAGAGATTGCTTTATAACTTGAATTGACTGAGGTAAAGGCATAAATCTTGACTCAGATTGAAATTCAAATGTTTCTATGACTTTCCACCACGCCTAAAACATCCTACACATGTTGGATATCTACAAAGTGGATAGCTTCAGTGGTTCTACCGTGATGGTGAGACACACATATACATCAACGTTTTTATGCATTAAGATAAATAAAAATGCTAACAGATTATATTTTTAAGTGTTACAAATAGGTCTGTGCGCTTGATTTTGATATAAAAATCGAAAATAATCAAAGCGTTTTAGAAAATTTCGAAACTTTTTCCATTAAACTAAGCGAACATATTTTCAGAATTAGAGATATTTCAAGAGAATGTTCAAAATTGATTGAATTTTTAACTCTAGTCATAAATGTCGATTGAAAAAATGATTCATTGGTCATAACGAACAAAATGCTTTAATAGCTTAAATAGCTTTAATAGCTTTAAGCACTAAATAGTTCAAAAACCTTTAAAAGAAAATATATGTAGACAAGAACCAGCATTCATTGAAATCAGCTCAGACATGCACTTAAGTGTTTCAAAATAAAGCAAGAACAATGCTTGAAGGGCTTAAATACCGCTATACTAACTGTGTATGGTTTTGTAAATTCTTATGGAATGGACTTATCATACAATTAGTCAATGATGCCATTAGTCACAAGTTACAAAAAAAAAAAAAAAAACTAACAATTTTTTTAATTTTTAACAACAAAAAAAGCTGTTAATATTTTCTGTTAATAATAGTTTCTGCTGTTAACATGGTGGCACTAATGTCATCTTACATAGCTTTAAACAAAAAAATAATAGTTTGGAGATTTTTAGATTTTTTTTTTAATAAACTTAAGGCTTTGTAATCGTTTGAACGTTGTTCTTGAAACTACTTTTCATGATATTTGTCTTTTTTTTTTATTTTATCATTTTGAATTTAAGCATCATTAAAATAAATTTTAAAATATTTTAAACTTTAAATATAATTACGAATATATTTATTTTTCAATGTAGCTTAAAGGCTTGTGTGTATTTAAAATTGATTCTTGAAACAATATTCCATTAAATATCATTTATTTTCTTTAAAAAAATTAAAGTATAGCAGAAATATGCTTTGTTCCCCCTTTATTGTCATACAGAAATTGAAGGTCGTCATGAAAAGTTTTCAAATGCTGGAAAGAACATTTTTGTCATCATTTCAAAAAAAAAGCTCTTGAGAAATAACGAGTCTAGAAGTTTTTTCATAAGTAATTTGTGTTCATCTTAAACTCTTTTTAATTTTATTTTTATTTTTCACAGTCATAGTGCTCAGACCTACCTTAAAAATCTTAGAAAAATCGTTCACTTTCGCCGTGTGATGATCCTTCGCGTATCCACTGAGTAGGCTGCCTTAGTTAAAGCTGTCAAGAGTTTTTGTTTCTCAAACACAATTCTAAACACTTTTCACTTTGAATTTTGAGAAATTTTTAGAATTTCTCTGCAACCTTTCAACACTGAATCCTTTAATCCTTTGTTAAGCTTTTTGTTTGAATTAATTTGTTTGCTTTTATTTATTTTTCACACATTCACTCTTGCGGGCAAGTTTTGGGCGTTTACAGCAACACTCTTTGCAAGCTTATTGAAATTTTGAATTTTTTTTTAGTTGAGTAAATGCTTAATATTCACAGGAGTTCGGCAACAAACAACAATTTAAAAAAAAATATATATATATATATAAATATATATCCACAGCACAAAAATTCGGTCAGCAAAATATTCACAAGAAGAACACAAAATACAAAATTATGAGTAGAATTTATTTAGTGAATTCCAAGAACAGCAGACGTTGTTGTTGTTACCACATCAATTGCATCATGGGCAATGACTTTGAACCTGTAAACGCGGCTCTTTTATGCCTTCGCCCAGGTCTCCAAGTAGCTGGGAAACGAAGAAAATTTCTTTTGACGCTTAAGTTAACGCATACAGCGCCAAGAAAGCCATGGCCATGGCGGAGAAAGCCAAAAAATTACAACGGCAACAAGTAGAGAAATGCTGCGATTTAAGAGCATTTAACATAAAGATCGAGTGAGTCAAAGAGAGTGAGAACTCTAACAGACACTCTTGCACCGTAAGAGCACAAAACATAAACAAAGGAATTAGAGCCCGAACAGAATCAAATGTCGTTGCGACCGCCGATCCTCTCTGGTCGTCGATCGCAGAGAACACGTCCAGAATGATGCGATTGCGACTGACGACTCAAAGTTGCTTTTATTTAGTATTTTTTTATTTATTTTTTCTTTTTCATTTCAATGTATTGGTCTCTTCAATTGTGTGAATACAACACACACAAACAAGAAATGTCAGAAGATAACAAAAAACCAAGCAAATTTCATGAAACACAGCCAATTCTTAGCAAAAATATGGCAACACTAATGGCACTCAGAGAGAGAATCGTCGGTCGCAAGAGAAAAAATAGAATAGATTCTAATTGTGCGATATATCGTTGCGGCTGCTGACCTGCGATTTCATTCTGGACGTGTTAATACATTTGCATGCATTCTATTGCTTTGCGATATCGCAAATCGCAACGACTTTTGATTCTGTTCGGGCTCTTAGCTATCGAGCAAGCCAAAGCTATAGAGCCACAAGAACGTAGCTAATAAAATCCAATTAGTTTGTGTTGAAGAAATTTTGTAGAAACGCAGCAACTTAAGAGCACAGCAGAGCGTTCATAACACGATACACGAAACAAAACCCAGCTGAAGAAACAGAAGAAAAGCGGTCATAATCATCAAGAATTTGAAGCAAGAAGAATTAAGGAAATTCCGTGAATTGAAGTTTGTTTGGCTGCGCGATCAAGAGAGCTGTAAGGTAGAGCGCACACAGTGGTATGCTCTGAAGCACATTAACGAGCAGAGAGCAAGTCTACACCTTTTTGTGCTCAATGTTAACAAGTTAACATGTAGCATTGAACTTGACTTTGCAGTCAAGACTTTGTCTTAACCTGGTTTAAGGCTGGCCAACGATGTTGAGTGAAATAAGCCGCGCATGTTAGCAGTGCCAATATCAAGGTTGCTGTAATACTGTAAAATTGATTTATTACAACGGTACACGGCTTCTGTTGTAAGTGCAAATCATAAATTTAATTCGACTGCAACACAAACAAAAGACTTAAGAAACGAACTAGATTTTTGATAATGTTTCTTCTCTAGTGTTTTTTGGGTATTTTTCTTCAAGGGAAATGCCTAGAATTTTGATAAAAACTACAAGTTTGTTTTATTGTAATGCATTTTATAGTAAGTAAAAAATTTAAAAAAATTAAAAATTTGTTTCAAGTGACCCATTAAATTGGCGAATGATGCATTAAGGGGGATTATTTACCCAGAGGCCGAAAAAAAGTCATGTTTGTGAATTTTTTTGAGGAAACCTAAGTGATATTTTTAAACTAGGGCTTTTTTACCTAAAAATATACACATTCAAGAGTTGGTTTAGTTTTTTTTTTATAAAAAAAATTTCATATTAAGGCAGATACAGTATATTTTATAGAGCGCTGTAGTAACAAAAAGTTGAAATGCGGTGACCAAGATTGCTCCTCCTAAATTCATCTGAAACAAAAAACAAAATGTGATTAAACTACATACTTTAAAGTCGTACTTGCCATAGCCGATTTAGAAAATATTGATTTTTTCACAAAATGGCGAACTTCCGAACGTAAAGTAACGATTGTCGACCAAAAATTCGTCATTATTTTGCCTATAACTAATGAACGAAGCTACAAAAAAAAAAAAAAAAAAAAAACAAAATTCGATGACCAATTACAAGATTATTATGAATAAAATAAACCTGCAAAAAAATCAAACCGATCGGATCACTGAGTTTCGAGAAATCTTGGTCACCAACTTTGAAAACATGGTTTCGATAAAAAACGCGTTTGAAAATAAAAACCAGCACTGCGCGCTCTGGAAGGCGGTTTATTCACTAGAATATGACTTTGTTATTTTTTTGAGGTATCGACGTTAAATTTTAACTACATATTTTTGAGACTTGAAGCTTTAGAAAATGCAAAACATAAATGAAAAAAAAAGTTCTGGGTATATAATCCCCCTTAAGGAAGAGAATTATGTTTGCCATAGGAAGGCTTATCAATACATGACGCAATCTTTCAAGGATACTGCAATGTATTCATTTTCGATTGAAATTTTGTAAAATTTAGTTTTAAGTGCTCAATTGATCTAAAAAAACAATATGTTGAGAATTTTCTTACAGACTCATGCTTTACTGATACTGAACTATGCCTTATATTAATAGCAGTTTAAGCTGCAATATTGAGTCTCTTTGGTAAGTTAAAAAAATATTTTCAGAAAACTTTAAACTGACACTGAAAAATCTCCATTATTTGACTGTATGACGTTCCTTATTCTTTATTTTGACGATTTCCGACCTTAAGCCTCTAGCGAAGAAATATGGATAGGTTCATAAGGTTACTATAATTAGCTCAAAAAAGCTCAAAACTTGAAAATAATTGGAGGAATGCTATTTTTGGACTTCATCTTTAACCACAAGGAACTTGAAAAGCAGGAATATTGCAATATTTTTAACGAGAACAAATTTTAATCAAATATTATTGTGAAGGAAAATAATTTGATTCGAACAGGTTAAGGATGTGGCATCCTTCAATGAATAATATGATTCATTTAAGTATGCAGCATGCCACATTCATTGTAAAAGACGATTGAATAGCATCACACGACAGGCTACTCTCAGATCAAATGTAACAGTCATTTAAATATTTCAGAACATATCGTGAGATAATTTTTTTTTAATCAAAGCAATAAAACTTATAAAATAAACAACTGTGTTTTTTTCTTATTATAGGTATTTAAATGGCTATTCAATGGGCCACCAATTAATTGATAGGATAAAGCTATTCATAGTACTGCATTATATATCCAGATTTAGTATATACGGAATTGAGGTAACCACCAACTGGTTTCATGCTATGATCGAAATCATAAAGGATGTGGCAACATTCTTATTTCTTTTTGTCCAAAATAAAGTCCAATCAACGTGCTGGTTAGTTTTCGAAAACTTCGACTCATAGAAAAATTGCACTTGTAACTACTCGACATGATAATTGGAATTACTTTATTCTCAATTGGAAGAATGGGTCAAACTTTAAGTTCCTTAAATTCATTACTAATAAACCTATTATCGAACCTTCTGAGCATTATGTTAAAAAACAAACTATCAAGCAACAAGGTAGCTTGTTGTAGGTAAAGCTGACAAGCATAAGTACGAGTCTTATAAGTATTTATATTTCGTTAATAGGACATAATAACGAACATTTATAAATGAAAATAGCTTTATTGTTTTTCAAAATATTCCCCCTGATGATAAATACACTTTTGCATTCGTTTAAACCATTTGTCTTAGCAGTTTTTCTATTTTCCAGACACCTCCAAATCATGGTTTTTGAACGTTTCAACTGCTTCTGCGGCGCTCATAAATCGTCGACCACGCAGTTTACTTTTGATATTCGGGAACAAGAAGAAGTCATTGGGTGCCAAATCAGGAATGTATGAAGATGAGTCATCAATTCGAAGTTTTGACTGCTCAAAAATGCATATGTTTGACGAGATGTGTGAGAGCTTGCATTGTCATGATGGAGAATGATTCGTCTTTGGCGGTTGGTTTTGCGAATTTCTCCAAAGACTTTTTGCAAAAAAATGGTCGTGTACCATTCAGAATTGACCGTCCTACGTTGCTCAAGAGGGACAGTGGCAACATGATTCATTCGATGGAAGAAACAGGCGACCATTTGCTTCGCAGTGCAACTTTCGTTGGATTTGCCTCGTCTTGGAATACCCGGTCGATTGCTGTTTTGTTTTTGGCTCATAAGCATATATTAATGATTTGTCACCTGTCATGATTTTGAAGCACCATGATTGAACTTTTTAATCATTTCCTTTCACCCATCGACGCAAGACTTTTTGAGCGATTGATAAATTATGGGGTATCCACCCAGAGCACCCAGAGCAAATTTTTTTTACAGATAAGTGTTCATGCCAAATCGAATGTATTGAAGTGTAACTAATGTACAAGAATGCATCTATCTCACGATATGTTACATGACGATCTTGCATTATTAGTTCACGTACTGCATCGATGTTTTGTGGCACAACAACCGATTTTGGACGACCTTCACGGAATTCGTCAGTGACCGAACTACGATCACGATTGAATTCACTATACCATAGATATACTGTGGTTTTTGATGCTGGTTTATAGTCATATAAGGAACTGAGTTCATCTACACATTCTTGTTGAGATAATCCACGCCGAAAGTTGTGAAAAATAATACAACGAAAACCTTCTCTTGAAATTTCCAATTTTTGAACAAATTGAGTTTCTTAACTCGTTGTAAACAAAACAAATAGTACTTGTACATCAAAACGTTGTGAGTACATTTATGCAAACAAATGTCAAAATTTATTATGGTGATGCCAGATTTTAGCTATTGACATTAGTGTTGCCAGTTCCCGAAATATAAATAGTACCCCTCGTAGAGCTCAAGTACATAAGTTAAGCTCATTAAAAAAATTTAGAGCAACCAGATAATTTTTTTTTTTTTTTTTAGCTTTGAACCAAGGATTTCAGGTGGAATACCTATTCAGTCAAGTCTGCCTTGGTTCGAAATGGGGTGGTGATAGATTAGTGGGAAGGAAAGGGCAATCAAGTGAAACACGTGTAGGATGTTCTAAGCGTGGTGGAAAGCCAAAGAAACATGTGAATTTGAATCAGAGGCAAGTGTTATGCCTTTACCTCAGTCAATTCAAGTTATAACGCAATCTCATCCACAAACTTCTCTACCATCAACTACAACTTCAAGTTGTAAATATTGATGAATTTTTAATTTCAGTTGATTAGAAATGAGGGTAGAAAATTTAGAAAGGTTTTTAAAGCGAAGGTTTTTAATCGAACCCGTGACCTCTGGGGTGGCAGTCGAGCACGCTACCAACTCAACTACCGAGGCCGCATCTTTGAAGTATGATAATATTTTTGAATATTTATCAGGTTTGATCTAAGCATATTCTAAGGTCATAAAATTATGTTAAATATATACCCGCATCTTGTATTTTAAAAGGTCCAAGCTTATGATTTTGATAAAAAAATTTTTCTTCATAATACTTTTATTTTATCCTGCAGAAAATTGGAACAAATTTTAAATAGTTCTAAGTTAGTTAAATTAATGGCCATTGATTGTTAAAATAACTATTATTTTTATTTTGAAAAATTCGTTCGAAAACAGTCGCCCCAACAATTTCTTTCCATTCAGACAAATTAACCCTTAAATGAATGACCTTTTTTTTCATTCAAGATTTATTCACTTTTGCTCCAAACAATTCAGTCAGATGAATTCTGTTAGTATAACCGTTTGAAGAGAACGAAAGCTTTAAATCGGTGTGACCCAAAAGGTTTATTATTTTTCCCAAAATTACTCTCGCTTAAACATGGGTATAAATTACTCTCGTTTAGACATGGGTATAAATTTTTTGGTTGTGCCATATACGTCACACTATGCATTTAAGCACTAACTTAACTACTCATTTCGTGAGTAGTTCAAAACTAGTGCTTTTTGCTTCAATCAAACATTGTTTGTTATTGAGACAAATAGTTGTGGGCTTGATTTTTATAAGAACAGATGATCTTGTGTTAGCCTGAACATATGACCAGAAATATCTCAGAGCTTCATAAATAATCCATATTCTCAAAAGTCTAAGGCCAATGTGAATTTGTCTTTCCACTATTTTAACTTTGATGAAATAATATTAACTTTAATAAAATGTATGATGCCACGGCAAGGTTGACCCGCTTAAGTTATCAAAATTACTCTTAATGTACCGTTACAAAGCATACGAAGCATCGTTCTGGACGACCAGTGCTCTTATAATTGGTATCAGCTTAAGAGAGATACCATGTGACTGTAACACCTACGAGATCCCACATTCGTATGAATTTTGATCACTCCTTCATGGAACGCTTCGTAACTGGTGACCAAACATGAGTGTACAATAAACCGAATTAAAAAGAAAGCCACACACCACCTAATCTGAAGGAAATTTCGAATTTTTTTTTTGACCGAGCGTAGCGGTCGTGCATTTAAGTTTTTTTTTTATATCTTTTACATTTAAAAGAATTTAAAAGAATGAGCACTACGTTCGACAAAAAATTTAAAAAATTTAAATTTAAATTTAATTTAAATTTTTTAAATAGTTCTACTGGGATATTGATATACTGTCTTGCAAAGAGTTTAATGATTTTTTGTGAGCTTTAATTTTATGACCTTAGAATAGTACATTAGGACAAAGGCTAATGACTAATTTTGCCTGAAAATGACTTTCAGAGCAAGAAAAATTGAAATCCTCGAAACAAAAACGTTGATATATCATTCCTTAAGATCGAATTGTAAATGCTAAAGATTAGGCTTGTGCTAAACAGTTCCGAGGTCGGAACGAACATGGAACGATTCTTTTGTACAGTGGAACTAGTTCGCGGAAACATGTCCGCGGAACTATGTTGTTCCTTTGAGCTGTAGTAGCAATTTTTTATGGTTTTTGTATATGTATTCTCTACACCTGAACAGAAGGGCTTTAAGAGAAGGCCGAAGAGGATTAATATGTATGACCGACCCCCATTACTTTTGAAAAAGGAACATTTTTTCCTTAGACACCTATTCCCTCCGACCACTCCTTAGGGGGGCTCCCATAGAAAAACGCAATAGGGGCATATTAATTTTGTCACTCTGTTTGTAAGCCCCATAAAGAGGCATAGGTATAGCAAAGTATATATATTCTTGATCAGCATCACCACCCAAGTCGATTAAGCCATGTCCGTCTGTCTGTCCGTCCGTTCGTATGTAACTTATAAGTGCTTAAAAAGAACAAATTGAGTACTCTCGAGTTGCAAAACGTGTCCGCGGAACTATCTAGCTCCGCAGTTCCATTTGATTGAATGAAACTCATATGCAGCAGATTGTAACATGTCCGCGGAACTATTTAGCTCCGCAGTTCCATTTGATTGAATGAAACTCATGCAACTCATATGCAGCAGATTGTAACATGTCCGCGGAACTATCTATAGTAGTTCCGCAGTTCCATTCGATTGAATGAAAGCATGTTCAAAACGAAATAAACACAGCATTGCGCGCAACAAGAACGTCGAAATGTCATCTTACCATTTCACACATCAGTTGTTTCGTTCGTTCGCAAACATATCTTTGCACTTATAGTCTATCACAAATTCGTGTAAGCCATAATATGTGTGAAAGAGAAGTCGGTTCATATTGATTTATAGAAGAAAATTCATTGCAACCGGAACTGTTTGAACATGCTAAAAATGAATGGGAGGAACGATTGGAACTATGTCCGACTGTGAACATAGTTCCAGGAACTATACAGGTTCGGAACGACCCATCTCTACTAAAGATATAAAGAAAAGCTTAAACGCGTGACTCCTACGTTCGGACAAAACAAAAAAAAAAAAAAGAATTAGAAAACTAATTCAAAAGATTTCAATACAAAAATGTTAAAATAAGTGATCTTGGTCTTGGTCTTGGGCTTGGTTTTGGTCTTGGTCTTGGTCTTAGTCTTGGTCTTGGTCTTGGTCTTGGTCTTGGTCTTGGTCTTGGTCTTGGTCTTGGTCTTGGTCTTGGTCTTGGTCTTGGTCTTGGTCTTGGTCTTGGTCTTGGTCTTGGTCTTGGTCTTGGTCTTGGTCTTGGTCTTGGTCTTGGTCTTGGTCTTGGTCTTGGTCTTGGTCTTGGTCTTGGTCTTGGTCTTGGTCTTGGTCTTGGTCTTGGTCTTGGTCTTGGTCTTGGTCTTGGTCTTGATCTTGGTCTTGGTGTTGGTCTTGGTGTTGGTCTTGGTGTTGGTCTTGGTGTTGGTCTTGGTCTTGGTCTTAGTCTTGGTCTTGGTCTTGATCTTGGTTCTGGTTTTGGACTTGGTCTTGGTCTTGGTCTTGATCTTGGTCTTGGGCTTGGTTTTGGTCTTGGTCTTGGTCTTAGTCTTGGTCTTGGTCTTGGTCTTGGTCTTGGTTTTGGTCTTGGTCTTGGTCTTGGTCTTGATCTTGGTCTTGGTCTTGGTCTTGGTCTTGGTCTTGGTCTTGATCTTGGTCTTGGTGTTGGTCTTGGTGTTGGTCTTGGTGTTGGTCTTGGTCTTGGTCTTGGTCTTGGTCTTAGTCTTGGTCTTGGCCTTGATCTTGGTTCTGGTTTTGGACTTGGTCTTGGTCTTGGTCTTGGTCTTGATCTTGGTCTTGGTCTTGATCTTGGTCTTGGTCTTGGTCTTGGTCTTGGTCTTGGTCTTGGTCTTGGTCTTAGTCTTGGTCTTGATCTTGGTCTTGGTCTTGGTCTTGGTCTTGGTCTTGGTCTTGGTCTTGGTCTTGATCTTGATCTTGATCTTGATCTTGGTCTTGGTCTTTGTCTTCCTTGATCCAAGACGAAATTTTTTAATAATTTTCTTTGTACATTTTTAAAAATTGCTAGTGAAGTACAAATTGTTGCTAAAACTGTGTCAAAAGTATTACAGAAGTTTAAAGAAGACTTGGTCGTCACTCGAAAGGCAGGTTCTGAAAGGAAAAGGGCATCTATGACCAGAAAAAGGCAAGCAAAATCGTCACCATGTTAAAGAAGAATCCCAACATTTCTGGCAAAACACTGACCTAGAAGGTAGAGTGCTCCGAGTTTTTTGTACGCAAGGTCAAAAAAGAAACTGGTCTGAAGACTTTCAAAGTGCAAAATGTAGCACATAGGAGTGCTGTGAAGAACGCGGAGGCAAAAAACGTGCCAAAAAGTTAAAAAAAGATTTCTTTGAAGAATTCAATTGTTGTCTATAGACGATGGACATATATTATAGCCGATTTTTCACAGCTTCCAGGCCAGGAATTTTATACTGCAGACTCGTAGGACAATGTCAACGAAAGCTTTAAGTCAATAAAGCAGTTAAAATTTCCTCGAAAATTTCGGATATGGCTAGCTATCTGTAGCTTTGGCAAAAGGATCAAGTTGTTTGTAAACACAGGAACAATACATTCGGAAGTTTACATTAAAAAATGTTTGGAAAAAAGATTAAAGCTTTTTGTAAGACAGCATGAGGTTTCCACTTCCTTTTAGCCCGACCTAGTTTCATAATAATAATAATCACAAAACTGGCCATTTCAGCCATTGAAAAGGCTTTGACCTTCTTATAACCAAATTGTGTTGTGGGTGTTATTATATGTTTGAACACAATTGATAGAGAACTGGACCTACTAGTTTTATGCCGACTCCGAACAGCTAATCTGCATGTCCTCAAGAAGCGTAACATGGCATTATTTACTGAAAAACTTTCTGTGTCAGATGGAATTGAACGAGGGTTCTCTGGCGTATGGGGCACGCACTCTACCCACTGCCCCACTGCCACCACAACCTAGCTTCATGTTATTACAGTAAATAAGCCTTGAAGTGGTACTGAAAAAATAATGTACTTTTGGTGCCTCGAGAAGCAAATCCTTCAAACTGTCCACAATTTAGGCCAATTGAAATATACTGGGCTTTAGTCAAAAGGGAAATTAAAGCAACAAAGAAAGTTGCCAAGGATGCTGAAGATTTTCGGGGAAAGTGATCTTCAGCAGCTCAAAAGGTCTCGTTAATACTTTTAAATCGTTGATGGAAGGAGTGCCGGAAAAAGAAAATATTTTGTAAAATAAAATAAAAAAAATTTTGAAATACATAATTGTAATAATTGTTATTCTCAAGAAATTCGAAAATATTTATGAACATTAAAAAAAAAAATGTATTTGATCAAGTTTTAAAAGTTCGTTTCTTGAGTCTTTTGTTCTGTACAAACTCTTTTAACTTTGACTCAAATCTTACCTATTGAGTAACATTGAGTATTTTACTCAGCTGAAGAATTTGTTGTCTCATCTAAAATACTCAATGTTTTTGAGGCTGTTGTTAATTTTTGAGAACTTGTGGAATGGGAGAACCTCCAGCTTTTCCTTTTAAGCATACACAGCAAATGATTTTATCGCTCAAGTTGCTACGTGGAGACTTTTGCTTTTCTCATGGAGAGTAGCTCATAAATCATACTCTTGATGGAACAGACGACTGCTCGCCTTCAGACAAATGCGGCTGTTAGTGACAGTGTGCTTGTTGTTGTAGTCATCCGCTGTTTTTGGCACACTGTGCTTGACACAGCTCATACTTTGTTAATGTGTTTGTATGTGTGACGAAGTTGTACAACTGTGTAGTTGAAAAGATGACAATAATTAAAAAAGACAACAGCAACAAATGTACAAACATTCAGCGAAATAGAAATAGAAATAGACTGAAGAAATGGGTACATAGAGGTATAATCGAAGAGTTGAAAAATGCGCTAAGACTTGGTGTAAAAGCGGCGGCTGGCTACATGCTCAACACAGCATATCAAGCGTTATATTAGATGCATGTTCTTGCATGGTGTGGTTGTTGCTTTCATTTAGCTATGAGTGACAGTGACATTGGTCAGCAGTAGCAGTGCTAGTGGCAGTGACAAGATCAACATTAACATCACCATCATCATCATCATCGTCATCATCAACCTTTTAAAATAACTAGCATAGCTATGTAATATTTTCATATGAGTATGTGCTAGAAAGATAATGTGAAAAATTACTTCTGCATTCCAGAGTTAACCGGCTAAGCGGTACCAAGCATTTCGCTCTGTCTTGGCATCTTTCTTTTGACCACTTTGTCTGCTATTTGCTTTGTCCCAATATTTGTTTGGCAATTAAGCGTGAACTTTGTTTGTCATTTTTCTAGTTTAATATTTGCGCTTGTACTCTATGCAAAAATGTCCACTCTTAATTCTTTGACATGTTTTTATTTTTTCATGCTAACTTTTTGCTTTTACTTTTGCAAATAGTTTTTTAACCTTTGTGGTTGGGTTAAATTTTCTTTATAAGCTTTTTTCTGTTTAATGTTTACTAGTAAAATAAATTCCAATAAATTCTTTTTGGTTGTATGTTTATTCTTACCATTCTTAGCTTTCTTATTAGTCATGAATGTCATGTAATTTATACGGTTTTGCTTTTTAACGGTGTCTTGCGAATTCTTTGTAATTCGGTAGAAGCGTGAGAAATGCATGCTTCGAATTTATAAGCCCATGTAAATCTGAATTTTTTTTAATTTTTGCGACTTACACCATGCGCCTTATGAGCATTGTGAAGCTACTGCGGATACTAAAGGAATATTAAGTTGATATTTTTGATAAAAAACGAACGTTTTAGAAAATTTATTCCGTACGTTATCAAGTTGTATGTTTCCAATGCAGAACACTCAGACAAACAGTCTGGAAAAATCATGAGGAATTTTTTTTCTGATAGCTCAGTCAGTGTGTTCCTTTTTTGATTGAGTTTTTGTGCGTGAATTATTGAGTGAATTATTTGCATTGAATTAATTAACCCTTTGATGGCGATGCTACGTATACTCACCACTTACATGTTTTTAGTTTTTTCTGCATTACTGAGGTTCTTTGGCGAGCTTTTATGCTTGTGAGGCTTTCTTGGACTATTGGGAGTGTGGTGGTGAGGTTATTAGTTGAAACCGATAACTTTATTATCTCGGTCCAAATTACGTACTCGAAGGTTAACGTGATCGTCAAAAGCGAATTCATTATCAGAATTAAACTAGTAAGTAACGTTTTATCTTTGGCTTGGCCGAAGTTAAAATCACCCCAAAATTGTGGGAAATAATATTCGGAGTTATGAAGTTTTTTCTATTTTGATGCAGTCACCTTGTATGGGAAATATATGCATGTATCATTCGATTTTGATTAATTTGTGCAGAATTTGAAGTGCTAAAGTTATTAACTTTTGTCATAGTTTTAGATATATTACCATTTTGATGACGTCACTTCGTATGGTAGATGGGCGTGGGTTTCATCCAATTTTGAAAAATTTCAAACTTTGTGCCAATTTTCAGATGTGAAGATGAATTTTTGTGGAATCTAAAGAGATGTACCATATTGATGACGTCACTTTGTATAGGAGGTAGACGTGGGTTTCATTCAATTTTGACAAATTTAAAATTTTGAGTAAATATTTGAAATAAAATCTCATGTGCCAAGTTTCAAGTGAAAATATCTTCTTTGTGAGATTTTTGGAGATTTTTCCATTTTGGTGACGTCACTTTGTATGGGAGGTAGACGTCAATTTCATCCAATTTTGACAAATGTCAAACTTTAAGTGTCTATTTGGAATCAAAGCTCATGTGCTAAGTTTCAAGTGTAAAGATCTATATTTGCTGAATTTTTAGAGATTTCACCACTTCGATGACGTCACTTTGTATGGGAGGCAGACATGAGTTTCATCCGATTTTGACAAATTTCAAACATTGAATAAATATTTGAAATATAAGCTCATTTGCCAATTTTCAGATGTGTAGACGCATTTTTGTGCAATTTCTAGAGATGTACCATATTGATGACGTCGTTTTGTATGGGAGGTAGACGTGGGTTTCATCCAATTTTGACAAATTTCAAACTATGAGTGCGTATTGGAAATCAAAGCTCATGTGCTAAGTTTCAAGTGTAAAGATCTATGTTTGTGAAATTTTGGGAGATTCCCACTTTGCATGGGAGGCAGACATATGTATGTTTCATCCGAACTTGACAAATTTCATGTGTAGACTGCATATTTGGAATCGAAGCTCATGTGTCATGTGGATTCTGCGCTGATAGCACTTATAAGTCAAATGCTAGTAGGCAAGATTATAAGCAAAAAAACTCGGAACAGCATCCACGCTAAGATATGTACCAAGGGGAGTTCTCTCACCTCTACTCTGGAACCTAGCGGTGAAATAAACTACTGGGTAAACTGGAACGAGAGGGGTGCAGGGTGATAACCTACGCTGATGATGTTCTCAGGAAAATATGTATCCACTCTTCGAGATATTATGCAAAATTGCCTAACTACTCTCGTAAACTGGGTTACCAGCTATGGACTCGCATTAATCCTGATAAGATTGAGTTAGTGGTCTTAACTAGACAGCACAACTTATCCACAATTAGTCCTTTAAAACTGGGAAATACAAGACTAAATTTCTCGGAACAAGCAAAATACCTGGGTCTCATCTTAGATAGAAAACAAAATTGAAAACCCATTCTGCTCAAGTGAGCCAAAAAACGCCAATATAGTTCTATATTCAAACAAGAAAGCAGTGGGTAGCAAATGGGGATTACAACTTAAGGTTACTCACTGGCTCTATACAGGCCAATATTGTTATACGGTGCTATAGTTTGGTGGCCCGCATTTAACAAATAAACACACCTCAATATACTTCGCAAAGTTCAACGGTCAGCTGAGCTGTGCATCAGAGGAGCGCTGAGAACCACTTCAACGGACGCACTCGACGTTATGCTCCACCTGACACCACTAGTTATCCTAACAAAACAGATGGCTGCAAACACAGCAATCCGTCTAGAAGCCACTACCCAATGGAAAGGAGGTACAAAAGGACACTCTAACATTAGGAAACTTTTTTCTCCAATACCTATAACCGTAGACTATATAAATTGTAGACTATATAAATTGGAATACCTCTCCCCACATGTAAATTACGCACAAATGAACTATCCTTTGAGAGTACCAACATTAGGTGGTCTACATGATTACGGCGCGTCAATTTTCGCCAACCCTGAACTTAAAACGCTCAAAGGAACTAATTTCCCTCAGAAGGGACCAAATAAATATTGTCATAGGCGTTCTAACAGGATACTGCCTAATTGGAAATCATGCTCGAAGACTAAGAATCTTTCATAACAACTTCTGTAGAAGCTGCAGAGACGAGGAGGAGGCAGAATCCATAACACATCTTCACTGCACATGCCCAGCGATGGCCAGAAAGCGCCACCTTTTCCTAGCTAACTGGTTCCACAGTGACCTAGATGAGCTCTCAACATTTTCGGAAAATAATTAACCCCTGGTACCATAACGGGCCTAATTGGCCCAAGTGTGTCTCATAAGAGACAGCCACGTCAGCAAAACCTAACCTATGATATGTATGTGAATCTAGTAAACAAAAAACTAGTTAATTTTGTTTCTTACACTTTCCACAACTGGAGATATTCCACTTTTATTATTCATTTTATATGGAAGGTGGGTGAAGGACGTGGTAAAAATGGTGTAAAATATTGCGTCGCCTATAAGGATCGCAACATGCCGTATACTTTTCCAACTGGGGTTGCTATATGGTGTTTCCACGATAGTTTACTATCAAACACAATCCCCAAGTTTTTTGCCGTTGTTACGTACTCGATTTCAGTTGAGTTCATTAAAACTCTGGGAAGATTTTTTAGGTCAAGTTGCTTTTTATAAACTTCAAGGCATTTAGATTTTAAAGGATTAAGACATAAACTATTTTCTACTGTCCATTTATATATATCACTGTCCATTTACCCAACGGCCCGAAATCGGAGTGCTTCCAACAAGAGCTCTCAAAGAGCACTCTTGTCTAAGAGTTTTTTGTGTGAAGCCAAGAAAAAAAGAAGAAGAAGTCCAAGTGATCCCGCTACACTAAGCTTTGGAGAGCTTTAGGAGCTATACTTTCACTGCAGTTCGGAGCACAGTATTAAGTGCTATACTTTCACTGTAGTTTGAAGCACCAATGAAGCAGAAGGAAATTCCATTTAAAGTAACGCAGACACCTGCCGTATAGGCCTTATTCCACGTTGCCCCATGGCAGTGGGGTCGTGGTTCAAGGAATTGATGCCTAGGAGATAATTCGTCAGGACGTCCGTGCCATGCTAATTTATATGACGTCCATCATACTCTCCAAGGCGTCACTTCCATGACTCCAGACGCGACCATCGCCCCGTCATAGTAGTTTCAACACCGGTCACACACCATACTTTTGTTGTATATTTAAATTAATAAATATACTGTATGGATAGCAACCAATGTTGGAACGCAACGGTACCAATTATGGATGATTAGTTGGGTCATCATCCACATTTATTGGTGGAAATCGAGACCCATCTAACATCTCTTGCAATGTAAGGCATTGCCACCCGGTTGTTTAGCGCAACTCCACGCCGATCCACAGACCTGTTAGCGACATTGAACTACCACAGCCAGCACGATACTCCCCGAAGGGCCAGCCCACGATAGTCTCCTGGGCTAAAACAAAAAACACATTCAGATGACAGACGACTATTTGCATTTTGATATGAATTGTTACTAATTGGTTTGAAGGGAAGATTAACAAATAATATCTGCAATTGAGAAACAACAATTTCGGATTGTATATTTCCTATTCTTGCACCGTGCAACGGCATATCCTAGGCATAGAGAATACCCCTATTGTGTTGTAAGAACTCTACTTGGTCGTCTACCGAAGTCATGCCTAAGATTAAGTTCCAGTTAATACGGCCAGTTTTGTAACAAAGCTCTTCGTAGTCAACGTTTTTGAAATCACGGTAACTAAATGTATTCGACAATTCATCAAGATTAAAATCATATGACAGAAAAATAAGATCATGTTTTGAGAAACAAGGAACAGGTAGTTGATCATTAAGGTTAATTTTCCGCTTATCATCGACCATAAATAAATCCAAAAGAGAGATATTTGTTTTCGTAAAATGTGTGGGAGAAGTGAGATTTGCTGAAAATAACCCTAACGCGGCCATTTCAGTATTAATGAACTTTCAGTGAGTATATTACTATTGAAATCTCCAGCAATTATGATGTTGTTAAATTTAAAAGTAAGGCCTTGAAGTATATCTATAACAACGATTGAATTTCTATGGTTCGATTCGGCCTATAAACACAGCCTATTAAAAGACTTGAAATACCTTTCTTTACGCTAAGAAATATATATTCGATGCTGCTGTTGTGAGCCGATTTACCAAATGGAAGAACTCAAGCAATACCTTCCTTTAAAAATATGGCTACTCTTCCAGCGTGGCCGACTCTGTCGGCACGAAAAAGATTGTAACCAAGTATCTTAAATAAATTGTCACGCATATCTGGTACAAAACAAGTTTCTGAGACGAAGATTACATCAACCCCTGAACTCTCAAATAAATACCTGAGCTCATCTATTTTATTAACCAGACTCTATGCATTAATATGGCAAACTTTTATGCCTGACTGAACCTTGCAAAGTATACGAATCATATTATAGTTAGAATAGATGACAAATAAGTTTCGGAAAATTTAAAAACCACAAAGTTAATCTTAACTCTCAAATTAAAAATGTGAATAAAATGGCCCTTATTTTATTTTTTTAATAACTTCTTCTTAATTGATGTATAGGGTTAATTTAAGACCACCTTAAACGGATAATTAGTAAAAAATATTGATTAAGTTCGGCCACCTATGAAAGCTCTAATTAGGAAAAATTTCTCAAGCCAACAAATTTATTGAGCACAACAATAATAATTTTTTTGTTTTTAACATAAATATTTTCACATTAGAGAAAATTGTATCATTCGAATCATTTTTCAATATGTAAATGTAAATGAAGTGCTTGAATTAAGGTTCATTAAAATATTTTGATTAATTAGCTGATAATTAGTGCAGCCAAACTATTTCCTACACAAGACAAAGAGAAAGAACGAGTGAGTTTCTTCGACGAGTTTGTGTCTTAAGTCTTTTGTTTAAATCGATGCGCTGCACAGTGCATTGAATCCATACAAAATTGAAATATAAATAGAAGAAGTGCTCCTATGATAATGAAATTTTGTGTGTTGGATTAATTTAAGCTAATTAAGAAAAACTGCAAAAATGGTTGAAATTAGTCAGTTCCTAGGGGTGCCTCCTTTGGGCCTATATTAATTTTTTACATTATTTTGCATGGGAGGTTCATATAAAAATTGAGTGATCTTAACAAAATTAGGTTGAAAGACTAGGTAATTAAAGAAATATAAGCGTACTAAAAATGGTTGAAATCGGTGGGTTCCTAGAGGTTTCTCCCGTTGGTCTATATTGATTTTTTACATTATTTTGTATGGGAGGTACATACAAAAGTTTGCCGATCCTTACGAAACTCAATAAAAAGGTTAGACAAATGAAGCAATATATGTGTTCTAAAAATATTTGAAATCGGTTGGTTCCTAGGGGTACCTCCCGTGGACCTATATTAATTTTTTTCATTATTTTGTATGGGAGGTACACACAAAAGTTGGTCGATCCTTACAAAACTCGATGAAAAGGTTAGTAAAACAAAGCAATACATGTGTTCTAGAAATGGTTGAAATCGGGTGGTTCCTAGGGGTACCTCCCTAGGACCTATATTAATTTTTTCATTATTTTGTATGGGAGGTACATACAAAAGTTGGTCGATCCTTACAAAACTCGGTGAAAAGGTTAGTAAAATAAAGCAATACATGTGTTCTAGAAATGGTTGAAGTCGGTCGGTTCCTAGGGGCACCTCCCTTGGACCTATATTAAATTTTTACATGATTTTGTATGGGAGGTACATCTATTACTCATAAATATTTCCATTTGTATTAATTAAAAAAATAATTTTTTAGGCAAATTTAATTTTATTTACAATAGAAAAATAAAATTGGTAACTTATTTTTATTAACAAAATGTGAAATAAAAAAGTAAAAAAATTAATGTGTGCATATGTACAAACAACCAAGAACTCATCTTGCTATTGACTTTCATCGCTATTGACTTCTTCGTTAGAATCACTACAAACAGTATAAGGGTCATCAACTAATTGAATATACGTCTCAACTTCTTCATCAATAAATACATTTGATTTTGATTTAATAGTTCTTTTGGATGCTAAGAGAGGCTCAGATGTCAGCAACAATATTTTCATTAAATCTGTATTAGACTTAATCCTCGAGCATTTACGGGTATGGTTAAGTCGATTTTTTCTAAATTCTTTGTGCCTTGCTTCCAATGTCTCTTCAGAGTGTTCAGTGTTCAGTATTATTTTTAATTGCACTTTTATATATATATAAACTAGCTGAAATACCCTGTGTTACAAAAATTATTTTGTTATCTACTATAAATTTCTTTTTATAAGGTGTAGATAATATTTTGGAAATCAAAAGTTAATACTTCAAATAAATTTAAACAAGTTTCGTTAAAACCAAAAATTCTTTTTTGTAATTCCCCTTTTGAATTTTGCTAAATTTGGAATATTTTTCCATATAAAATTGAGCATTTTTCTTTCTTTCTTGTTAACTTTCTTGTTAATGAAAAAGGGCAGATAATATTTTGGAAATAAGAAGTGAATACTTCAAATAAAACTACAAAAAAAGTTTCGCTAAAATCAAAGAATTCTTTTTTTGCAGTTCTCTTTTGAATTGTGTTAAATTTTGAATAATTTTCCATACAAAATTGAGAATTTATGAAAAGAGCAGATAATATTTTGGAAATCAAAATAAAATTACAAAAAAGTTTCGCTGAAATCAAACATTTATGTAGCTTATCAAAACCCGCAAATTTTTGAGTTTTTAGATGTTCTTTTTTAACGTAAAAAAAATTTTTGTTGAAACCAGCGCATAACTGTATCGGACTTGTGACAAGGTGCGTTATCTTGTTGGTAGACAACGTTTTCCATGTGGGTATGGCCAAAAATCCGTGTAAAAGATGGTATAAGTGCATTGTTGAGCGTATGTATGTACCGTTCGCTATTCATACGACCCTCGCAAACAACCATTTCACCTTCTCCACTCGCAGCCATGCAACCACAGACCATTATACTGGCTCCTCCGTGCTTAACAGTAGGTACCAAGCAGTCGGGGTTATATTCTTCACCTACTCGACGCCTTACGTAGGTAACACCAGGTGATCCAAAAATCTAAAAAATCAAAAAAATAAACGTGATTTTAGCTCGTATAATTTTAATGGGAACTGTGTCCTTAGGTGATGAAAGTCATTATTTCATTAGTTAACAATCTAAGTAAACACACCTGGAAATTTGACTCATCAGACCACACTACATTTTCCCAATCTTGTTCAGTCCAATATTGATGCTCCAAGGCCCAATTTAGTCGCGCTTCCACGTTCTTAGGTGAAAGCCATGGTTTCTTCCTAGCTCGGCGACCATTCAATCCTGCTACTGCAAGACGTCTTCTCACCTTCTGAGAGCTGATTTTGCATCCTGAACGGACTTCCAACTCAGAAGCTAACTGAGAAGATGTTTTTTTCCTATTTCTTAAGGACGATCGCATCAACTGCCGGTCCATACGACTAGTTGTCACCAGTTTTCGGCCTGTTTTTGGTTTTTTTTCATGAGATGCAGTTTCGGCGTAGTGTTTTAGAGCATTCTGGACACCACATCTGGAACACTTCATTACTTTTGCAATTGATTTCTGCGAATATCCTGATTCATGCAATATTTGTATTTTTACGCTGTCATCATGCAAAATTGGTTTGCATTTTCTTCGGTTTCCACTAGAATTCATGTCAAAAAATTTCACTTCTATGATATAATTTAATAAATTATTAATTATGAGTCACAACATTCATTATGATATAATTACTTTCAGTGAGACTTGGCTAAAACCCAACACTTTAAATTCTGAAATTCTTTGCAACAAATTTAACATTTATCGCAAAGATAGAAACTCCATTCCTGGCAATTATTCTAACGGTGGAGGTGTGTTGATTGCGGTCAAATCAACACATTACTCTCAAGAAATAGACATACAAGAAGCTGCAGACATAGAATTTTGTTGTGTTCATGTAAAGTTCGGTCCCTTGAGTATCTACATTACATGCTCATATATCCCACCATTTTCTAACTTAGAAGTTTATAGCAAACATTTGCTCGCTATTAGTAAAGTTTGCCTACAGCTTCATCCAAATGATCATATATTAATAACTGGTGACTTTAACCTGCCCAACGTTTCTTGGAACTGTTTTTCCGAAAACCCTACAATATTTTTACCTTCTTCGGAAAGCTCATCTGACAATTGCTTTTTAAATTCAATTTCCGTTTTTATATTGACTAAACGACAAGTAAACTTATGATAACTAAATTTGGAAAAATTGTATACTTTAGCACTTCCGACAAGAACATCTCATAAATTAGACTGTATGTCTTTATAACCGGTTTTAAAACTTTTTGTTTTTCTCTTTTGTTAAGTGTAAATAGAAAATAATAATTAAAGATTAATAATTGCTTTGTTTCATGTGAATTTATAGGGTGCCTAGTTCTTTTGAGCACGGTTGTATACTAAACAAAATTACTTTCAGAAGCAGAATATATTTTAAAATAATCCTCTTTACTGCTTTTTAGAAAAACATGATGTAATTTTTAAAACATTAACCAAATTTTAAATTACTTGATTTTCTTAAAATAGCAGGGTCGTATAAAGTGATCGCATTTGTTTATTATTGAAAATATTTTAAAAAATCTTTTAAATTTTATAGAACTAAATAATATAGATCTAAATTGCGTACCTTTTTTTTAAAAAAAAACAACAATTTTTTTTCTTATTTTCGTACCATTTCGATGCATTGTGCGCTGCTTTAAAAGAGCGCCTGTTTTGAAAGGGTTTTACTTGATTTTTTTATTAATAAAATTCAAAATGTAAAGTTCACTGCACTGTCATATAAATTAAGGCAATGATATTTATAGAGAAAAAGAAAGAAAATTGAAAAACAAAAAAATCACGCAAAGGAATTTGATTAATCATTAATGTTGGTGAAATGGATTTTTTGTTTTTTTCGAAGCCATATTTCCGCTTGACTAAAGCAAACTGAACAGCAGCTCAATCAGTCAGGCTTGGCGAAAATAATCAAAATTGTTTGGCTTTACTGTGATTTTTTTTTTTTGTTGTTTTTCTTACAACTAATGATTGACTTGAACTTTTTGCTGCTTGCATGTTTGACTAGAGCAAAATAGCAGACTGCTAACAACTAACGGTTTGCTACATTAATTGCTGTGAACTTAATTAAAATAGAATTGAATGAAGAAAAAAAAAAAAATTAAAAAAATTGCAATTGTCGTGAATTTGGCTAAATTTGTAGCTAACTCTCGTGCTGTTGAACTGTGGCGCAGTGAGAAGTTTGAAGATTGCAAACGTTCGTTGCTTAAGTCTTTCGTTTTGTTACGAGGAAATGCAATTTTATTAACAGCTATAAATTAATTGAAATATGTACTTGAATTAAGGAGGAATTTCAGTTAATTTTTTTTTTTTTTTTTTGTAAAATGGCACTATTTAGCAATCCGTTAGCATTTTACTAGCTCAAACCATAAAAGTCTCAAGTTGCTTAGAATTTTCTTTTATTTGCAGCTTAAATTAAGTGGATCAGTATCTTTGTTTTTTTTTCGCAAAAGGCGCGAAAAAGGCTCGAGCATTTTTGTAGTAAAACAAAAGAAGAAGCTGTAATTTCTGCTTCCAAAAAACGACCTAAAGATCATCCAGCTGTCGATCTGCAACACTTGATATAGCATTCTTAACATAGCTGAGCATTTAAAACATTATTTCATTATTGGTTTTAGTTCTTATCTCAGCAGTAGTCGCAGCATGCGTGCTCGCTACATCAACAGCAATCATTGCCATTAGCTGTGCTTTGTATGTTTTTCCTCAGCTATTAATGCTCTATCGTCAGCATTCTTGGATTCAACTTGAATTTATACTTTTGACCTAAAATTGACTATGTTGCGGCTATGTTGTTGCTTCAAGCTTCGAGCACCTAGAACCGTTTGTTGCTGAGCGTTTTTCTTTCTCTTCTACACTGCACAACAATAGCTATGATTTGATTTAGCATTTATTTTTTTTTTTCTTTTCTGCCTAGATTAAAGTTTAAACAATAATTGTTTTATTTTTCTCATAGCATAGCGTGGCTGTTACTGCTACTTCAAGCTGTTCGTTTTTTTTGTGTTATGTCTTTGCTTAAGCTATTGTATATATATATCTTTTGTTTTATTTCTTATTCATCCACATTTTATATTTTTTTTTCCACCATCGTAATTTGTATGCTTAATTATGATATAATGATTTATTTACGGCTTTTCATTACAAATACGGAAACTGTGTCAAATATCTGTGCTATCTATCTGTGTTTGTATGTGTGTGCCTGAGTATGCTGAGTTATATTAACGGTTTTGCTATTGAATCAGCGTATCTAGCTTAAAAGCTTTTTGTTTTTTAGAGCAAATATTTAAATATCATAAACTTCTATTAGGTTCATGCAATATTTACAGAGCTTATGTTTGCATTTTTGGTAAAATAGTTTTTAAACAAAAGATAATTTAACCTAGTTTAAATGCTTTTGTTGGTTGTAAGCTTAACATAACTCTAGAAACTGGAACAACATATTTGGGGTATGCATATTTGAATTTTTCATTTGCAGGGTTATTGACACCGAGTTATGGGTGTATATAGAACATATATTTTAAGTTCATAATAATACAAAAAATAAAAAAAAATAAAAAATAGGTTTGTAGCCATCACGCATGTTAGAATTGAGCTGATTTCTTTAAATTTTTAAATAATTTTATTGTTAAGAAGGTCTGATGGCTAAAAATTCACAATTCGATTTTGAATAAAACAGACTCCTGCAAACATTTTCTTAGTGCCTCTAAAAATATGACTCTAGAAAGAGTATTTCTTATGCGTATTTTATGAGTATGCAATAAAAAGACTCATAAAGTCTTTGATATGATTAAAATTATTGCTCGGAAATAAGACTCAAAAAAAAGTACTTTTTATGTGTGTTTTATGAATACGCAATAAAAAGACTCCTAAAGGAGTTTTTGATACGATTGTTGGCTCAAAAATTAGACTCTAAAAATAATATTTTTTATGCGTGTTTTATGAGTACGCAATAAAAAGACTCCTAAAATAGTCTTTGATATGATTGTAGGACTCTTAAAAGAGTCATTATTATGCTTGCTTTATGACTTCTCATAAAACGAACTCAGTAAATAGTCCTAAATAAGACAGTATTATGATTGCTCAAAACAAAGATTATATTGCATGATATATGCATAATTATAAAAAGAGACTTATATACGAGTGTTTCATGAAAACTCGACAATTAGACGCAGAGGATTTTATAAACTTTAAAGTAATATTTTTATCTTCTTAATATATAATAACGTTGGTGCATATGTATGTTATATGTTTTCGAAGTGAATGTCATAATTTATCTTTCAGTAGTTCAGCGTGCAGTTAAGGTGATTGCAGAATCAAATTAAGGGGTTCGTGTTAATATGCTAAAGTGAATATAAAAAATATATCGAAAAAGTCCTACGTATATCGATAGCTCGTCGTTCGCAAATTATTGTGTTCTATATGACAAAAATGTTTTTTTGGTAAATCAAGTTTAAAGTTTAGTAAAAAACTGAACCGAAAAATCTGCCGCGATTTTTTTACCAAGGAAAGTTCAAGAGTTTGTGGTTTTTTCTGTAAAAAAAAATGTTCATCTTTGGAAGCGTTTTTTAGAGTAAGATGCGTTTAAAAAAAAACAATTTGTTCTATATGCACTTATTTACGAAACTCTTCTTGTTTTATAGAATATAGAACAAAATGTAATATGTATTGGAGAAATGAAAAGCAATGCGATTTCACTCAACAAAAACTTTATTTCATATATTATAATATTAATTTAATATTAATCTTATACATATGTTCTTATGAGTCCACTTAAATCAATACCTGTTAATTTCTTAAAAGGTAAGTTTCGACTACAAAATCAAGTAAAAAATTAACCACATTCATTTGACTTCGTATCCACGAAGCTCATGCTTGATTTACGGAGATTTTTTAATTGAAGCAAGTTTGTTAAAAAAACGAAGACAAAAAGTTATACCAATATTTTAACTTGTTTTAAACATATTATTAGGGGTATTCACGGGTTGATGCGGAACACAGTTACGACGATGCGAAAATGCAAGATTGCGAATTTTTGCTTCATTCCAACAACAAACACATTAGAAGCAATTTTGCAACTTTTCTTGAATTACGCACTGCTCAAACCTATTGCGAAAGCCCACAAACAGTGATGCGAAACAGCTGATTCATGTTATGGGTGTTTTCAAGCATAGTTTCCATCTGGGTAAAACTTTAAAAAGGCTAATTTTGTACGTTGATTTAAATAAGTTTTTGTTATTTTGAAATAAGGTGGCAATATATTTCTTTCCACTTTTCTAAAATTACAATATTGATGTTCACGCGTTAGTGCGAAAAATATGTTGCATTTTCGCATTCTTGCAATTCGCATCAACCCCTGTTGTGATAAAAAGTTGTATAAACTTTTCACATAATTTACTTTCTCCGATGATATCTTCTTATCTATTGCTTATCCATTCTTATTCTTAGTATTAAGCTATTTTTAAACGTTGTTGTAAAATTTAACTTCTAACCTTATGTTATTTATGATGGTGTTTTCTTTTCTTTTTTGTTTCATTTTATTTGCCAAGTGCAATGTGAAGCTAAAAAAAAAAAACAAAAAAAAAAAAAAAAAAAAAAAGCAAAATACAAAGACCTCCAAATAATAACTTTAAAAAAAATAAAAATAAATAACTGGCCATTTCAGCCCTTGAAAGGACTTTGACCTAGCTTCTTATGATCAATTGTGTTGTGCGTGTTATTAAGTTTGTACACAATTGACCGAGAAATGGACCTACATGCTTAACGCCGACTCCGAACGGCGATGAAGGGAATGTTCTTATTCTCAAGAAGCTTTACATGGCATTTTGATTACTCTCTGAGGTTTGCCATTGTCTGCAGAGAGGTGGCGGCCGTACAGAATAATTATTTTAATTCAAATAATTTTCTGTCGCTGCTGGGGTTCGAACCTGGGTCTCCAAGGTTCTTTGACATAGCGGCCACGCACTTTAACCAACTACGCCACGGACGCCACAATTTTTGTAACTGAGTTCTTATCTACTTTTTGATGCATACTGTACTAAGGTTAACAACCTAGATCGTATCATACTTTTTAGGCATAGCCTTAATTCATGTGCATCTTCGAAATTAGTAGTTCGAAAAAGTAGATAAGAACTCAGTTACAAAAATTCCAGCGTTCTCTGCCAAAATCAAATTCCGGGTAACTTTCTCGGCATATTGGCAGTATATGTAGAACCTAAGTAGCTTGAGTTGATCACAGTGTAAAGTCATACAAAGGCTACTGATGAGTTGGTGTAGCGGCCAATGAAACAGTCTGTATAGTCAAGCTGTGTGATTTGCTCTATACAAAGCCGTTGTTGTTGTTGTTGGTTGTTGCCTTCTTTGTTCTTCATGTTGTCTTGTTGACAACATGCTTGGCCTAGAGCTCGAAAAACTTGTTTTCAATATATTTTACTTAGTATTTTTGCTTCGTTTTTGTTCTATATGCACGATTTTTTGCATATAGAACACAATAGGTTACGAAGCTTGTTACAACAGTGTTGTATAGCACAAATTCGATGTCTCATATTTCGGAAACTATAAAAGATAAGAGCAAACTGATAACACAGATCGATAGATCTCGAAAAATTTGCCTATATATCAGTCTCATATCCATTTTTTCAATTTTGTGATATAGAACACAATAATTTACGAACGACGAGCTGTTGATGTATAGAAAGCGACCAAATTTTGGTTTTTGTTCCAGATCAAAAATGAACTACGTCAGGTGTCCGACCATGCACCACTTCAAAAAATTGGCGCCTTCAAACAAATTTATGTTTATAATGCATTAATATGCAAAAAAATATAAAGTCAATTTTTTGCCTTCCTATATAGGATTTTAGCTACAATGTTATACCAGGTGATGCGTTGTCGGGTGTTGAAAAAATTAACATGAAAAAGTCAATTTCGAAAAAATGACACATACGATTTCGCGCAAAGGGGTGTCGAGGTTTTCTTAACATCATATCAATGTCGAAAATTATTGTTTCCAAAAAGTTTTTAAACCATGAAAGTCCCTTTAACATGAGACTTATAACTCTTAAGATAATAAATTCTATGAGTTTTGAAAGAGACTTAATTATGAGTTTTTAAAAATTCCATTACATGATTTTTAAAAGAGTATTAAATATGGCTCTTAAAACATTCTCAATTTTGAGTTCAAAAAGACTTACTCATATGAGTTCTAAAATAGTCTTTATTTCAAGTATTTAAAGAGTCTTTATTATAAGTCTTATAAGAGTATTAAATATGAGTCCTAAAAGCGTCTTAATTTTGAGACCAAAAAATATTATTTATATGAGTTCTAGAAAAGTCTTTATTATGAGTCTTTAAAGTTTCTTTATTATGAATCTTAAAGAGTCTTATAAGAGTCTTAGTTTTGAGTCCAAAATGAAATATAAAGCAGTCATTATTGTGAATCATATTTTGAAGCCCACAAGTCACGAAAACGTACCCATAAAAGAGTCTGTTTTAGCGCATTATGACGATAAAAACTCATTTATATGAGTCTTAAAAGAGTTTTTTAAGAGTCATAATGTTTTCTGGGATACAATTTGCTTCAATAAACTTTCGAACAATACAAATAGAGTTGTGAAAATTTCAAAGTAAGGATATGCAGTGTTGTTCTAGCAAAATCATAAAATGGCCTTGTTTTATAAAAGTCTATATATGAAGGTAAATTTATAACTTACAGACTTCTTTACTTCCCCCCGTAGTAACTTTAAATGAAACACTCGTTTTTCAATGCCATCTTTTACACTAGTTAACAAAATTGAAATTGTTTCTGTCCACAATACCTCACAATGTTTTTCTGGACTTTGGCCCACTAAACACTCTTTTACTGTATTTCGAGTCAAGCCCGTGCGCAGGAGTAGTTTTGGGGTTCGAACCCACCCCCCCTCTCATTGAGGGTCTTTGCACAAAAATCCGTACTAAAAATTGTGTATCGAGGACTTTTGCACAAAAATGTTCACTAAATTGTATATTGAAAACTAAAAAGTATTGAAAAAGCACTGCAACAAAAACTTGATTTTATGAATGAAAGTAAAATGCACATGATACCAATTATTGAAGCAATTCTCATTTGTGCCCGGCTAGATATTGCTCTCCAAGGTTCCAAGGATACGGGAAGACTGTTCACGAAGTTCAAGACTGCTTACGAAGTTCGTGGAATTAACTTCGTGTCGTCAGTGCAAACTTTGTTTCTCGAGTTGAGAAAACAGTTTAACTTTAAAGCAGTGTCGGCTGACGCCTATGCACGCGTGCTTCGTGAAACTTCATATATTTACACCGACATAAAACTGGCTGTAAAGGCGAAGCGTCAGTGACAAAACCAAAATTAAAAGGCAAGAGCTCTTAGGAACTTGAAATTTGTTTATTATTGGAATTGTATTGAAAATTATTGTAAAGTAAATTTAAGTTTAAAATGATGAAAGTATTTGCTGGCCTTTTGTTGTTTTTCAATTGTATGTGTGGTCGCTTATGCTGCTTCTCAACTTCTGACGCTCAAGTTTTAAATTCGAATTCTTAGAGATGATGCAATAAGGCTTTGCTATTAACTTGGCTGCGATTGCTTACATACAGGGTGCATAAAACATTAACATTCCACCCCCCGTGAATCTGACTGGGATTCACCATCAATAGCCAGGATGGCCAGCTTGGAGGTTGGACGACGAAGAACGCCACTACTGGTTTTAACTTCGGCAAATCGGATTTGCCCATCTTTGGCAGGAAATACTTGAGTGATTCGACCCTTTGGCCACTGACTGCGTGGTTGACTACTTTCACAGATGATTACCAAGTCACCAATCTTGAGCGGAATAGTTTTATCATGCCATTTTGGACGATGGATAAGTTGTGGCAAATATTCATTGACCCATCTTTTCCAAAGGCGGTCCTTAAGATTTTGTGCGATCCGCCACTGCTTTCGAAGGCAAATTTGGGTATCAACTGGATGAGGCGTTTGGGTCGAGTTGACACACCCCAACAGGAAATGGTTTGGGGTTAACGGTTCCTCGTCTTGCGATGCAATTGGAACTTCTGTTAGTGGCCTGGAGTTTAAAATGTTCTCCGCTTCTATGAGCACACTTTGCAGAGTTTCTACTCTTGGCGCAACATCTTTAAAAGTTTTCTTAAGTAGAAGTTTGATGATTCTTATTAACCGCTCCCAGCAGCCTCCCGAACTGGGGTTGGCAGGGCAATTGAACTTCCAATCAATACCTTTGCTCGCAGCCTCTGAGGTGAGGCGGTCCATATCGAAAAATTTTTCTTTGTCTTTAAATTCTTTCTGAGCCCCGATAAAATTCGTGCCGTTGTCGCTTCTTACGCGCACAGGCGTACCTCTGCGATTAACAAAATTACGAAACGTTATTATAAAGGCGTCTGTTGATAAATTCTCAGCTAGTTCAAGATGAGTTGCTCGTGTTGTTAAACAGGTGTAAATGGCGACCCATCTTTTTTCGTGACGGCGACCGATGCTGACGTTCAGCGGCCCAAAAAAGTCTACGCCTGTATAGGTGAAGGGGCGTACAAAGGGCGTAATGCGATCTATTGGCATCTGACCCATTTGAGGAACTGCTGGTTTTGATTTTTCTATTTTGCAGTGAAGACAACTTTGCTGAACTTTTTTCAAAACAACTTTAGCGTGTGGAAACCAAAACTTTTGACGAGCTTCATTAATCGTCACGGCAGAATTTTGGTGGTGACATTTTTCGTGGAAAAAACGCATAATAAGTTCAGCGACCTTATGTTTGTGTGGTAGCAGTATAGGGCGCCTAGCAGCAAAAGGCAAGTATACGGCTTCATCGATGCGGCCTTTGACTCGAACAAGACCATCTGCATCGTAGTACGGTGACAATGCATAGATCGGGCTTTTCTTTGGGACAGGCTTGGCGGTTTGGAGACAGACGATCTCTTCAGCGAAACATTGCATCTGAACCATTTGGCATATACATTTTTCAGCATCATTTATTTCAGCTGCGGTGAGGGGCCCACAAACTCGACTCTTATTCGTTTTCAATCGGCACCACAATGTTTTGGCGCGTAGTACCCAGGCTACAGTACGTTTTAGTCTTAAAAATGAAGAAAAGTTATTAAATTCTATTACATCTCTACTTGCCTTAGGTTGTAGCAGCAGGCATGGTCTGATTTCTTCTTCTAGCAAGTCTTGTGGTCGTGAGACTTGTTTATTCGGCCAATTTTCTTCAGTGTCTCGAAGAAAGTCAGGGCCACGAACCCATGGACCATTGTATTGAAACTTTGGCGGGGAAGCTGGTCGTGTTGCGGCATCTGCTGAGTTGAAATTTGTAGGCATCCATCGCCACTGTGAGGGTAACGTACTTTCAAGTATTTGGGCTATTCGATGGCCTACGAAAGGCTTATATTTGCGTGTTGATGAGTTGATCCATTGCAGCACCGTCTGCGAGTCACTCCAAAACGTGATTGTGGACACTTGCACATTGTGACTGTGCAAAACAATTCTGCTCAAACGGGTGCCCAATACGGCAGCTTGAAGCTCCAAGCGTGGAATTGATAGCAGCTTTTGCGGTGCATTTCGGGTTTTCCCAGCAACAAAGGCGACATCAACACCGTCACTGTGCTTGATTCGGAAATATGCTACAGCGGCAAAGGCGATCTGACTAGCGTCGACGAACAAATGTAACTGGATTTCAGGTGACGTCAGCATATGTGATGAATAACAACGAGCGATTTGGAAGCTTTTAACATTTTCGAATTCTCGCCACCAGGCAATCCATTTGTTGTGCATTTCAGTAGGAATGGCTTCATCCCACTGAATGCTGCTTCTCCAGGTCTCTTGCATAAGAATTTTTGAAAATATCAAAAAATCAGCTAGTAGGCCGAATGGATCAAAAACTGACATGACGATAGCGAGAAGTTCCCTTTTGGTTGGCACTCGTGACCCGACTTGCACATCTTGAGGTACACGATGAAATTGTGTTTTGAATATAAAGGTGTCATCTAATGTATTCCAAAACATCCCTAGCACTTTTTCAGTTGATTTCTGACACTCCATATCTAATGTATTTGATGATTCACCGGGCGTGTTGTTCAGTGCAGCCTACACGGCTTTGGAATTTGAGATAAAGTTTCGAAGTTCAAAGCCACCCTCTTTGTTGATGTGAACTACTTCCATGCACAATTTTTCAGCCTCAGCTTCTGTTCCAAAGCTACAGACAAAGTCGTCGACATAATGATATTCTATTACTGCAGCAGACGCCTCGGGAAATTGTTCACGAAATTCTTCGGCGTTGTGATTTTTTACGAATTCAGCACAACAGGGGGAGCAGGCAGCACCGAAGATTAACGATGTCATTGCATGATGTTGAATTGGTTGTTTGGGGTCTCCGTCGCGCCATAGAAATCTTTGCGCGTGATGGTCTTCTTGGCGTATTTGAATTTGGGAAAACATTTCCCGGATATCGGCCGCTACAGCAATAACGCCCTGTCGAAACTTGAACAAAATCGACAGAAGTGATTTTGCTTGCTCTGGTCCTCTGAGCAACTCCGTATTCAAGGATTTACCCTTGACTCCAGCAGCGGCGTCGAATACGATGCGCAACTTTCCTGGCTTGTAAGGGTTTTGGACACCAAAATGCGGTAGGTACCAGACAGGATGCTCAAGACTATTGAGATCAACCTCGGGTATGTTTTTACGGGCGTAACCTTTTTCAAAATATTTATTAATTTCTCTTTTGTAAAACTCACCATACTCAGGGTCACGGCGCATCTTGTTTTCTATACTCAAGAGGCGCTTCTCAGCCATTTCATAACTTGCTGGCAGCGCAGGCGGGTACTGTTTCCACAACAAGCCAGTTTCGAAGCCCTTGTCAATACGTTTTGTTGTTTCTTCCAGTATTCGACGTCCTCGTTTGTCCTCATCTGACTCTACTAAAGCACAGGTAGAATTTGTGCCAAAGTTCTCAGTGGCAAAATATTCTGCAACAACATTGTGCAGCTCTTTCATCTGGCGACTTTCACGTATATGAAGTATGGAAAAATTTTTGCTTGCAGGCTTGTTGATTGGGCCGAAGGCCACCCACCCAAGTTTGGTTTTTGCGGCTACAGGCATGGTGACTTCAGCCTGTACGATTGTTGATGCGATACCAAGGTGCACGTTGTCCAAACCAAGTAGTAATGTTGGCTTAGCATTGGCGTAGTCATCTAATGGCAAACATTTTAGGTGCTGAAAACTACCTTTAGAGAATGATTGCGATGGCAGGCTCAGGTTGCGAATTGTGCGGCAGTTTTTTATGGAAAATTTGTTGCTATCTCCAAGTGCTCCGATTTCAAGGCTTACCTTTGATGATTGCTCCGTGACTTGATTCTGGCCATACCACTGCAACGTCAAGGGTTGTTTTCTGCCCTTGAGGCCAAGGCGATTTGCCACGTTCTCTTCCAAAATTGAAATAGCAGACCCATCGTCAAACATGGCAAAAACAACTTCTTTCCCGAACGGTCCATAGAGTGTTACAGGCAAGATTCTGAATAATTCCGAAACTGATGCAGTGCTACAGCTCAGTACTGGTTGCACCTGATTAGGCGGCTGATCTTCATGAAGACTTGTGTGGTGCTGGCGGCGACAATTATTGACATTGCACAACTTTTGAGTGCGACAGTTAGCTTTGTTGTGCCATTTACGCAAGCACGAAAAACAGAGCTGAAGCTCCTTGACTTTGTTCCAGCGTTCGCTAACATTCAAATTCAAATAAGAACTACACTTATCAATAACATGGTCTTCACCACACAACACACAAATTGTTTCTTTTTTCGGTGAACCCTCACTGACATGGTTCACCCGACGTGGCTGTGGTACGCTCCTACGACGATCTGGCCCAAAACTAGTGCTTGGCATTAGGCTCACAATCCTGGCCAGGTCTCCGATCCAGCTGCAAAACTCGTTCAGGGTTGGGTATGGCTTAATGGTGACGGCATACATTGCCCAGTCAAATTGTTTATTTTGTGGTAATTTCAGTACCAGTTCCTCAAGGAGAGCAGGGTTGCCCAAGTGTTGTTTACAATCGGCTGACGACAGTAGTGCAACTACGTTGCGCACTTTTGTTGAAAAGCCTACGATTTGATCCAATCTGTTCTCGGTGATCGCTGGAAATTCTTGGATTTTTGCTAATTGAACACGCACAATTAGGTCTGGTCTTCCAAATCGGAACTGCAATTCTTCGATGGCTTGTGAAACGTTGTTTGGGTAAATTAACATTGATGCAACTGCTTCTCTTGCAGCTCCATGAAGACATTTTTGAAGACGCATCAAATTTTGCCTATCATTGTAACCAAATGTAGCTGTTGTGTCACGAAAATTTGCTATGAATAGTGGCCATTCCTCTGTGTTTCCTGAGAACGTTGGTAAATCATAGAGGCTCACATTTGGAACCCTCTCCGGAATCATGACATGAAGTGGCGGGCTTGAAGCAGCAGTTGGCGTTGAGTTGACGTCGGCGTTGACGTCTGTCTGTAATTGTAGTTGTCCTGAAGGACTGACTGGCTGTTGTGAAGTGATCTTACTCCGCAAACGTTCAATATCTCGTTGACACTCGACCTCATTTCGGCGTATTTCTTCCACAGAAAGTTTTAGTGCATTAAGGCTGGCTAAAATTGCAGACATTTGCTCAGCAGCGGCAGTGTGCTGTTGTGTTGCAGGTTCCGACATGATTGTTTTTTCTCCAATCGAATCCTCAAACTCCGATTCTGATGAAGACGGCGGCGCTTCACTTTGCTTTCGTTGCGATGGAGTTAAATTCCTTAAATTATATATGGGCGGAGCCATACGCGCAATTTAAAAAATACTTAAATTATTCCAGAACAAAGGACGTGGTATTTTCTGCAGCAATAAGCGAAGGTACACGAAATTGAAAAAACTAATGTAAAGGCGAAGCGTCAGTGACAAAACCAAAATTAAAAGACAAGAGTTCTTAGGAACTTGAAATTTGTTTATTATTGGAATTGTATTGAAAATTATTGTAAAGTAAATTTAAGTTTAAAATGATGAAAGTATTTGCTGGCCTTTTGTTGTTTTTCAATTGTATGTGTGTTCGCTTATGCTGCTTCTCAACTTCTGACGCTCAAGTTTTAAATTCGAATTCTTAGAGATGATGCAATAAGGCTTTGCTATTAACTTGGCTGCGATTGCTTACATACAGGGTGCATAAAACATTAACACTGGCTGTCGTGCTTTTACACCGACGCTGCCGATTATTCGTAGCAAGAGCGCTCAGTCGATGTTTCGCTTTTGGCTAGTTAACATCACGCTTCTATATAACGCATGTGCGCAATTTATTACGTAATTTAAAATGCTTACACGTAAAAAAAATGTTCAACCAAATGTGGGAATTAGAATATTTTTTCTCTAAAAATTATTTTGGGGAAGCGAAAACTTAATTTGTCAGAAGAAAGTAGGGTGCGCTACCAGAGTTTTTTTTTTTTTTATTTTGAAGTAATATGCAATATAAACAATATTAGTAAAAGATTACTTTCCAAATAAATATGTAATATTGATATTATTAATAAAATATTAATATTAATGTTATTATTAATTATTATTAATAACGCGGCCCGTAGACAATAAATAATATTGCACATTATTTACCTAGTTAGAAATTTCATTAATTTCAATTCACTTTCATATATCTGCATTCATTTCAATTCTGCAAAAATTTATTTAAGCCTCCTGCGAAGTAAAATTTTCACAGTGTAAGCCAAAGAGAGATTCTTTGCTCTCACTTGGGCGCACACTACTACAAAACTGAAAGAACTGTGTATGTATTTTTTTGGCCGACACTGCTTTAAAGCATTGGATTGAAGTATGTTTGCTTGTTTTTGTTGTTGATTTTTTTTTAATTTATTATTTTTTATATTTATTTTTCTTTTTTTTTATAGGAATATTTTTCCCTTGGGGACCTATTACCTCCGACCATTCCTTAGGGGGACTACAAATTGTATGATTTTTGTTTATTTATTCCCTACACCTGAACAGGTGGGCTTTAAAGGAGTGCCGGAGAGTGTGGATATGTATCAACGACCCCCATTACTTTTAGAAAAGGTACACTTTCCCCTTGGGATCCATCCCCTCCGACTACTTCTTAAAGGAGTATAAACGTAAAAGGGGTATATTATTTTGTCGCTTTGTATAAAAAAGTATAAGTAGACGCTCGTTAGCGGCATTTTAAAATAGAATCAAGTCTGACTTATGACTCGTTTTTCAGAAGCTGATTTTTTTCAGAAGTTTAAGGTTGATGTATTCAATATGAATATCAAGGACATGCTCCATATGCAGCGAATTTTTTGATAATATTATAATCACTCAATGTATGAACAGTGGCGGATAAAGGCATTCCGCCGCCTTAGGCTCGACGTTGACGCCGCTTTTAAGATTTAAACTTTTTCTTACAATAAACAAAATTGTAAAAATTTAATTTTTAATTTTTAACTCACAATTACAAAGTGATTTGTACAAAATAAAAAAATATTGACTTCAATATTTGTTTGCAACAAATTTTTTTTTTCTTGCTTTCTTGCTCGTCATTTATAACGTCATTCAAATCATTTACAACGTCCTCATAACTTAGATCTTCTACTAAATCTGCTTCAATTCATAATAAGGTTATTACATTTAATTGCTACTCATTCATAGTTCCCCGTAAATAGTTTTAAATTAATTTTTATTTTGAAAATTAGCGTTCTTCTGAACATTTCGTAGCAGGAATACTTAAATAAATCCTGAAGAATATTTCTACATTTCGATATATGTACATCGCAAAGATCACAAAAATATTGCAAAATATTATTTATTTCTGATGCAGAACTTATATCTTGTTCCTCTTATTGCAATAATATTAGAAGAAAACTTTTTAAATTAACGAATTCCTTACGGATTGTGTCTTCTAAATCATACGGGTACTTAGATAATAAATTTGTTGTTTGTTTTTCTAATTCTTTAATATATATATTGATGGAATTAAAAAAGTTTCTAAAGTGACTGAACAGTACACGCAAATAAAAAAAACGTTTATCGCCAGTTTTCCGCAAACGAACTTCGTTTGTCGTGCTTGAAATCGTTATTTGCAAACGTTTTAACAGTTGTCATAATAACAGTTCAGTTGCGAGAAACGCGTCATATAGTTGCAGGAAATTAATTTCGTTTGTCATAAACGCGAGTGATTTTTAAATTGCAGCAATTGAAAACTTCGTTTTTCCCAACTGAAAATTTTGTTTATTTTTCCCTTCGTTGTATAAACATAACGCTTATAGTTTAAAGTTACTTCTTGGACAAATTGTTACTATATAAGGAAATTGGTAGTTTGCTTAATACGCGGACGGAGATAGCAACGGAGGTGCAATCCATAAGAAAACAGACGGACATAATGAGAAAGATTATTAATATAGTAAATAATAATGACCTAAATAGCTTGCGGTATATATATATAAGATATATTTTTAAGTTGTGACAACTGAATATTCGTTTGCGGCAAATACAGCTCGCAAACGAAGTATAGTTGGTGAATTTTTCAGTTGTGGTAAACGAAAAATTTCTTTGCGTGTAGATACAGAGAAATCATTCTTTGCTGCTGATTCTCCGTGCTCCCCCTCTTATATGAAAGATACTTGCATAAAAATAGTAAAACTCCCAAAAAGTCCACACTATTCATAAACTGGATGAGCTGCAGTTATAAACGTCTTTTTCTCTGAGTTCATGTGAATTTACTTATTTTCATACTGGCATTAAAGGTACACGAAACTGGCAACAAAATTCTTCGTCCATGTAAAATTGCTAACTGAATCTGATTCCGTACTCAGGTTTGACATCAAATAACGTTTGGGGTCACCCGGAGCAAATAAAATCGAATATCGTTGATTTTTTGTTGGAGCTCTTGGATGAATTTCTCCATTTTCTAGAGTTCGTTTAAAGAAATGTTTTGAAAATATATTGTTTTGCCGTTAAAAACATTCCTTGATCTAGTTACATTCACATCGTCATTTTGTGATGTTCCGTTTACTGCTATAAAATCTCGCATTTCTTCATCCACTTTCCATCCTTGCTAAATTTATAATAACTTTCGGTTTGGCTGCCAATTGGTGTTAGCAAAAAGGTTGTCAGTTTGGTTATTGCTTTCAAATAAGAACTAGATCAAGTTTCTTAAGTATTCTTTTCAGAAAATTGCTGAGTAGACCTTGCTGAGTATTGTTATTTTACTTTGTCCTTAGCTCTATTGGGTACATATCTTACAATTAATATAAATAAAGAATCAAACCTCTTGCTATTACGATTGCAAAATAACATTTGCTGTTTTTTTTTTAAATATTGAAACATGATGGTTAACACTCTTCAATTTTGACGTGACGAAATTACGTTATAACGCGCAGGTATCCAAAAAAGTTGAAAAATGCATTTTTTCAAAATTCATCGGCGTTGCATTGAATTGTTACTCGCTGATTATAAGAGCTATGATTAAAAAAATGGTATGACCGTAAAGGTTAATTCTTTGACTTCATTATAAAAACAAAACAAAAATTCAAAACGTCATCGAGACGCGGTGGGAGCTGCTTAAGCAACGCAACTGAAATTTTGTTACATGGAATTATTACTCGCCGAGTATTAGCGCTATTATTAAAAATATGATACACAAAAATATGTTAAGACGATACTACAGTTTTAGAGTTACGTGAAGTTAAACTGTCGTCTAGACGATATCGTCAAACGATTCTCATCATACGTGATGAGAGCCCTGCTCTAAGCCCTCACAACAAAATTAGACGAAAAATTTCTGATGTCATGGGGACACAGAGAGCGCCGCTCAAATATTGACAAATCAACATTCATGCAGCGGCGTTGCATTGAATTTTTACGCGGTGAGTATATAAGCTACGATAAATGTTTGAAAAGAAAAGTGAAGGATTCATACTTGGCCTTACAACAAAAACTAACAAAAAATTCTGACATCACCAGGTCGTTAATATAGCAGCATATGTAACAGAAATGTAATATCGTTGCATGGAATTATTACTCACTCAGGAGACGTGCCGCGATAAATTGTATTTTACTACAGCATAGATGTGTTATTACGCCTCACAACTAAATTACAACAAAAATTCTTATCGTCATGATTTCAGTGTGGCAACCACATAATAAAGTAAAAATGCTAAAACCATGAAAAAACGTTGCATGGAATTTTAACTCTGTGACTACTGGCGAAGCGGTAAATATTAAGAAACGAAAATGAAGGTGAGGACTTCGGGCACATGATCAAAATAACTGAAAAAATTGAAGGCGTCATAAAGCCCTTCAGGGAACCGTCTAATGTGACGCATATGCATCACTTTTGCTGGATAAATTGCATGCAGCTAAGGCTAAGTTAATACACCAAGGAAGAGCACAACCATTGGAGAAGCAAATGCAAAAAAAAACAATAAAAACACCAACACCAACAACAAGAACAAAAACAACATCAACATCATCAACATCAACATCAACATCAACATCAACATCAACATCAACATCAACATCAACATCAACATAAACATCAACATCAACATCAACATCAACATCAACATCAACACCAACATCAACATCAGCATCAGCATCAACATCAACATCAACATCAACATCAACATCAACATCAACATCAACATCAACATCAACATCAACATCAACATCAACATCAACATCAACATCAACATCAACATCAACATCAACATCAACATCAACATCAACATCAACATCAACATCAACATCAACATCAACATCAACATCAACATCAACATCAACATCAACATCAACATCAACATCAACATTAACATTAACATTAACATCAACATCAACATCAACATCAACATCAACATCAACATCAACATCAACATCAACATCAACATCAACATCAACATCAACATCAACATCAACATCAACATCAACATCACCATCAACATCAACATCAACATCAACATCAACATCAACATAAACATCAACATCAACATCAACATCAACATCAACATCAATATCAACATCAACATCAACATCAACATCAACATCAACATCAACATCAACATCAACATCAACATCAACATCAACATCAACATCAACATCAACATCAACATCAACATCAACATCAACATCAACATCAACATCAACATCAACATCAACATCAACATCACCATCAACATCAACATCAACATCAACATCAACATCAACATCAACATCAACATCAACATCAACATCAACATCAACATCATCATCAACATCAACATCAACATCAACATCAACATCAACATCAACATCAACATCAACATCAACATCAACATCAACATCAACATCAACATCAACATCAACATCAACATCAACATCAACATCAACATCAACATCAACATCAACATCAACATCAACATCAACATCAACATCAACAACAACATCAACATTAATATCATCATCAACATCAACAACACCAAAAACAACAACAACAACAACAAGAAACACCGTCACGTCAAAACCTACGGGTGTGTCCACGACACAGCCAACTCTTTTTTTCAGTTTGTTTTGCATCCTTTAATATTAATTCAGACTATAAAAAAATTGATATGCTAATTTATTGATATTGATAACAGGTGTTTTAGCATTTTCTTCTTAAATATAAAGAAAGCTTTACACTTACCCCTTCTGAATTTTTAGTCGGAAAATATATAAAACCGAATATTCGTTGATTGATTTTTTTAAATTACCGCCAATGACATTTCCATGTTAACATAATACTTCAAAGTAAAAATACTTAAAAGTAATACTTTAAATAAAACATTAATAAAAGTTATCAATTTCTAGAGTGTTTTCTACATTATTTTATTAATTTCATTTAAGCGAAGTTTTGCTGCTTAGTTTTAAAGAAGCTCATAAAAAGTAGCTGCTTAGTTTTTAAAATAAGGCCTCCTAAAAATTTACAGTGTGCATCAAACTAGCTTATTGATTTATTTTGAGTTTCTTTATAAACTGGCTACGAAAATATTTTGCCGCCCTGTCGATTCCGCTACAACTAAATTGATTCCGTTCCAAAATTTTTATTCCTCAAAATTTTCCAACCCTCAAAATTTAGCCGCTCCTTGAATGTTGCCGCCCTAGGCCCTAAATCTAGCACTGTGTATGAACCATGAAGTTGCAAATCTATGGTGTCCATACTGTATTATGATTAATTCATTCTGCGTAACACTATGTGAAAAACATGCCGAAGCGTTTCACGGCAAAGTGCTTCATCGGCGAATTGATTCATCAGTTTTACTCGCCATCGCGGCTAAAAAAGTTTCACTTCAAAAAAACTGCAGGGAAAATAAATAACAACAACGTCTATGCATAGCTATGTAGAAATCTTTACTTGAACAGATTCTGACAAGTAATACATATGTACGTCCCATGAAGTACGCATGAACATCGTATAATTATAGAGGTAAACTCGCTAGATGAGAGCGTACTGCCGCGAATGTCAAAACGAAGTTGACAACTCATATAGAATTTCGAAGCTATGAGAATGACAAGAGAAAGCAAGAATTGGCGAAATGTAAACGAAGTTAAACAGTTGAAGCCGTCTTGTTGTATTAATTAAAAATTGAAGTAAATGGTTATTTTTCGTGTTTTTATTGATATTAAACTAATTTAAAATAGTTTCCAGCCAAACATCATTGAAAATTAAACACAAAAACTATTAACAGCAAACAAGGAGCACAACTAAACAACAACAAAAGTACAGCAGTAAGTACACAGCTGATTCTGACAATATCGGCAGTAATGACAAAAGAGAGCACAATCAGCGCTGCGACTACCTCTATTATTATACTATGCACATGAAGATATACAAATAAAAAACGTTAGAATTATAATAAACTTAAAGAGAGAAAAGTTGAACTTCTTCATATTTCAAATCACACGCTTTCATGGGAGCTGTATTTATGCCAATTATTTTTGCATCCAGCAGATTTGGCAAATGCTGATTTAAGCTTGACACTAAAACCTTACAAATTATATTTAATAAGCTATAAATGAGACACTTGGCGAATCATTTCTTTGTTTTATTTTCGAATTCCCTTGAAGTGGGAATGAAATTATTAATGCTTCAAAAAAATGCTTGATTGATTCGAAGAAATTCTAAAATGATATAAATGATGTTTTCTATTTAAACATGCTAATAAAAGATTAACCTGAATTTTTATTTGAATAGACGAATTTAAGAATGTGTTTGAGAATGCAAAGCTATATGTTAAAGAAATATATATTCTAGCTTTAGTTATGCATGAACATTTTTGAAGACTTTCAGGTAATTATTCAAAATTTCTAAACCTAGCAATTAGAAATAGTTAAAAATAATTCGAAAAGCAAAATGCATAAAAATATAGTAGAAATGAGTTAAGAAAGCGGCAGTAAAACTAAAAAACTATTAGAAGATGCAAACACAACGCTAGCAGAGCCAGCTGGCGTTGTTTTAACAGATCAATAAATTATCTTTAATTATATGTTGGAAGTTTTCTATGCAAAGAGAAGAGTGGCGGCAAGTTCTGCTGCTACAGATTTTACTACTTAATTTTGGAGTGAAAGATAGAAAAGAAGATGTTAAACCCAAATACAGCGTTATATACATAGAGATATATATTTATGCAAATTATTTATGTTTATGGACTGCATGCAAATCAAATATTAATCAATGCATTTTTGTACAATTTGATGAAGCTCTTATTGATACGTTTTGCTGGTGAAATGAGCCAAAAGTGAAAAGTTGTGGAACAGGTTTTTTTTTGTTTTTTGTTACTTCTTTAGTGTTCTTTGCTGCTATTTAGCGGTATAACGTTTGAAAAACTAAGATGAAGTTTTTAAGATAGATCGTGGAGAAGTTATAAAAACTACAAAGCGTTGGTGTGGATTTGGACACAATTTGTGAAAGTAGCATGCTGAGAATTTTTTACTGTTTAGATAATAAATTTTAAAGCAATAAATGCGGATTTGTATCGTAAATTGTAAAACGAAAAAACTAAACGAAAAAAAGAAAAAGGTGTGACACAAAAAATGATGCGAAGCAGGAATTCTTTGACATGAAAACGTTACGTTTCAACTTTCCAAAATCAAAATCAAAATCAAAATCAAAATCAAAATCGAAATCAAAATCAAAATCAAAATCAAAATCAAAATCAAAATCAAAATCAAAATCAAAATCAAAATCAAAATCAAAATCAAAATCAAAATCAAAATCAAAATCAAAATCAAAATCAAAATCAAAATCAAAATCAAAATCACAAAATCAAAATCAAAATCAAAATCAAAATCAAAATCAAAATCAAAATCAAAATCAAAATCAAAATTAAAAACCAAATCAAAATCAGAATCAAAATCAAAATCAAAATCAAAATCAAAATCAAAATCAAAATCAAAATCAAAATCAAAATCAAAATCAAAATCAAAATCAAAATCAAAATCAAAATCAGAATCAGAATCAAAATCAAAATCAAAATCAAAATCAAAATCGAAATTATATAAATTATATTAAAAATAAATTAATATAAAAAATAAATGTAAGCAAAAAAAAAAAAAATAAAAAAAATAAATCTTAATGAAAATACAAAATAAAAATTTTAAATAAAAAATTCGAAATAAAAACATAAAAATTAAAATAAATTATTAGTTTAATTATAAATTTTACTAAAAAGGAAGCTAAAACTAAAAATAAAAAAGAAAAATAAAAAGTATAAATGAAAATAAAAATAATATATAAAAATAAAAAAAAATAAAATAAATTTTATAAATTTTAGATTTTCAATTTTTAATTTTAAATACAGTAGAAATTCGATTCTTGCACGTTATAAAAACTTGTACAAGTTTTGCGGTTGTCACAAGTACGGTTGTCTTTTATTTTTCATACATATTAAAAGGCACACACATCTGTTTAGAATCTAATTTTATTTATTTTTGTTATCTAGGTTTAATACTCTTGTAAATATAATTATTTTATCATGTAAAGACATATTTAATGTTGAATTAAAGAAATTACTAATTTGGTTTTGACTCGCTTGTTCAATATTATATTGCTTCTAAGTCTCTGCAGTATCATAACATCGCCTAAGGATGGATTGCTCTGCTCCGCCCATTCTAAGCAAACATTGCGTGCTGATATAGTCCTTTCCAGTCTAGTTTTCTTTGTACTTATTACCACGTAGTCAGTTTCTTCACCGTCAGTGAGATCGTTGTCGGTATAGTGTTCTTCATTAGGTGCTCGATTTCATAATTAGATATTTGCTGCAATGGTTATACTTCCCGAAGCAAAACTTCAATGGAATGAATATTGGTTGCATCATATGTCAGCTGTAAACATAACTCAGAAAGAGGGCAGCCAGACGCTTTTTCAAACAGTTTCTGAAAGGATGACCGAATTGAAGATACATTAAGGGCCTTTCACGCATTAGCTAAAAAGCATATTGCGTCTTTCAGGTTGATGTTTTGCAGAGATTTTCCACGACGAACAATGTGACTTAGGAGGCCTTTCTTGTAGTTCAGTTTGAGAAGCCTTATAACATTCTGATTCATGGGCTGCATAAGAGCTGTACAGTAGGGCGTATCGAAAAATTTAGATCGTATTCTAAGAGGTCTCAAAAGTTGCATGGGGTTGTCAAGATCACCCAAAAAAAAATTTTAAGGAAAAAAAAAGGATGTCTTCCTGCCCCGCAAGGACAAAGTTGTTTTTTGAGGAAAACAGTAAAAAATAACGATCTTAAAATGCTTTGACTTTTATAAAAAAAACTACGTATGTCTTAAAGCAAAAGTAAGTATAGGCTTAAACTAACAATATATTGGTAAACACGATGCCACTCACGATTCTTATCCACAGTGTCCTGTGTGAAGGATATTCGAAGCAAAAGTTGTAATCGAGATAGCACAGAACTTTTGCTTGTTACCCAATAGTCTAAATTTTGGTGGTATTGATTATACTGTTTACGTATTCCTTAAATTTGGCGAATTAATAATTATCATCATTTTTGCATATGCATTTTCCTATTTTTGAGAAATGTATACTTGAATGCAATTTTTTAACTTTTTCAAAAAAATGAATATAAGATTTTATATTTTGGGTACCAGAAATGGTACTGAAGAAACTTTGCTCAATTTGGATTCTTCATTAAAGACACCTGTTTTTTCCTTAAAATTTTTTTTGGGTGATCTTGACAACCCCATGCAACTTTTGAGACCTCTTAGAATGTGAAATTAAAAAAAAAAATTGTAATTCGATACGCCCTACTGTACAGTAGAGTGGGTCGGCCTCCATACAAAAAAAGTTTGAAAAAACCACCGCCTATTACAAAGCTGACCTCGAATGGATTAAAAAAAAAAAAAGATACAATAGTTTCGACTATGTCGTAACACAAGACGTAGAATTAGTCAATTCGCTTTTGATGACATCTTTTTTAAAAACTATTTAGCAAAATATTTATTCCATACACCTGAGCATATGACCTTTAAAAGAGTGCCAAAGAGGGTTAATATGTATGACCGACCCCCATGACTTTTGCAAAAGGAACATTTTTGCCTTTGACACCAATTCCCTCCGACCACTCCTTAGGGGGGCTCCCTTACAAATATTATGGTTTTTGTATATTTATTCCATACACCTGAGCATATGACCTTTAAGAGAGTGCCGGAAAGGGTTCATAGGTACGACGGGCCCCCATTACTTTTGGAAAAGGAATATTTTTTCCTTTGAAACCTATTCCCTCCGACCACTCCTTAGGGGGGCTCCCATACAAATTTTATGGTTTTTGTTTATTTATTCCATACACTTGAGCATATGACCTTTAAAAGAGTGCCAGAGAGGGTTAATATGTATTACCGACCTCCATTATTTTTGCAAAAGGAACATTTTTGCCTTTGACACCAATTCCCTCCGACCACTCCTTAGGGGGGCTCCCATACAAATTTTATGGTTTTTGTTTATTTATTCCATACACTTGAGCATATGACCCTTAAAAGAGTGCCGGAAAGGGTTAATGTGTATCACCGACCCGCATTACTTTTGCAAAAGGAACATTTTTGCATTTCACACCTTATCCCTCCGACCACTCCTTAGGGGGGCTCCCATACAAATTTAATGGTTTTTGCTTATTTATTCCATACACCTGAGCATATGACCTTTTAAAGAGTGTCAGAGAGGGTTAATATGTATTACCGACCTCCATTATTTTTGCAAAAGGAACATTTTTGCCTTGGACACCTATTCCATCCGACCACTCCTTAGGGGGGCTCCCATACAAATTTTATGGTTTTTATTTATTTATTCCATACACCTGAGCATATGACCTTTAAGAGAGTGCCGGAGAGGGTTAATATGTATCACCGACCCTCATTACTTTTGCAAAAGGAACATTTTTGAGTTTCACACCTTATCCCTCCGACCACTCCTTAGGGGGGCTCCTATACAAATTTTATGGTATTTGTATATTTATGCCATACACCTGAGCATATGACCTTTAAGAGAGTTCCGGAGAGGGTTAATATGTATTACCGACCTTCATTATTTTTGCAAAAGGAACATTTTTGCCTTCGACACCTATTCCCTCCGACCACTCCTTAGGGGGGCTCCAATACAAATTTTAGGGTTTTGTCGATAAAACCGGAAACTGTCGATAAATAGGTAGCAAGTTTAAGCAAACAAAAACATCAAATGTTGGCTTTATATTTCATGTAATTGTGTAAAATTTATATAAGTTAGAGAGTTCTAGCATGAATTTTTGTTGCATTGAGGATCAAGCAGAACAACAAGTGCTAACATCAACATTGTACGATCAGTACTTTAGGCGCACCAAAGGCTCAAAAAGTTATATAAATACCGACACCTGATCACTATCAACCACCCTACTTACCTCCGAGAATGACGTATTCTACGTCAAAAATGTTTTTGGACCATCGGAAAAACAGTTGAAATGGTCTTTATTAAAAATAATTCAGTTAATTTTCAATTTTGTGGGAATTAAAAAAAAAAAAAATTAATTCAAACATAATGAAAAAAGGATTGTACCAAATATTTGAACCATTATAACTTCTTCGTTTTAAAGTTATTGAATAATTTTTATAGACAAAATGTAAACAAATTCTTAGGACTTTAATTAATATGAGAAAAATAAGCAATTTGAGGGGGGTAAATCGGGCTAATGAGGCTTACTAGTCAAATATGACCTTGGAAATAAAAATGTTTTGAAGAAAAACTGTAGTACTTGTACAGCACTTTTAAACGACATATTATTTTTAAAAATCGGATATGTTATGCTCAAGTTATAGAAAAAAGAACATTTCGGCTGTTTTTCCGATGGTCCAAAAACATTTTTTTTTTATTTTGGAATCCATTTGAGGTCAGCTTTGAAATAGGAGGTGGTTTTTTCAAACTTTTTTTTTTTTAACCACTCTACTGTACAGTTTGGAGGTCAGTACAGTTTGTCTTTAACTTGCCTTCTTTGGGATGGCTTGAGCATTATCAATAAGTAAAAGTATTTTTTTGGGAAGGTTTTTGTTCCACGAAGGAACTTTTTTACCTGTAACATATGTACACAAATTTTATATTAAAAAACGAGTTTTTTTACAAAAAATTTACGTATTTCTGGAACAAATGTTCTTTGAAACCATTCTTCAGACAAGGCCAATAGAGGGTCATCCAAGCACTTTCATTACCTTTGTAGACAACAGGCATATCCATAAAATTTTGTAATAAACTTGGATTTGCCGACTTTTCAATAACCATTAACTTTACTCTATGAATTCCAGCAACATTAGTACAAGCTAGGAAAGTTATTCTTCTCTTACTGATTTTATGACCCGGAGCTGAGGTTTCTTTTGAGCGCACAAGAGTTTTATCGGGCAAGAGCTTGCAAAATATGCCAGACTCATCCGCATTGGTCCTTTTTAAAATCTAAATCTGTGTTTTTTTCTGTTAGCTCGTCCAAAAATGGGTTGATAGAACCCGTCTTATTCGACAATTTTTCCCCACATATTTTGAGTCTTCGGATTCCATGTCTTTTTTTAAAGTTTGCAACCCAAGCATTGCTTGCGTGAATGCACCTGACTTTTCTTGAATCTTGGCATGAAATAACTTGGCTTTCTCTTTTAGCATATAAGTTGTGATTGTTAAGTTCTTGGCTCTTTGATTGGCAAACCATTTGAACGATACTTTTCCATTTTTGCAAATTCCGAAGGTTTAAGTGTTTTTCTTTTCCCGGGGCTGGATTCAGAATGCACCACAAACTTCTTTATGAAGTATTTATTTTTCTTATTATGAGATATTGCTACTCTCTGCACTTTAAAACTCTTAGCTAAAATATATTGATGGAGAATCCTCCCGCACTAAGTTTCCTTAAAAGATCAGCTTTATATTTAATTGTCAGCAAAGTAAGCTTTTTCTTTGTCATTATGAGACCGCACCACGTAAAAGTTAGCTCAAAACTGATAAAATTCAATACATTTTATCACCAGCATAAAATCAATGGTACTTTCCAGAACTATATTCAGTCTAAGGAAACGTTAAGAAGAGTAGCATGCAAGTCAACTTGACAACTGAAATACAATTCTACAAGGGCAATTTGGGAAGTTAATGAATTTTTTAATTTCCCGCGTAATAACTTTAAATGCAACACTGATCCTGTTAATCATCATCTGTTAATGGACTACTGTCAAAATTTCAGCTCGCTGCGAAGATAAGTTTGTGTTTGGCAGCAATTGACAGCAGACGATCTTGTGAATTTTGACGAAAATGGAAAAAGTGAATTTCGTGTGTTCATCAAGCATTATTTTTTGCGTAAAAAAACCACCAGCCAAACCAAGGAAAAGCTTGATAACTACTATTGGGACTCTGCACTATCGATTGGAATGCTTCATAAATTGTTTATTGAATTCCAATGCGGTCGTACAAGCACAAGTGATGCCGAACGTTCTAGACACCCAAATGAGGTAACCACACCAGAAATGGCCTCTAAAATTCACGATATCGTGTTGGCCGAACGCAGAGTTATCAAAGACGTGTTTGTCGATGTTGAACAAAAATAAGAAGGATTTTTTCCGTGGTTAATAATGGTATTAGTAACCGTGGACGAAACATGAATCCATCATTACACACCAGAGACAAAGGAACAGTCGAAACAGTGGACTTCACCGACCAAACGTGGTCCGAAGAAGGCGAAGACGGTGCTATCGGCCGGAAAGGTTACGGCGACAGTATTTTGGGATAAATGCGGTATAATCTACATCGATTACCTTCCACCGAAAATAACGATCAATGGCGAATACTATGCAGCCGAATTGGACCGTTTCAACGACACTTTGAAAGAGAAAAGTCCCCATTTGGCTAGGGAAAAAAGTGTTCTTCCATCAAGACAATACGCGCGTTCATAGATGCCCAACTCCCATGGCAAAATTCCATGAATTGAAGTACGAATTGCTTCCTCATCCAGCATATTCTCCAGATTTGGGCCCAAGTGACTACTTTCTTTTCTCAAACCTGAAGAAATAACTCGGCGGAAAGAGATTCACCACCAGAGAGGAGTTCATCACCGAAACAGAGGCCTATTTTGAGGACCTTCCGAAAACGTATTTTTTGGATGGGATCAAAAAATTGAAGAAACGTTGGACGAAGTGTATCGAGCTAAAAGGAGACTTTATTGAGAAATAAAACGTTTTTTTGCTGTAAAAATTATTCCTTGTTTCATTTTTCACGGAATTGCCACAAGAATTCAAATAGCGCATAGGACATGAATTAGATCAAAAATTGGGGCAAGAATTGCGACAAGAAGTAGGGCAAAGATTACGAAAGGGATAAGTAAGGAGGCTAAGTATGGACTAAAAATAGAATTTGGATGAGAGTAAAATAAGTATTTGGTCAAATAAAAAACTAAATATGACTTGTAATCATATCTACCATAATGCTGATTATAAGTATTAGGACAAGGGAAAGCTTACGGATGATTATAAAGATGCAGATAAAGATACACTGTCAAGTCAATACTTGCTGGTGCATTCATGATACAGTCAATTGCACCCATTTGTTTGCATACTTGCAGCAGCTAAGGGAATAATTTGAGTACAATGCAATGCTTTGCTTGTGGGGCATAAAATGTCAAACTTTTAAAAGCTGGTCTTCGAAACGCTTTTCTGCACGCTGTGTTTTGCAAAAAGAAATTCATTACATAAAATAGAATTTGTGGCAGCAATTAAACAGCTGAATCCGTAGCAAATTTTATAATTTTCCTATGGTTTTTATGCTTTCCGTAGCTATGCAAAGTTAGTGAAGCAAGTTTGTTGCTTAAATCTTTCGTTGTTTTTTCTTTCATCTTCTTAAGATTTAATTTTCTAAATTTTAATCAAATTTAGATTTTTTTTTGTTTTTTTTTAGGTTACAGCAAAAGAAAGTTTTTTCAATATTTTTATTGTTGTTTTTGTTTTCGTTTTCTGAGAAAAATATAGAAACGATGAATGAAAAATGCTTGCTAACGGTGCTGCTTGCGCCTAATAACTGTTCTCACTTTTCTTCAAAAAATTTCGTTTTTTTTTCTTTAATGGCTTTCATTGCAAGGCTAAATGATGTGCTCATTTTTGTTGCTGTTTTTGTTGTTGTTGTTGTTGTTGGCGCATCCGTTGCTTTAAGAAGTGGCTAAAAAACAAGAGTTATTTATTTGCTGCTTTTATTTGTTTGGTATTGATGTTTTATTAATGCTGCTGTTATCTTGATTGTTGTTGTGATGAGTGTTGTTGTGTAATTTGCCATCAATCAGCAGTAAAATTAGTAAAGAAAATTAAGTTGTTGCTGTCGAGAAATGCAGCCACTACTTTGTAAAAATAATTTTTTTCGTTGCGTGTGAAAGAATGTTTTTTTGTTCGATGAAAATAAATGAGTTTTAGTTCAAGGTGAAATTTTTTTTAATTTTTTGTTGTTGAACAGATGCATCAATAGGTCAAACGTTTTCCAATTTCTCTACATTCACTAAAACAATCTCGAAAAATGCACAAAAAACTGTTTAAATGAAGTTGTTGAAACTGGCAGTAGCACAAAACGAAAGACTTAAGACAGAAACTTGCTTCACGTTCTTTTTCATAAAGCTGAAGACAAACTTTAATGCAAGAATATATGTTGCATTGTTTGTTGAAAATCAAGCACATTAACTTTAGTCATAACCAAAAAAAAATCTCGCCATTGATTTTTACCAGTATAGTCTCAGCTTTTAGCTCAAATTTTCCCAGTCTAGGGTGATTTTTATTTTTAACTTTTCTTAATTTTCTCTTCCTGCCTAGTAGTGGCTTCAAGTTAAGTGCCCAAAATAACCAAAATTTTCTTTTACGACACATTTAACAACCTAAAATTTCATGCGACTTGGCTGCAATTTTTCCCTAAAGAGTCTATGAACTGCTCTTTACTTATAAAACCATCTTAAAACATGGTTTATTTTCTCACTTGCTGTACGTGTGTGAGTTTTTTTTTATATTTTTTGTTTATTTATAACAATTACCAAATTTATTACCATAACTCGTTATTCTTAACAACTTCGAACGATTTCACTTGAAATGAAAATGAAATCATTTTGTTTGTCAGAGGGGAAAAAGCTGTTGTCATATAAAAAAAAAATCATTCTTTTTCCACACTTTTTTCATTTCAAAGTTACATTTCTTTGGTTGTTTTATTTTTTTGTTTTTTGGTTTTTTTATTTTTCGATTTTTTTTTTTGTTGCTGTTGTTTTTTATAGTTTTATGTTTGTTTTTTGTTGATATAATTTCTTGCTTATGTGCTACGAGTTGTCTTGTTTATTGTCTATTCTCATCTATTGGGCCTCACATTAATAATTCTTCAGCTGATTTCACTTTATTGTCATTTTTTTTTTGTGCTGGCAACTGTTATAGTTGATTTTTTTTCATTTTATGGCTGCATTAACACATACATATAGAGCAGCGACGAATTTTTTGTTTATTTGATTTAATAATTTTTGGCTCACGCGTAGGTTTTTCTGATGCTGCTTGTTAGACTATTTTTTGTTTTTGGGGTCATCATGTGACTTTCCTTTATGGCCATAGCAGGTAATTAGGAATTTTTTGTAGGTGGGTTACTTTAGATTTTAATCTTTAAATTGTAACTTATCCGAGTTCTACCAGGTTTTTCGACCTAGGGGCAATATTTGAAGCATCTGTTTACAATTTAGAGAACAATAATGTTTCAGATGAGGCAGTAAATCAGCACATTGCTTAGTTTTTTGCCAATAAGGACATGTCTTTCCACAAATGAAGCTCACCAAAAGATGGCTAAAAGTCATTGAGCAGTGAGGAGTGTAAAAATAAATTTTTACTTTACCAATAGCTTGGCAGGCCATATGAACCCATGGCAAATACTTTCGTTCTTTTACCGCAAATGCACGAAAATTATCCAAATTTTCAAAAAGGAGTGCTTGAAAATGCCTTTTTCGCCATTGTATGAGATCCCTGATATTACTTCTTAAAGTATAATATACGTGTAAATTTTTCAAAAAAAAAAATTTTTTTTTTTTATTTAATGTGTTCTTTATAGTTTTTAGAATATACATACACATTTTTAAATCCATATTTAAAAAAAAAAACAGAAGTTATAACGGTTTTCGTTAACCTATGTCTAAGCTCCATACAACAAATAAAAAACTTTAAACGCGTTTTCCTCGAAACTAGTTTTTTTAAAATGGTTCGATAGATAACTCCAAATCTATTGATTCAATTTCAATGATTTTTTTGCATTTAGTTCGTTATTTTGTTCTTTAAGCATCCCCCCTAAATTCAAGTATCTATTTTTTTTTGTTTTTTTTATATAAACAAAAAATCGCGCGAAAATGTGTCTATTTTTCGAACTTTTTACTTCAACTTCCGCCATAATTAAAAATAAACCCCGGGGGTCTTGCGTAGGGGGGATGCTTAATATTAGGTCTATGCTTTCAAATGTCATTTGATTTTTTTGTTTCCGATACATGGGAAAGGCCATATCCATCGAACCGTTTTGGATGTCTTTTTTTCAATGCCATTTTCAACGCCCTCTATTTAAAAGCCAGAACTGTAATTAAAAAAAAAAAAATGTTTTTATTAATTTTTTTTTATGTACAATAACCTGTATAAATTTAAAAAAAATAATTACTTCTTATATCTAAAAAAATATTTTGAAAACAGCTCCTGTTTTTGGTTGTTACACGTATATTATACCTTAATTTTGAGCGAATTTGACAACCATTCAATACGCCAACAACATCTACGAGTATTATCAGAGAAACGCAATTTAATATTAGGTGTAGTAAGAAGAAATCCATTATTTTTCCACTAGATGGCTTTAGTAGTCTGTACCTCGCTTTGTATTAATACGATCGGGTAACGCTAGATGGTGTTAGAAACATAAGATTTTGTACTAAAAAAACTTCTTACACAGTTTTGTGATTGCTTGACTCAGTTTTGTTTGAGCGTGGATCGAAGATGGACACCAGCAAAGAGAAAATACGCCATATCTTACAGGTTTTTTTCGATAAAGATGAAAACGCAAGGCAGGCGGCTGAAAATCTTAATAGTGTTTAAGGCCCTGATACTGTAACAGCCACTCAAGCGCAATTTTGGTTTCGTCGATTCCGTTCCATTAATTTGTATGTCAAGGATTCACGCTCACGCATCACGCTCTGGGAGGCCAATTGTCGAAAATTTCGAAAAAAATTATTTAAATCGTCGAGTCCGACCATCATGTAAGCACAGTTTTGATTGCGTAGGAGCTAAACATTGCACAAAAAGCGTTTGGAACCACTTGAATAAGGCTGGATACAAAAAGAAGCTCGATGTATGGGTACCACACGAGTTAACGCAAAAAAACCTCATGGACCGAATTTCCATCTGCGAATCGCTGCTGAATCGCAACTACATCGACCTATTTTTGAAGCGAATGGTGACTGGTGATGAAAACTGGGTCACTTACGACAACGTCAAGTGAAAACGGTCGTGGTAGAATCGCGGTGAGCCGGCGCAAATGGTGCCAAGGCCAGATTGACGGCCAGGAAGGTGTTGCTATGTGTTTGGTGGGATTGGCAGGGAGTCATCTACTATGAACTGCTCCATTACGGACAAACTCTTAATTCGGACCTGTATTGTCAATAATTTGAACGTCTAAAGGGAGTTATCGCCCAGAAGCGGCAAGCTTTGGGCAATAGGAGAGAAATTGTGTTTCAACAGGACAACGCCAGGCAATACACATCGATAGTGACTCGCCGGAACTTAAGGGAGCTTGGTTGGGAGGATCTTATGCATCCACCTTATAGTCCGGAGCTGGCACCAAGTGATTACTACCTGTTACTGTCTACACTAAGGAAAATAAAGCATATTAGCATTATCCACGCCTGAGTATAAATTTTATTTAAATATTTACGTGGATAAATCAAATGTTTTCCTTACTTACTTACTTACTTATCTGGCGCTTACAACCGAAGGTCGGTTTTGGCCTCGTATAAGAAATTGCGCCAGCCATTTCTGTTTTGTGCTTGCTGGCGCCACTTGGAAACACCAAGTGTAGTCAGGTTATCCAACACCTAATCCTTCCAACGAAGATGTGGGCGTCCTCTTCTGCGTTGACCACCACCGGGCACCGAATCGAATATTTTTTTCGCTGGAGCGTCGTTTTCCATTCGCTAACATGATCTAGCCAGCGGTGCCGCTCGATTTTAATACGCTTAACTATGTCAATGTCAGCGTATAGCTCATACAGCTCGTGGTTCCATCGAATTCGGTACTCGCCATTGACGTAGATTGGACCGAAGATCTTACGAAGGATCTTTCTCTCGAAGGCTCCCAAAGTCTTTCCATCAGAACTGCCCAACGTATAATAGCATATAATAGGACGGTCATGATTAGTGACTTATAGAGCGTGAGTTTTGTTCGTCGTGAGAGGGCTCTGCTTCTCAATTGCCTACTCAGCCCAAAGTAACACCTGTTGGCAAGTGTTATCCTTCGCTTTATCTCAATACTGACATTGTTGAAAGACTTTACGCTGGATCCCAGGTAGACGAAGTCCTTAACAACCTCGAAGGAGATGTTGTCAACAGTGACGTGGTTTCTAAGACGCTGGGACTATTTATTTGTTGACACTAGGTATTTCGTCTTGTCTGCGTTCACTGCAAGACCCATTCGAATCGACTCTTTCGCTAACCTGGAGAATGCTGCGCTGACTTCGCGCGTATTATGGCCAATGATATCGATATCATCAGCATACGCCAGCAATAATACTTTTGTAGAATATCGTGCCACTGCATCTCAAATCAGCAGATCGGATGATCTTCTCCATCATAAAGTTGAAAAAGTCGCACGATAAGGAATCACCTTGTCTGAAACCTCGTTTGGTATCGAATGGAGAAGTGAGGTCCTTCCCGATTTTAACTGTGCTGCTGGTGTTGCTCAGTGTCATTTTGCAAAGACGGATGAGCTTTGCAGGAATACCAAATTCAGACATGGTGGAATATAGATGATTCCTTATTGGACTGTCGAAGGCGGCTTAGTAATCGACAAAAAGATGGTGTGTGTCGATTTGTTTTTCTAGGGTCTTCTCCAAGATTTGTCGGAGATTGCAGATACAGATTGCAGTGCTTCCTGTTTAAAATACAGCGTGTTCACCAAGAAAAAAATAATACACAGAGTATATTTCTATATAGCATATATTTGCATATTCGTATGCCTTGTTGCTTCGCGTCGTTTGTTTTTTTACTCACAGAACAAAACATATAATGTTTACTCAAACAAAACGAAATTAAGAAAATAAATAAAAGTGTTTTTTTGATTTTGTAATTATTTATTCCTCATATAGAAAATTATATTTTATAATATTTTATTTAATTTATAAAATTTACATTATAATATTTTATTTTTTGAAAACAGCAAGTTCCGTGTTTTTAACCGATTTCTTATGTATGCAAAACTTAATGAATATTTATACTTTTATTTTATATATTCGAACCACTGAGACTATGTATATTGGAGAGTAAATCAATTAATTACTTAAAAATCTCTACTTTTTTGTATTTCACTTCTACCATGCATGGAGGCCACACACAATTTTTTTTAAATTGCTAAAATATGCTGTTTTTGATCCAATTTCAATAAATTTTTTTTTGCTAGTGTAATATTAAAAAAAAAAATAATTTTTTGTAAAATATTATCTGTTAAAAATTTAATAGTAAAGACTTTATTTCAATTAATCAAACAAGTTCATTGCAATTTGAGTGAAAAAAACTTAATTCTTGAAATACTTGCTTCAGGAGACAAAGAAAAAGCTCAATTACTCCAAAACGGCACCTCAAAATAGCTGATTTTTTTATTTTGCTTACAATTTTATAGTATTCATTAAAAAATAGAAAAAAATTTACGAAGGTATTTTTTCTCTTTAATTTTTATTTTAAATTTGGAAAATTTTCCCATTCTTACAAGATATTCTATCGCAAGGTGTTCAAAGAATCATAAATTTAATTACGGTTTTTGCACAAAATAATGAAACTCAAGCTTTAAGAAAAGAAAGAAATACGTATAACTTATGTTAAAATCGGGGAAGAAATGCCAGTGCTGCAGTACTTTTATAAAAGTACTTCTGAAAAAGTCAACAAATTACAAATGTAAAACCTCAATTTTCACATTACCCTGTGGCAATACTAAGAAAGTTTTCAATATTTTTTTTTTATATTTGAATGGTTTGAAGTATAAACTTTCAAATGTCAATCAAAGTTTTTGCAATTATTGCATTTTATTTTTTTTTCTTGGGTCCATATTCTAAATGGCCACCTCGTCCCGCTGTGGGGCGTCCCAATACAAAGGGTTGAACATGGCATATTGCTTCAAATAAGTGATTATAATTCCGAAAAATTTTGATATATTTGTACCAAGTTTTGAACATGTCTTCTTAACCCTTTCAGAACCGAGTTGATATTTCTCTATAACTGTTGTAAAAATAAAGTGAATTAAACGATTTTTTTGTGGACAATCTTAAAGTAATTTTAAAAAATTTCTGTATACGGAATTTCCCAAAAAAGGACCTATCACAATTGTGTAACTTGGCCTTTTACGTATCATTTGAATCCTCAACGTCTGAGATACACAATTGTGCTAAGTCTTTATTTTTAAATGAAAAAAAAAAAAATAAGGAAGATACTGGAAGGTACAAAATAAAAAACTTTTATTTAAGTAAACCAACAAAAATATGATCAATTCATTTATATAAATAATAATAAAATTGTTCTAAAATTACACAGTTCTAAAAAAAAAAATCGATTTGGTTACTAAGCGACTTATTTTGTGTGATATTGTTTAAAGCAGTCCTTGTCTTAAGCGATGCATAAGCTTACATTACATTTTTGGCACCTTGCCCTAGTTCGGCTTTCGCAGTTTTCATTACGACATCTTTTTACATTTCCATCCACAAATTGTGGCCAATGATCAAAACGATCGTACCGAATATCATCGGGTGCATTGTGCGGCCGGTACTTTGATCCATGAAATCCTTCGGTTAGCTGAAACGGCGGAACGATTTGAGGGGGTGGGTTTTTTTGTTTAGCCAGCGCTTCTCCCAATTCCAATTTGAAAGCAAGAAATGTTTTTATTTGGTTCTTTGGGACACCATTTACTTTTGCATCTGTTTTGTACTCGAACCAGCTATTGTATACTGCGAGATCCAGAAAATGGAAGAATACTTTTACTGGCCATTTTCTTGTTTTCATTTGGATGCGGAAAATACTCCAACATTTGGTCGCTTATATCTACGCCACCCATTTCTGAATTGTACAATTTTATTACAGCTGGAACTGGTACTGGCATACGGCGTTTTAAGCTTCTAGCCCAACGGTTAACCTCACTGACGGGATCCTGTCCACAAGCAGTCGACGCAACTGTTACACATTTTGTGTCACACCACTTCACCACTGCAATTTTGTCATCCTTTACAAATTGACACATATCTCCTCGATTCATGGATTTATCTAAAGGAAAATTAACTCTTTTTCCTAATCTATTGGCCATTATTGTGCCCGTTGCTTTAAAGCCGAGGCCTTCGAGTTTTTCTAAGAGAGGTATGGTGGGGAAAAACCGATCGAAAAATAATTGACTGCCAGCTGGTAAGTACTTTATAAGTCTTAAAACAATCGACCCTAATGATTAGGGCCTAATCCACTGTCGGGAAAAGTTCCAGCACCTTGAAACATTTCAAAGTCAACAATCAGTCCATCAGAAGTAGCGCAAACGAGATTTTTTAATCCAACTGGGCATAGATCCAGCTGGGCATCTACCGGTAAAAGGCACCATCTGCTCGTCAATGGAATATGATGTGATATCAGTGGCTAGATGGTTGCAGCGATTTCTAACTATATCAATAACAGGCTGTATACGCCATAATTTATTCGATGAATGAATGAACAGCCGTTAGGAAGATTTTTATCGGCTTTGTGTTCAAAATTCTTCTGCTGCAATGGCTCAAATGAAATAAATAAATTTGTGAAAGTTTTATTTTGAGATTCCACGGAATTTATTCTTCGATACTACGGAATAATAACTCTAACTCTAACTCTAACTCTAACTCTAACTCTAACTCTAACTCTAACTCTAACTCTAACTCTAACTCTAACTCTCTAACTCTAACTCTAACTCTAACACTAACTCTAACTCTAACTCTAACTCTAACTCTAACTCTAACTCTAACTCTAACTCTAACTCTAACTCTAACTCTAACTCTAACTCTAACTCTAACTCTAACTCTAACTCTAACTCTAACTCTAACTCTAACTCTAACTCTAACTCTAACTCTAACTCTAACTCTAACTCTAACTCTAACTCTAACTCTAACTCTAACTCTAACTCTAACTCTAACTCTAACTCTAACTCTAACTCTAACTCTAACTCTAACTCTAACTCTAACTCTAACTCTAACTCTAACTCTAACTCTAACTCTAACTCTAACTCTAACTCTAACTCTAACTCTAACTCTAACTCTAACTCTAACTCTCACTCTAACTCTAACTCTAACTCTAACTCTAACTCTAACTCTAACTCTAACTCTAACTCTAACTCTAACTCTAACTCTAACTCTAACTCTAACTCTAACTCTAACTCTAACTCTAACTCTAACTCTAACTCTAACTCTAACTCTAACTCTAACTCTAACTCTAACTCTAACTCTAACTCTAACTCTAACTCTAACTCTAACTCTAACTCTAACTCTAACTCTAACTCTAACTCTAACTCTAACTCTAACTCTAACTCTAACTCTAACTCTAACTCTAACTCTAACTGTAACTCTAACTCTAACTCTAACTCTAACTGTGATATCAGTGGCTAGATGGTTGCAGCGATTCTAACTATATCAATAACAGGCTGTATACGCCATAATTTATTCGATGAATTCGGAGCATTTGTATCAACAAAATGAATTATATTTCTTAGTTTCATAAAATTGTGCCTCGATATTGATTCAACAATCACCTGATTTCTATAACCTGCAGCCCAGTACATGCATATTTGTGGATAACGGAGGCAGCCCATGATAATAGAACAGCCGTAAAAATTGTTTATATCAGTTACGGTTAAAACCAGTTCTGTGCCAAATTTTTGGAGCGCGTTTTTGAAAAATATATTTTGAAATAATATATTTTGAAAAATATTTGTACGGCGTGCCAATATTTACCAAATTCTGACAGCCCTGTACAACAGGTAAAGAATGCACAGGGAATTCTTTTTGCCGCCATATTGTTTCGTTGCTTCGACCCAGACCGACAGTATTTTGTGGTAAAGGGTCTTTAAAAATATGAATTATTATTAAAAAACGTACTGTTATACATAAGAATGTGGTATATTACCAGGTAAGGCTTCATCTTCGGACGAGCTTTCGGCACTCTGGGCAGCATTTAAAGTTACGTTTTTGCGACTGGAGGACGTGTTGTGGAATTCGTCATCAGAAGAAAAATAGTTCTCTAGCATAATTAAGACCCTTTCAATGTCATCATCATTTTGCAAGTTGTATTTTTTACCTAAAAAACATCAGATATCACAATTGTGCAGAATTTACAAAAAGTTGAGGTAGACGCTAAAGCGCACAATTGTGCCATCTGTTTTTCTTTAACACTGTGGCTAGAAGTTATGAGTACTATTTTACAAAAACTCATTTCATTCGTTAAATTTATATCACTTTCTAGCAAAATAACACCTTTTCTTAATTTTAAGTGTTTTTTTTCTTAATTTTTAACTTCTTACCACGAGACATTTTTGCACGTGCTCAAGATCGTAATCGAACTGATTAACTTCCTACATTCAATAAAAGTTTATCGATAACTTCTCTCAAATAGAGAAGTAAGAAGAATCAATAAACCCGATTGCTCACACAGGTTTGTACAAAAATAAAAATTGTTCGCCATACAAATTTTTAAAGTCAGATAACACAATTGTGTATGACGGTTCTGAAAGCGTTAAAAGCATTCTATATCAAATCCTTGAACCAATATGCACCTAAGGGGTCTAGGAGACCCAAAAAATTATGATAAAAACCTTTTCTTGCAATGGTTAGCAAAATCTTGCAATTGCATTTTATTACAAAATTGTATTTTAAACAAAAATTCTTCAGCTGTTTATATTTAACAGTACACTGTCTGTATTTAAAATAAATTATATGTTTTATTAAGAGTTGTTAAAAATTATGTGTAAATAGCACAAATTATAAAATATGATTAATATTTCAGATAATCTGCACAGCTTATGTTTTCACTTTCCTCATCAAAAAGATCTATGTTTCAATCAGAATGGTTAATGGTGATTTTTTTTTGTTGTCAAAAAATATTGGATTGGAACTGAGTAGAAGGATTTTTATTACAAAATATAAACTTTGAGCCTTTATAAAAACTACAATAACCATTAAATATTATTCTGAATTCAATTAAATCAAATATATTTCTTTCAAATAGTATCAAAAAATATAATAATTTGCAACTTTCACCATTTTCTTGATGTTCAACCCTTTGTATGGGGACGACCCACAGTGCACCGTAACAAGTGAATCATTCTTGTAGCCATTCATTTGTAAGATAGTCTGTGGATCCAACTTGATGGGTTGTTCCTGAAGAAGACTTTAAACTGGCTAGCAGTCCGGAGCTGTGATGAGGCTCAACCATTCAGCCATAGGCTTAAAAATTAGTACCACAAGCAGTCGGAGGCCTTTGACTAAAGTCGGGCTGACTGTTTTAAAGCTATAACAATAAGTTAGTTACTATTACAAATAAATCGTGTGTTTTATTTAAATGCAAAGTGTGGTGAAAAAAATTGATTTTTACATATATTTGTTAAAATCAATAGTTAAAATAAAAAAGCTAAACATATATAAGAAAAAAATGATATTGAAATTGTTATTTTCATTGAAAAGCACTTTTGTTGGATATACCGTTTTGCTTCATACTTAGACTAGGCATTACTTTCGACTAGCAAGCATATCAATTTCTTATCGTGTAGCAACATTGTGAGATGCAAATCAGCAAGTTTGTTGCTTAAGTCTTTTGTTTTTTTGCGCACAAATACCAGTAATTGGCTGGCGCTGGTTTTGATGGATCTTTAAGTGTCATTAAACTATGTGATGAGCACAAGTGTTTAATCTGTGCATATGAGAGTGTGTGTGTTTGTGTGTGGGTTGGTATTTCTGACAAACAGTTGCTACAGTTTGAAATATAAATTAATAGACAAGATCAGCAGAACGTTATGCGAAACACTTACTGAACATCTTGATTAGAGCTAGAAAGGTACCAATTTTGGTGAGTTATTTTTTATACGATTTTATTTTATTGTTATTCTCTTGTTTTTTGTCTTCTTGGGTATTGTTTAAGGTTTCCTGTTAGCTTGAGTTGTTCTCGCTGCGGATGTTGACAATGATGAAGCACAGAACTATTCATTAAATCAGCAGCAAAAAAGCAGGCAAAGAAGAAGAAGAAGAAGACATCGGTAAGGCAAGGCAAGGCAAGGCAAGCCATTGAAATATACAGTTAAGCGCTCACTTGCGCGCGAACAATTGTAACTGTTGTCAAAGAGTCACAGTCAAGCATGGCATTAAGTTTGACAGACAGCGAAGCAGCCTCAACAAAAACAAAAAAAAAAAAAAACTAAAATAGATAGAAGACTTTGAAGACTGCAGATTAAAGTAAAGCAAGATTTCTTATTAGGCTTGAAGACATACGGTGTTGAGCGCATTTAACGTGTGCTGCCAGATGTTTATCTATTTTGCAGACAGCAGCAGCAGCAACGGCAAAAGTAATAATTAAATTATATGCTTTATGTTGATATTAATTTATTATTAAATTTTGTAGTTTTTTTTTTTTTTTTATTAATTCTGATCTGTCGTGAATTGCGACAGAGCTGCTTACAGCCAATAAATCACACAACAGCAAGTTGATGTCTGCTACGAAAGTGAAATTCTTATGAAAAAATATCTATTTATGTGTAATTAATGTCTCTTTTTGACAGGCAAGACATAATTTCTATTGAAAAATAACATTTTTAAAGCCGTTAGGAAGATTTTTATTGGGTTTTTGTTCAAAATTCTTCTGCTGCAATGAAATCAATAAATTTGTGAAAGTTTTCCATCGAGAATTTGCGGAATTTATTCTTCGATTCTTCGGAATAATAACTCTTATTCTAACTCTAGCTCTAATTCTAACTCTAACTCTAACTCTAACTCTAACTCTAACTCTAACTCTAACTCTAACTCTAACTCTAACTCTACCTCTAACTCAAACTCTAACTCTAATTCTAACTCTAACTCTAACTCTAACTCTAACTCTAACTCTAACTCTAACTCTAACTCTAACTCTAACTCTAACTCTTACTCTTACTCTAACTCTAACTCTAACTCTAACTCTAACTCTAACTCTAACTCTAACTCTAACTCTAACTCTAACTCTAACTCTAACTCTAACTCTAACTCTAACTCTAACTCTAACTCTAACTCTAACTCTAACTCTAACTCTAACTCTAACTCTAACTCTAACTCTAACTCTAACTCTAACTCTAACTCTAACTCTAACTCTAACTCTAACTCTAACTCTAACTCTAACTCTAACTCTAACTCTAACTCTAACTCTAACTCTAACTCTAACTCTAACTCTAACTCTAACTCTAACTCTAACTCTAACTCTAACTCTAACTCTAACTCTAACTCTAACTCTAACTCTAACTCTAACTCTAACTCTAACTCTAACTCTAACTCTAACTCTAACTCTAACTCTAACTCTAACTCTAACTCTAACTCTAACTCTAACTCTAACTCTAACTCTAACTCTAACTCTAACTCTAACTCTAACTCTAACTCTAACTCTAACTCTAACTCTAACTCTTACTCTTACTCTTACTCTTACTCTTACTCTTACTCTTACTCTTACTCTTACTCTTACTCTTACTCTTACTCTTACTCTTACTCTTACTCTTACTCTTACTCTTACTCTTACTCTTACTCTTACTCTTACTCTTATTCTGACTAAAAACGAACGATATTTTATTCAAAATTTTATTTCCAATTTAAAATTCACCTCCAAATCGAAAACTAAATTCTAATATACGAGCTTCAGAACCATTTTTCGAATCACAACTGGAAATTTTATTTAATATCAAATCCTATTTTATATTCAAGAAAATTTACCATTAAAATCGTTTTTTATATCCATTCCAAACCCAAATTCGTATCGTGTGGATCTCAACCCAGCCCAATAAATTTTATAAATAGCTGTTTAATGGACTTTTTTAATATTTTATTGAGCTCAAAATTCTTAAACATGTGAACATAGTTTTATGTGAATTTCGACAAAGTGTGTGGTCTTTGAAAAGTTCCATTGTAATCTTTAACTATTTATTAACAATAATTGTTTGAACATCCGCTTAGTGCAAAGTGCTTCGATGATGATTTTCAAATAAGCCTCTGCTATAAAGGTTTTTCATCATGTAAACAATAAAAAAACATACAATAATGAAATTTCATGACCCCGTCATGCTCGGAGACAGAAACAGCTAGAGAGTTGAGTATCTTCTCCGTTTTTTATTTTGTGCCGCTTTTTATCGTCGCAGACAGATGCTGATTAAAAGCATTAGGTTTATTCTTCAGACAAACGTATGACATGAAAAAAACAAAAAACAACGGATGTCATGCTCGTCTTTGAAAGTATTTTTAAGCTCTACGAGTTCAGAGTAGAGTCTTTTAATTTGCTGCAACACAGCAGTTGTGGAACTTGTGTAACAATAATGAATTATTGAAATAAACGTTATGGAGCTGTTAAGAGATAAAGGAATTGATGGAATCATATCACGAGATTTTAATTCAAAATATTTCAATTTTTTCAATGTAAAGAAAATTTTCAAATTACAATTTTGATTATTTATAATATCGATATCTACATATATCACCATCTATGTCAATGCTGATATCCATATTCATATCCATATCCATATCCATATCCATATCCATATCCATATCCATATCCATATCCATATCCATATCCATATCCATATCCATATCCATATCCATATCCATATCCATATCCATTCTATATCCATATCCATATCCATATCCATATCCATGTTCATATTTCGATATCCATATCCATATCCATATCCGTATCAATATCCATATCCATATCCATATCCATATCCATATCCATATCCATATCCATATCCATATCCATATCCATATCCATATCCATATCCATATCCATATCCATATCCATATCCATATCCATATCAATATCCATAACCATATCCATGTTCAAATCCATATCCATATCCATTTCCATGTTCATATCCATATCCATATCCATATCGATATCCATATCGATATCCATATTCACATTCGTATGCATATCTATATGCATATCCATATACATATCTATTTCCATATCCATGTCCATATCCATGTCCATATCCATATCCATATCCATATCCATATCCATATCCATATCCATATCCATATCCATATCCATATCCATATCCATATCCATTCTATATCCATATCCATATCCATATCCATATCCATATCCATATCCATGTTCATATTTCGATATCCATATCCATATCCATATCCGTATCAATATCCATATCCATATCCATATCCATATCCATATCCATATCCATATCCATATCCATATCCATATCCATATCCATATCCATATCCATATCCATATCCATATCCATATCCATATCCATATCCATATCCATATCCATATCCATATCCATATCCATATCAATATCCATAACCATATCCATGTTCAAATCCATATCCATATCCATTTCCATGTTCATATCCATATCCATATCCATATCGATATCCATATCGATATCCATATTCACATTCGTATGCATATCTATATGCATATCCATATACATATCTATGTCCATATCCATGTCCATATCCATGTCCATATCCATATCCATATCCATATCGATATCCATATCCATATCCATATCAATATCCATATCCATAACCAAAACCATAACCATAACCATAACCATAATCATAATCATAATCATAAACATAACCATAACCATAACCATAGCCATAACCATAACTATAACCATAACCATAACCATAACCATAACCATAACCATAACCAAAACCATAACCATAACCATAACCATATCCATATCCATTTCGATATCCATATCCATATCCATATCCATATCCATATCGATATCCATATCCATATCCATATTCACATCCATATGCATATCCATATGCATATCCATATCCATATCCATATCCATATCCATATCCATATCCATATCCATATCCATATCCATATCCATATCCATATCCATATCCATATCCATATCCATATCCATATCCATATCCATATCCATATCAATATCCATATCCATATCCATATCCATATCCATATCCATATCCATATCCATATCCATATCCATATCCATATCCATATCCATATCAATATCCATATCCATATCCATATCCATATCCATATCCATATCCATATCCATATCCATATCCATATCCATATCCATATCCATATCCATATTCATATCCATATCCATATCCATATCCATATCCATATCCATATCCATATCCATATCCATATCCATTCTATATCCATATCCATATCCATATCCATATCCATGTTCATATTTCGATATCCATATCCATATCCATATCCGTATCAATATCCATATCCATATCCATATCCATATCCATATCCATATCCATATCCATATCCATATCCATATCCATATCCATATCCATATCCATATCCATATCCATATCCATATCCATATCCATATCCATATCCATATCCATATCCATATCCATATCAATATCCATAACCATATCCATGTTCAAATCCATATCCATATCCATTTCCATGTTCATATCCATATCCATATCCATATCGATATCCATATCGATATCCATATTCACATTCGTATGCATATCAATATGCATATCCATATACATATCTATGTCCATATCCATGTCCATATCCATGTCCATATCCATATCCATATCCATATCGATATCCATATCCATATCCATATCAATATCCATATCCATAACCAAAACCATAACCATAACCATAACCATAATCATAATCATAATCATAACCATAAACATAACCATAACCATAACCATAGCCATAACCATAACTATAACCATAATCATAACCATAACCATAACCATAACCATAACCATAACCAAAACCATAACCATAACCATAACCATATCCATATCCATTTCGATATCCATATCCATATCCATATCGATATCCATATCCATATCCATATTCACATCCATATGCATATCCATATGCATATCCATATCCATATCCATATCCATATCCATATCCATATCCATATCCATATCCATATCCATATCCATATCCATATCCATATCCATATCAATATCCATATCCATATCCATATCCATATCCATATCCATATCCATATCCATATCCATATCCATATCCATATCCATATCCATATCCATATCCATATCCATATCCATATCAATATCCATAATCATATCCATGTTCAAATCCATATCCATATCCATTTCCATGTTCATATCCATATCCATATCCATATCGATATCCATATCGATATCCATATTCACATTCGTATGCATATCTATATGCATATCCATATACATATCTATGTCCATATCCATGTCCATATACATGTCCATATCCATATCCATATCCATATCCATATCCATATCCATATCCATATCAATATCCATATCCATAACCAAAACCATAACCATAACCATAACCATAACCATAATCATAATCATAATCATAACCATAACCATAACCATAACCATAACTATAACCATAACTATAACCATAACCATAACCATAACCATAACCATAACCATAACCATAACCAAAACCATAACCATAACCATAACCATATCCATATCCATTTCGATATCCATATCCATATCCATATCGATATCCATATCCATATCCATATTCACATCCATATGCATATCCATATGCATATCCATATCCATATCCATATCCATATCCATATCCATATCCATATCCATATCCATATCCATATCCATATCCATATCCATATCCATATCAATATCCATATCCATATCCATATCCATATCCATATAGTTTTAGTGAAACAAAGTTTAGGTTTTATTTATTCATTATTATTTTTATTTATTTATTCATTCTTAAGACTTTATAACTTTATTATTTTATTTAATTTTAATCAGAAACTACAACTGTAGGAACTAAAACTACAACTACAACTGTATAACTACAACTACAACTGTATAACTACAACTGTATAACTACAACTGTCTCCAGCTAATCAATCGATCACCTTTTATATCAATTAAATTGAGCTTTCTTTAATCAAAGAGCTTTGCTCTTTGGACTTCTATCGTATGATCAAGCTTTCGATCATTCGAATTCTTATTACATTATTAGTATTCTTATTACATTGGCTTAAGGTAGCTCTCAAATACAATTCTTTGAATTACTATTGATGCCAACATAGCAAGTAGTTCAGACAGACATTAAAAGTGCGAACATGTGTATTGAAATAAGAAACTTGGTTTACAATTGGCTTGCGTTCGATTTGAAATAAGACACTTGGTTTACAATTGGCATGCGTTCGATTTGAAATGTGACACTTGGTTTACAATTGGCATGCGTTCGATTTGAAATGTGACACTTGGTTTACAATTGGCATGCGTTCGATTCATTATTTAGTTTGTACATTGAAATGTGACACTTGGCTTATAATTGTGAAGCTTTCTATTTGTAATTTAATGAATGATTAAGTTAATCGTTATTAAATGATCATTACAAGATCACTTAGAGAAAATGTGGAGTAATAAGATGTGAATTTGAAGTTTTAGGTGCATTGGTGTCAAGTGGTTGGGTAGGTACTGTAACTCCCCCCCTCTTAGTTTCGAGCTTCTCCTGAAGATTGGTAAATTTCATTTGCGGAATATTAACGTTTATTTTTGCTCCGTTTTTAATTTTCAAAGTACGTAATGTTACGTATGCAATTATTATTATTATTATTAATGTTGATATTGATAGTGAGATTGCTGTAGTTTTTACATGTAAGTTCTTTACTTCTTCTATTTTTTGTGAATTTTCTATATGTTTTAAATGTATTTCTTCTAAATCAGGTAGTTCTTTTGTAATATTTAGTTTTTCATAAAATGGTAAAATAAGAGTATTAGTATATACATATGTTTTCTATATTACTAAAGTTATAAGCATTAATTTTTATTGAACAATTCTTATATTCTATAAAATTATTTCCTTTAATTGTATAACTAATGCTATTACAATTGGTCTCTATTTTTGTTGTGTTCAAATTTATTGTTAATACTAATCCTTTTTCTATTTCTTTTATTTCTATTCTTTTATTTGTTTTTACAGTACAATTTAAAAATTTATTTTGTAAAAGATTTTGGATACATTCATTACTTTTCTTTAATTTGTTTTTATTATTATTATTCTCAATATAATTAAATACTTCTTCATTGTTCAAAATATATTCTTGTTTATCTAAATACAATTCTTTGTATTCTTTATTTGGGATTGGTATTATATGTATCTTATTAAATATTTCTTTTGTAAACTTTGGTATTTTTATTAAAATTACTAAATTTTTATTTACTTCCATTACTGCACTTTTGATATATTTTAATTTAACATTATCAATTTTAAATTTCTTGATTTCATTACTATTTAATATATTTCTTGCTAATATTCCTATTCTGGAAAATGTTATTAAGTCTTGAATTTTTTCAATTTCATTTATTAAGTAATTAATGTTTAATTGAATTTGTAAAAACTGTATTGTTTCTATTGACTTTTTCTGATTTTCTGAAATATTTGTTAAAGCATTAGTCATGAAATATTGATTTCCATTTATTTTGTCTGTAAGTGGTTGAAATTATTTTGTATTTCTTTATTGATATTTATTTGTTCATTATTTCTATTATTTAAATTATGATTATTTTCGTCAATTATCTTAAAATTTTGTTCTATTTCGAGTCTATCATCATCATCCATTGTTCCAAATAAATAGTGCATTACATTTCCTGCTGCATTAATTAATCCTCTTTTGCTTCTTGTTTTTATTGGTCTAACAGTTTTTAATTTATCTTTTGCAATTTTTAATGAATATTCTAAATATTCTAACGATATTTTATTATTAAATGTTTCATTAAATGTTTCGATAATTTTATCAAATGAATTTATTAGTTCGTCATATATATTAAATTCTATTATGTGATATATTTTATCGTATGATTCAATAATATCTATTTTTTCTTTCTTTAATATTGTATATCCTGTGTCGGTGTTTAAAGATGTTATTCTTATTTCTTGGCATTGTGATGTATGTAGTATCATTATAAATATCAAAACTGTAAAATAAAAATTTATTACTAGTCTTTTTTAAACTTGTATTTTCTTTTAATTCTTTGTGGATGTACATGTCTATCTCTTTGATCTAAAACTTTTCCATTTCTTAATTTTATCTTAATAGGTTTGAATTTTGGATCGCTTTTTCTGATTTTGTCTACTTTAACTAACACCTCGCTCCCTGTTATATTTTGTGGATCTTTTCTTTTTAAATTATTTCTATTTATGGAATCTTCTTGTTTTTTAATAATTTCAGTTCTTATTTTTTCAAATTCTTCTTGATTTATTTTACTATTTAGAAATTCAATTGGTTTTTTATTTGTTGTTGAATGTATTGTATGATTATAAAATTCTACTGATTTAATTACTCGTTTTTTTATATTATCTTTATTTTTGTTTACTTTCATTAATCTTAAGTGTTCATTTATTGTTCCATGTACTCTTTCTATGTCTGCATTTCCTGTTTTAATTGAAGGTGATGTAAAATGAACATCAATTTTTTCATTATTGAAATATTCTCTCATATATGAATTGTTAAATTCGTTATCAAAAACGTATTTGTTTGGTTTTCCAAATATTGAATGTCTAAAATTTAATGCTTCGATGAATGTTTGACTATTTCTATCTATAATAGGTTTTATGAAAAGATGTTTACTAAATTTGTCAATAAATGTGAAAAAATTTTCTCTTTCGGCTATAAATAAATCTCCATGAATTATTTCATTTGGTTTTTCCGCGATTTCACTTCTATTTAATTTTATCTTTATTTGATGTCTATCATGTTTTGCCTGTTGACATATTGTACAATTATTGATGTATCGTGTTATTAATTGTTTAAGATTTGGAAAATAGTAAATAGTTTTTAATTCTAAAAAATTTTCATCTATACCTCTATGATTTAATTTTAAATGTTGTTCTTCAATTTTCTTAAAAGCTTCTTCTTCCGTTCTAATATCTGTTAAAATTTTTACACTTTTTTCTGCTTTTATTTTTGAGTTTCCAAATAATTTAACAAAAATTTCTTGAATTTCTACAAAATTTCTTTCGTCTTCACAATATATTCCTAATTTTCCTTTTATTTCAATGCTTTTTAATACGTCTCCTAAATTTGATTTTATGCAGTTTTCATTTATATATATTCTTTTATTGTTAAATATATTGATTTCTTTAAAATTGTTCTTATAATTCTTGTTTGTTACTATAAGTTGAGTTTTATAAAAGTTAATTGGTCTTTCTGTTATTGGAATGTGATCATTTAAATCCTCTTGACCACTATGTATTGTTGCATCTGTTGACATATTATCATTTTCGTTATTATTGTTATTTTCAGTATCTTGATCAATTGACATTGGTTCTGTATTATTTATTTCAATTCTGCTTAGAAAATCTGCTACACAGTTTTCTTTTCCTTTAATGTATTCAATATCAAATTCATATTCATTTAGTGCAATTTTCGATCTTTGTAATTTTGAATTTGGTTCTTTTAAATTTGCTAACCAAACAAGTGGCTTATGATCTGTTTGCAATTTGAATTTTCTTCCGAATAAATACGGTCTAAAATATTTTGTTGCCCATACGATTGCAAGTAATTCTTTTTCAATCGTGCTATAATTCTTTTCACTTTCACATAATGTTCTACTCGCATAACATATCGGATGTCCATTTTGGGATAGCACTGCGCCTAAAGCTAATAGTGACGCATCCGTAGTTAAAACAAATTCGTTTTTAAAGTTTGGGTATCTTAATATAGGGTAATCCGTTAACAAATCTTTTAATTTATTAAACGCGTTTATGTATTCTTGGTCTGCATAATTGACCTTTGCATTTTTCTTTAAGTACTTTATCATTGGGTACGCAATTTTACTATAATCTTTTATAAATTTTCTGTAATATCCAGATATTCCTAAGAATGATTTGATTTGTTTCTGTGTTTTCGGTATTTCTAAGTTCTTTATTGTTTCTATCTTTTTTGGGTTTGGTTTCAATCCTTCATTTGATATTATATGCCCAAGATATTCTGTTTCTTTTGTGAAAAAATTACATTTATCCATTTGAATCTTTAATTGGTGCTTCCTTAATGCATTAAATATTTTGTTGATTGAATCAATATGTTCCTGTAAGCTTGTGCTAAATATAAGTATATCGTCGAGATACACTACACAAATTTTGTTAATAAATGGTTGAAGAACATGATTCATCATTCTTTGAAATGTCGCCGGGGCATTTTTTAGTCCAAACGGCATTCTAATGTATTCATAGTGTCCAAATTCAGTAGAGAAGGCAGTTTTTGCTCTGTCTCTAGGATCCACTAGAATTTGATGAAAACCTTTTGCAAGATCTAATGTTGTGAAATATTGAGCTCTTCCCAATTTATCGAATATATCATCAATGTTTGGTATAGGAAACTTATCCTCTATTGTGATTTCGTTTAATTTTCTATAGTCTATTACTAGTCGCCATTTTTGTTTACCTGAGTTATCCATTTTCTTTTTAACAACCCATAATGGTGCATTATATGGTGAAGTACTATTTTTTATAATACCTTGACTTAGCATATCGTTTATCTGATTCTTAATCTCATTTTTATGGATTTCTGGATAACGATAGATTTTGCTATAGATGGGTTTTTCAACTGTTGTTTCAATCTTGTGTGTGACTGCCTTCACATTGGTAAGGTTATCACCTTCTTTATAGAAAAGATCTTCATTTTTTTTAATGAGTCTTTTTAATAAGATTGTTTCTTCATCATTCATGTCATCACGTATCAATTTTTTGTACGTCTCATTTACTAAATTTGATGAACTTAATGAATCTGATAAACTTTCAATATAATTTTGAAAGCTTTGATTGAAACTTGAAGAATCTTCTTCTTCTAATTGTTGCTCAAATGGTATTTTCATACCATTTATTTCTACATTGTTGTCTTTATAAGAAACCACTGAATTAAGTGGGATTAGAATGTTATTTCCTAGTATCCCATCAAATGGTTTTTTATCAAAAAAGTCCATTACTAAAAATTCCATAGTTGTTTCTGGTTTATTGAATTCTATTGGCAAATATGTTAAAATGTATTTATCGACTTCTGTTTTGCCATTAGTGGTAACAATTTTTAATTTCGGTATTGTTTTTTCTAATTTTTGTGGGAATATACCTCTTCTTATAATACTTGTTTGTGCTCCGGTATCAATTAATAATTTAACTTTAATTCCACATATATTTAGTGTTAAAATTGGGTTTGTTCTTTTTCCGAGGCTTGTTGAGGAAAATTTCCGACATATAATTCGTCTACTTCCATCGGTTCAACTTCGTTTCTTTTATTATGAAATTGTCTTGTTTTCTGTCTGGTTTGCCCTGAATTTCTGTTTCCAAAGTTTTGATCATTATTATTTCTGAAATCGTTATTATTTCTATAAAAGTCAGTATTATTTCTATAGAAATCATTATTATTTCTATTAGAATCATTATTTCTGTTAAATTCATTGTTATCATTATTAACATTATTATTATTAACATTATTATTATTTCTATTAAAATTATTATTTCTGTTTAAATCACTATTTCTACTATTTCTATAATCAATATTACTTCTTAAATTATTGTTGCTTCGATTATTAGTGAAGTTATTTTTGTTATATGAATTATTTCTGCTATTATCAAATCTATTTCTATTAAAATTTTGAAAGTTATTGAATTTTTTATCATTTTTTGTCCAATGATTTTGTTCTAAAATTTGAAATGCTTCTAACAAATTTGTTATTCCTCTAGCAACAATGATTGAAGATGCATTTATTGGTATTTTTTCCAAAAAAATTGATAAAATTATTTTTTCATTATTTTCCGGATTTCTGTCCGCTGGTTTATCAACTGATAAATGATACTTATTATTTAATCGAACTAATATTTCATTTAATTCTTCATATAATTGCGTTATTCTTTTAAATATAATTTTTTCTGCTAATTCTCTTAATTGTAAATAGCTTAATTTTTCTCCAAAATGTAAAATTAATATCTCTTTTATCTTATTCCAATCATTATTTGGAATTATATATTTTAATAATATTGAATTAGCTTTTCCAATAATTTTATCTCTAACTTGGAGCATTATAAAGATTTTTGAATCGTTAGTATAGCCTTGTATTGAATTAATTAAGAAATTTACTCTATTAACAAAACTAACTAAGTCGGTGCTATTTGTTCCATCGAATGGTAGCATTTTATCAATAAACTTAATGGGGTCGAATGTTAATTCTAATAGTGGATTAGCGTTACCTGTTGCCAACATGTTGAATTCTTTTACTTGATTTGCTACCAAAAATGATGATTCCTTTTCAAGAAATGTTTCCTTTGTTGTTTCGCTTTCTTGACTTTTCTTGACGTATGGTGCGGTTCTATAGCTTTTCATACCTTTGTTTGATTTTTTTTATGAAATTTTGTCTGTATAGTTTTTCTTTAACTTCTTCCTGAAAGTCGGCGGTCTCTTCGTCAGAATCCACTTTTATCGGCTTCGCTCTTTCGTGCGGTAGAGGTGTGAAGGATGATTCCGCTTCTTCTAGTTGTTTCTCTGGAACTTTGTCTTCTGGTAACATTTAATATATTTCTTTTTTAAATTTTCTTTAATTGTTCTTCGATTATTTCTTTTATAAATTTGTTGTATTTTTCTATTTCTTTTTTATCTGCCAATAGGCTTTTCGCAACTTTGTTTAAATTTTTATTTTCTTTATTTTCTTTATCTTCTTTTTTTCTTTTCTGTATCATTTGATATTAATTACTTGTCCAACAATCTTTTACAAATATTTTGTATTTTAAGATATAGGTTGGATTGACTAAGAGTCAATTTTACTTTATTGACTTCTTTTAAATGTCAATTTTTTTTAAACAATGTGTTCTTTTTTTTTTTTTTTTTTTTTGACTAAAGATAAATGTCAAAAACTTTTATTCTTTGACTTCTTTAAATGTCAATTTAAAAAACACTGTTTTTTGGTTGAAACACTTTACATAATTTTATTTTATGTTTCGTTTCAGGTTTATCGTGGTTACCGATGTTTTGAATGCGCCATTAAAGTGCAATTTTTCCGATTGCTTAATTAGCGATTCCCGGTTTTCGACTGCGCCAGTTTTAGTGAAACAAAGTTTAGGTTTTATTTATTCATTATTATTTTTATTTATTTATTCATTCTTAAGACTTTATAACTTTATTATTTTATTTAATTTTAATCCGAAACTACAACTGTAGGAACTAAAACTACAACTACAACTGTATAACTACAACTGTATAACTACAACTGTCTCCAGCTAATCAATCGATCACCTTTTATATCAATTAAATTGAGCTTTCTTTAATCAAAGAGCTTTGCTCTTTGGACTTCTATCGTATGATCAAGCTTTCGATCATTCGAATTCTTATTACATTATTAGTATTCTTATTACATTGGCTTAAGGTAGCTCTCAAATACAATTCTTTGAATTACTATTGATGCCAACATAGCAAGTAGTTCAGACAGACATTAAAAGTGCGAACATGTGTATTGAAATAAGAAACTTGGTTTACAATTGGCTTGCGTTCGATTTGAAATAAGACACTTGGTTTACAATTGGCATGCGTTCGATTTGAAATGTGACACTTGGTTTACAATTGGCATGCGTTCGATTTGAAATGTGACACTTGGTTTACAATTGGCATGCGTTCGATTTGAAATGTGACACTTGGTTTACAATTGGCATGCGTTCGATTCATTATTTAGTTTGTACATTGAAATGTGACACTTGGCTTATAATTGTGAAGCTTTCTATTTGTAATTTAATGAATGATTAAGTTAATCGTTATTAAATGATCATTACAAGATCACTTAGAGAAAATGTGGAGTAATAAGATGTGAATTTGAAGTTTTAGGTGCATTGGTGTCAAGTGGTTGGGTAGGTACTGTAACTATATCCATATCCATATCCATATCCATATCCATATCCATATCCATATTTATTTAAGGATCCATGTCCATTTCTTTATCCAGATCATTAACTTTTTCATTTATTTTCCATTCCATATTTTCCACTCCATAAAATATCCAATCAAAAATATAGGGTTGTATCTTTGTGCCGGTACACGGCACATGGCATGAAATTTTCCTGTACATCTGGTCACCTTCTTGAAATCCATTTGTTTTAAACATATGGACATGGCATGAAATTTTCCTCTACATCTGGTCACCTTATTGAAATCCATTTGTTTTAAACTAATGACTTTCACATAACAATCGCACATATATTTTTCGTTAAATTTTGGGTAAAAGCAAGCCAAAATTTAACATTTCTTAAGTGCTTAAAATTATGATAGCTTCATTATCCATATCCATATTTAACAGTTTCTTACTATTCATCAAAACAAAATCCAAAGACAATGAAAATACAAATTCTTAAGATAAATGTTAAAACATCATTAGCTTGAATCACTAAGTAAACACCTCCGAAAAAGACGAACTTCTTTATTAATTAGTGTGAAACAGGAATTTACATGCTTACATTTTAACATAAAGAAAAGTAAAGAATTCTCCATTTTTTCTTAATCAAGCATAAAGCGCACAGCTATCAGTTTTCAAATATTTTAAATAAAGTTTGTACAAAAAATCAACAGGAAAGTTACGTGAAAAATCAACAAAAAATCAACAAAAAATCGGAATCCATGCAATACATGAGTTCTCCAAACGGCAAGAATTTCATTATGTTTAGTGTAACCAATTCCATAACATGTGTCATAAAACAAAAACAAATTAAATAAACCGCTACAGCAACAAAATAGTGCTAAAGACATGTAATCGTCCTAAGACAGTTAGAAATTTCAAAAAATATTCCGATATTTCTAAGACATTCCATGGCATGACATAGCGGCTATTATTAAAAAAATACCGCAAGAAAGCGTAGCTAAAATAAACATTAAAGTTCGCTTGTCTTTTAAATTAGAGAGTAATTGCTGAGAAGATTTATGGACCTTGAATAGGAAGTGAAAAAATCGATACTTCAGTTTTATGAAATTGGTTATAAAAATGTTTTCTTTATTTTTTTATGTCAGTTTAATATATCCTCCGTGGCGTCCGTGGCGTCCGTGGCGTAGTTGGTTAAAGTGCGTGGCCGCTATGTCAACGAACCTGGAGACCCAGGTTCGAACCCCAGCAGCAACAGAAAATTATTTGAATTAAAATAATTTTTCTGTACGGCCGCCACCTCTCTGCAGACAATGGCAAACCTCAGAGAGTAATCAATATGCCATGTAAAGCTTCTTGAGAATAAGAACATTTCGTTCATCGCCGTTCGGAGTCGGCGTTAAGCCTGTAGGTCCATTTTTCGGTCAATTATGTACAAACTTAATACACGCACAACACAATTGATCCTAAGAAGCTAGGTCAAAGTCCTTTCAAGGGCTGAAATGGCCAGTTATTTTTTTTTTTTTTATTTTTTAAATATATCCTCTGCAAAACACTTAAATGAAACCTTCTTCACTTAAAAAGTTCTATAAGAATTTCAGTTTTAACAATACATTTTTATGAAAAATTCATTTTATTTTGATGAACACATTGTAGAGCGATTAAGATATGTTCAGTTCCGATCAATATGCCAACTAAACAAAAATTTCCGGCAGAGAATTGAAAAACATTTACTTTCAACTTTACCTTTACCTTTACCTTTACCTTTACCTTTACCTTTACCTTTACCTTGACCTTTACCTTTACCTTTAATTTTACCTTTACCTTTACCTTTGCCTTTACCTTTACCTTTACCTTTACCTTTACCTTTACCTTTACCTTTACCTTTACCTTTACCTTTACCTTTATCTTTACCTTTACCTTTACCTTTACCTTTACCTTTACCTTTACCTTTACCTTTACCTTTACCTTTACCTTTACCTTTACCTTTACCTTTACCTTTACCTTTACCTTTACCTTTACCTTTACCTTTACCTTTACCTTTACCTTTACCTTTACCTTTACCTTTACCTTTACCTTTACCTTTACCTTTACCTTTACCTTTACCTTTACCTTTGCCTTTACCTTTACCTTTACCTTTACCTTTACCTTTACCTTTACCTTTACCTTTACCTTTACCTTTACCTTTACCTTTACCTTTACCGTTGCCTTTAACTTTACCTTACTAAGTATTAATACTTAATATTTAATACTTAATACTTAATATTTAATACTTAATACTTAATACTTAATACTTAATACTTAATACTTAATACTTAATACTTAATACTTAATACTTAATACTAAATACTTAATACTTTATACTTAATACTTAATACTTAATACTTAATACTTAATACTTAATACTTAATACTTAATACTTAGTACTTAATACTTAATACTTAATACCTAATACTTAATACGTAATACTTAATACTTAATACTTAATACTTAATACTTAATACTTAATACTTAATACTTAATACTTAATACTTAATACTTAATACTTAATACTTAATACTTAATACTTAATACTTAATACTTAATACTTAATACTTAATACTTAATACTTAATACCTAATACTTAATATGTAATACTTAATACTTAATACTTAATACTTAATACTTAATACTTAATACTTAATACTTAATACTTAATACTTAATACTTAATACTTAATACTTAATACTAAATACTTAATACTTAATACTTAATACTTAATACTTAATACTTAATACTTAATACTTAATACTTAATACTTATTACTTAATACTTAATATTTAATACTTGATACTAAATACTTAATGCTTAATACTAACATTTTTGATGGGATTAAGCAAGAGTTTTACAAGTTGTTGGTTAGATTCGTGATCAGAGTTGCTTGTGACATCTTGACAAACATAGAGTACACAATAAAAGAAACTAACAACTATTCTTTGTATTGTGCTTTATGACTTCTTCTGCCGTTTTTTTGTGCAAAAAAAAACCCAAAAATACAGTCATCGAAATTATATAATTAAGCGAATTTTGTCAATATTCGGTGCATAACGAAGCAACATGATGTTTGACAATGCTCGTTTATTCTGCCGTTACGTTACAATTCGTTACGTTACGTTATGCTGTTTGCGTTACGGCACTTAAAGTGACTGCTTGAATTGCTGTGGTATCACAAGCATATGTTGTTGGTTTTGCAGTTGTTTATTGTTGTTGTTTGTTGATTGGTGATGCTGTGTTTTTCGTTGTTGGCGATGTTGTTGTTGCTGTTGTTGTTTGTTTGTTCTTGTAATTGCGCACTCTTTACTGTTTGGCCTTCACTCAGGTGTGCAATAAAGTTGCTTATTCGATAAAGACTACAATTCGTGAGAAGTGTTAAAAGCGTTATAAAAGCGTTAAGACGTTAAAAGATCGTTAATGTTACGCATGCCGCAGCAGAAGTTTACTTACCACGCTGTATGCGTGCGTGGTGAGTTTATTTGTGTACATATTAAAAGAGTCAACAATTTTGAAAATTCCAAGCATTCACAACTGTGAAAATTGATTTCCAAGCATTTTAAGGAAAATAATCATAGACTTCAATTAAGTGGTTTTCTGTGATTACTTGGAAGATTGTTTTGAGCAATGCTATGACGCACTATTGCTCCTTTATTGCTAGTGGTTTTTGACATACCAACCTTTATTGAATTTATTTTATTTCAATGCGCAATAGTTATATTTGATGACTTTCTTCGAGCTATTATGGACAAATTGAATTCAAAACTAATTTTCTTCTAGCACTTGCATTTCTTGTACACTTTTGCAATCAAAAATTTTTGCATGATTGCCATGTTCACGATTTTTTCTTCTACTTTTTCTTCTATTTATTTTCCTAGCGGCATTATTCTTTAATCACAATAGTTTTGATTTTATTGCCCAACTTCAATTACTTGCTCAATTTAGCTAATAATGCGCAATTTGAGCCAAACCGAATGAATGTTTTGCTAGATGTGCAAACATATGGCAACCTTTGCAATTTCATTGCTGCTTTTATTGGTGCAATTGTTTTAAAGTTGAATTTTTTTGGGCTGTGTTCACAAACTTCTTTTTCTAAAGCTAATTTCCTTAGTATTTAATTTCCCAATAACGGTTAAAAACCAAGATGCCGTTCGAGACTCTTGACAGCTCAGACGCTTTATTCTTTGACAGCTTATTATTAATGATCTTACAGTGCAATTAAATATTTAAAATTTTATTGTAATTTCTTGGGGTAATTATAAAATCATTCGCTTGCGTGCGTAAGACTATTATACATAAATGCAGCATTCACACGTTTATACACACATAAGCACGCTTGCGCGCAGAGGAACTTTTTCATACTGAAATTACCTACAACATTAGAAAAAAAAACCACTTCCACAGTGACCCACTTTTTGGTAGATGATGTTATATGAAGAGCATTGCTCGAAGCCACCGCAATTGGCAGTTAACAGTTAAGGTTCCACGCAATGTCATAAATCTACGTAAGGCCAGTGCCTTTTGTCGTAGTAGTCAAATGCAGTCTACTCATGTAGATTTTGTGCCTTACACAGCACAGCTTAATTGTTCGCTGCATTTTCCTTGCTCATTCAATTGTTTGAGTTTTATGCGTTACACTTCTGCTGCTATGTGTTGCACATTCTCTTCTTTGGAAGTTTTGTTTTTTTTCCTTATATTCTCTACGCATTCAAGAGCAAATTCTTTATGATCTCTGAATATTTTCACAGACAAAAAAATTTGCACAGTGGCATGAAGCGACCAAAGTTGCTTTAAGCACAATTGCGCAATGACTCAAGAGGGCTCTGAGAAAACTTTATTTAAATAGATAACTTTGAAAACCTTACCCAGGATTAAGGGGGCTAGAAAAAAGCAAAAATTTATGGTTTTACAAGACTTTTTGAAAGTATTAAGTGTCAGTGGGCAATTGTGCATTAACATTGCATTGTACATTGTGAAGCTATAGATATCAGCGATTTAGTTTGAAAATGGATTCTTAATATCTATTAAAAAAGTAAAATAATTCTTGATACTTAAAGTTCTAGTTCACATACATACAGTGGCTCACAGCTTATTTCGTACAGACGATGTGTTAAACTTTGAAATGCTATAACTTGGTAACTAGTACTGGTAATGAAAAAATTTAAACGACATTTGTATGCTAGTAATTATATATTTATATAGAAATTTTTATTTCTTTATATAAAAGTCCACTAAAAAGATAATAAACAAAAAACTGAAAATGCAGCAAAATTCAAAGCCACAGCTTATTTCGTACACTGCACTGAATCTTAAAAAAATGTCATATGTTAGTCTTTGTTAATATTTTGTGTGGCCGCCATTTTGTTTAATTACATCTTTAAGCCGGCTATCCATTGACACTACTAATATTTTGCAATCTCTGGGGGGTATTTGTTGCCATTCCTCCATCAAGTCATTTTTTAAATCATTTTTATTGGAAATATTCCACTTGCGTATGCCACTCTCCAAAATTGCCCATAAATTTTCTATTACTTTACAAGTGAGGTGACTGTGCAGGCGGATTTATAAGATGCGGGCAATTCCAAATCAACTATGACTGGAAGATTCCCGATTTATGTTTTGGGTCGTTGTGCTGGTAGAACCGAAATGTCTCTCGTACGCCCAAGGTGTCGGCACTTTGAAGCAAATTTTCTTTTAAAATATTTAGGTACATTGCTTTGTCCATAATGCCTTCAATAAAAACTAATTTTCCAACGTCCCATGCAGCCATCCATGCCCAAGCCATTACGCTGCCGCCACCATGTTTTACTGTAGGCTTGAGATGTTTATTGTTCAGCTCGGTATTAGCCTTACGCCACACATATTGCAGTACGTCGGAGCCAAAAATATTTAACTTAGACTCGTCCGAGAAAATGACGTCATTCCAGAATATCCTAGGATATAAAACGTGTTGTTTGGCGAAGTTCAGTCGACATAGCTGATTTTTTTTTATTAATATAAGGTTTCTTGAGTGCTTCTCGACCATTAAACTCGTTGGCCCGCAGCAGACGACGAATTGTTCGGCACAGCATTTCTTGCCCAACTATTTCTCAACCTCCGTGGCCAATTTGGGTGCCGAAAGCCTCGGATTTTCTTTGATTTTCGCAGAATAAGCCGCTCGTCCGCTTCTGTAAATATTTTATTTGGAGCATTTCTGCCCTTATCAGCCACATGATTTTCATGCAAAAAGCGCTGGATGATGTACTGCACTGTAAAGGGTCTCAAATTTACTATTTCAGCTTTTTGCTGTTGGCTTTTTTCTTTTTTAAAGTAAAATAAAACTAATTCGCGCTGTTCTATTGTTACGCGACGGCCCATTTTTAAAACAAATCAATTTGTGCACTTAAGGTTTTAAATCCAGACTAAAAATAACTGCTAACTGTGATCAGAAGAATAACGACATAGCTAAGAAAAAAACAGCGAAAGAAAACACAAAAAACTAACGGCATCACGTGCAAGAGCTTACATGTAAAAACAGAGTTTACGAAATAAGTTGTGGCGTTGAATTTTGCTGCACTTTCAGTTTTTTGTTTTTTATCTTTTTAGTAGACTTTTAAATATAAAAATAAAAGTTTCTATATAAATATATAATTACTAGCATACAAATGTCGTTTAAATTTTTTCATTACCAGTACTAGTTGCCAAGTTATAGCATTTCAAAGTTTAACACATCGTCTGCACGAAATAAGCTGTGAGCCACTGTATGTACTTAGGACCCTTAAGCGCAATGGTGCAGGAGTGCAATAGTGTAGATATAGACCGTTCCGAAACTGTTTAGTACGCGGAACTATGTTCACAGTCGGACATAGTTCCAATCAGGGTTCGGACTTGAAAATTAGTAAATCGCAGTAAATTAAAGAAAAAAACGCAGTAAAACAAATTTTGTCGCAGTAGTTTTTTTTTTATTAACAACCATGTACGTAAATTTTATACTATTAAAAAAATACCTAAATACAAATGTATATATAACTATATACTATATATTTGCATGCTGCAGAAACATATTTTTATACGGAGTCAAAATAAATATTACTACTAATTTAACACTTATGCTGCCATCTTTCTAGTTTTTTATGTAATGGTATTAAAGGTTTAGTTATACTTGACGTAATGCAACGTTACATAAGGCCCATATTACACGATGTCCGTTTGTCCGACATTTTTTGTTGCTTTCAATGTGAAACTGTCAAAAATCAGTGAGAGTGAGAGCGGATGCAACAACAAAATCGCTTGTCTGCCCTAGCGTACACCGGACAAACGGACATCGTGTAATATGGGACAAGAAATTGCCTGTGTTTCCTGTTGTTTGTAAGGTGAATACAAAAATAACCCTACATATGTTTGTTGAGAATAAATCGCAGTAGATTTGAAAAAACCGCAGTGACGCAGTAAAACATTCAATTTAGCTAAGAAGCGCAGTTTACTGCAATTGCAGTAAAGTCCGAACACTGGTTCCAATCATTCCTTCTATTCATTTTTAGCATGTTCAAACAGTTCCGGTTTGCAAGATTTTTTTTTATTAAGCAATGTAAACCGACATCTCTTTCACACATATTATGACTTACACGAATTTTATGATTGACTACAAGTGCAAATATGATGTTTTCAAAAGAACGAAACAACTGATGTGTGAAATGGTAAGATGACATTTCGACGTTCTTGTTGCATGCAATGCTCTGTTTATTCGTTTTGAACATGCTTTCATTCAATCGAATGGAACTGCGGAACTAGATAGTTCCGCGGACATGTTACAATCTGTTGCATATGAGTTGCATGAGTTTCATTCAATCAAATGGAACTGCGGAACTAGATACTTCCGCGGACATGTTACAATCTGCTACATATGAGATGCATGAGTTTCATTCAATCAAATGGAACTGCGGAACTATATAGTCTATATCTATATAGAACTTTATCTTCTATGTATAGCTCAAAGGAACTACATAGTTCCGCGAACATGTTTCCGCGAACTAGTTCCGCTGTACAAAAGAATCGTTTCATGTTCGTTCCGGCCCCGGAACTGTTTAGCACAAGCCTACAATAGTGAATTGATGAGAAAACACTATTCTGGCAAACATTTTTAAAAATTCAGCTCTTTAATACTCACTTTTTAATACTAAGGACATCATTAAAATAGTTTAAAAAAATGTGTGCTTCGTATCAGAGTTATTCACACCTATTGCGCAATAAACCAATAAGCTATAAGGATCAAGGCTTATTATAATAAATTAACTAGAAAATTAAGTGTAGATGTAAAGTATGTTCGCCTTATACCAAATAAGTTGGTTATAAGCAACACAAAGCACACAAAAATTAAATCAGGAAACTTTGATATCTAAGCACAATTGTGCGTCAACTCAAATCAAGAGTTTAAAATTATGAAAGTATGTGCTTGGCTATGCCTTGAACACACCCATTGGTATATTTGCGTGATAATTTAACTTTATTTCTTTTCCGTATTCTTTCCGTTGTCCCCAAACTTATTCTCAGCCTCATAATTATTGTCCTTATCCTTATCGGACGGCTTGACCTAATCTTTGACCTAATTATTATTTTAATCTATACTTGTCCGAATTCTTTTTATCATCCTTGCACCAACTTTGTGTGCCTATCCTTGTCACAATCTCTGTCTCAAGCTTTATCCAAATCCTTCTCCTAATCCATATTTTCTTCCTGGTTTCAACCTTTTCCGAATTCTTGTCCTCATCTTTTTTGTAGTCGTTATCCAACCAACTTTGCTTAGTTCAATTTTTGTTTCGAATTTGATTTTGGATTTTGATTTTGATTTTGATTTTGATTTTGATTTTGATTTTGATTTTGATTTTGATTTTCATTTTGATTTTGATTTTGATTTTCATTTTGATTTTGATTTTGATTTTGATTTTGGTTTTGATTTTGATTTTGATTTTGATTTTGATTTTGATTTTGATTTGGATTTTGATTTTGATATTGATTTTGATTTTGATTTTGATTTTGATTTTGATTTTGATTTTGATTTTGATTTTGATTTTGATTTTGATTTTGATTTTGATTTTGATTTTGATTTTGATTTTGATTTTGATTTTGATTTTGATTTTGATTTTGATTTTGATTTTGATTTTGATTTTGATTTTGATTTTGATTTTGAATTTGAGTTTAAGTTTCAGTTTGAGTTTGAGTTTGAGTTTGAGTTTAAGTTTGAGTTTGAGTTTCAGTTTGAGTGAGTTTGATTTTGGGTTTGGGTTTGACATTAAGTTTTAGTTTGAATTTGAGTTTGAATTTTAATTAGAGGTAGAGTTTGAGTTCGAGTTTGATTGTGATGTGATGTGATTTTGATTTTGATTTTGATTTTGATTTTGATTTTGATTTTGATTTTGATTTTGATTTTGATTTTGAGTTTGATTTTGATTTTGATTTTGATTTTGATTTTGATTTTGATTTTGATTTTGATTTTGATTTTGATTTTGATTTTGATTTTAATTTTGATTTTGATTTTGTTTTTGATTTCGATTTTCAGTTTGAGTTTGAGTTTGAGTTTGAGTTTAAGTCTGAGTTTGAGTCTAAGTTTGAGTTTGAGTTTGAATTTGAATTAGAGGTAGAGTTTGAGTTCGAGTTTGATTGTGACGTGATTTTGATTTTGATTTTGATTTTGATTTTGATTTTGATTTTGATTTTGATTTTGATTTTGATTTTGATAAGTGTATTCTTACCGGTTGATATGAAACCTTGAAGAATTTCTATTATAACCCATAGAATAGTACAAATTCTTTTAGAAAATCCTTTTTTGAAATTAAAAGTTAAAAAATTTAAACATATCTATTATTTTTCTCTCAAAATCATTATTTAAAACAATAATTTAAAAATTGTATTATTTCACCATAAATGCAGTCATTAATTTTTCTGATGAAGTCATTTTTGTGTTTTTGTTATAACTGTATTGTGCCTTCTCAAAGGTTGCAAGTTCAGGCAATTTAAAAGAATTAACATTGAATGGTTTCTTGGATTTTTTTTATTTGTTACCCTCAGCTGAGGTTTTTGTATTCTCACCAAACGTCACGCAGTCGGTCACGTGATGCTGCTGCAGCAAACATTTAAGTTTGCATGCTAAGCAGCAAAGGCAAAGGTACGGATATGCAACATGCGAGAATACTATTGTCAAGGTAGTATAAAAAGGAAGGGGCGGAATGTGGGGAGAGACGAGTGTAAATTGAAGTCTGGTGCTGTAAAAAAAGCTAGTATCTTGAGTTGAGCCCAGAATGGTAAGAAGATGCAAGCAACGAAGCAGCTAGCGGAATAAAAAGAAGGTGATGACACTTAAGTGGGTGGCTGATGAGATTGGGTGGTGAGGTCGTTGAGGTTGCAAGAGACTGAAATGCGGCAATTGTTGCTATTGTCGGTGACTGTCTGTTGCAGTGCTTCCGCCTTGAGTGGTGCCAACAGAATTGGAGCAGAAGCGCATTATTGTTGTTGTAACTGTAGCAATTGCTATTGCCATTACATTTGCTTTTGTTGCTATTGCCGTATTAGTTATTGTAGTTGTTGTTGTCGTTGCCTCACTGTTATTATAACGGACAAAATACTCGCTTGCATGCTGCATAATTAGTTTGGTAACAACGTATTTAGAATTTGACTACACAAAATCCTCACCAACAATCACAGTAACAACAACTAAGCTAAAAATAACCGCTTTTTCTTTTTTTTTCAACAAACAACATTTTTATTGTATTTTTGGTTGATTTTATTTATCTATGTGTGATTCTCTCACACAGCCACACAATTCATTGAAATAAGTTGTTGGCAACATCAAGAAGTTGCAGAAAATTATGGTCATTATGCGATAACTGGAGCACTGGGTAACAAATGAATCTATTCTTGTGGTTTTTTTTGTTGTTGTTGGCTTGTTAGCTGTTGTTGCATTGCTCATTATAATTGATAATACAGCGCTTAACGTAGACAAACAGACAAAATCTGACAGGCACACACTCGAAAATAGTTAAAAGCCCAACAAAGCTCAATACAAACAACAATATTTAGGCAGACGGACAGAATTAAGAATGTTACTTACTTGCATACATAGACTTTTGAAAAACAATTTTAAAAACAAAATCAAAATAAAAATCAAAATCAAAATCAAAATCAAAACCAAAATCAAAATCAAAATCAAAATCAAAACCAAATCAAATCAAAGGATTTGTACCAAGATAAGGGAAAGGTTTAGAAATAGGATGGGGACAAGGATATAGACAAAGATTAGAAAATAATGATTTTGTCAAAAAGAAGAAGAAGAACATGTATTCAGACCAAGAGTCGGAATTGAGACAAGGATTGAGAGAAGGAATAGGTCAAGCACTTGGACAAACTGAAAAGACTACTACAAAGATTGGAACAAAGATTCGGATTGGGATATTAAGTCAGGAATTTGGGCATGGATAAAAACAAAAATTTAGACAAATCGAAGCAAATATAATACAAGGGAAAGGGTTGAGGTTGAAAATAAAAGTTGGACTAATGAAAAAGTTTGGTTCAGGAATCAGCACCAAGATAAAGTCAAAGCCTTTGGTTGTACTCATGATATGTGATGTTTCATAGGAAAAGTGAGCTTATCTTACCAGACCAAATTTTTCAGGAGAGTTAAAAAAAGACGTTTGGGTAAATTTTTTCTGTATTCAGGTTAAGGTTGGTAACACTGCCCAGACATGTTCTGAGCATTCTCCAATCGGTTTTAAGTCGATTATTAAATTAGAAATAAAAAAAGAGGTTTTCGTAATCTATGCCTCCTTAAAGAAAGAACCATATTTTCCACCATGTATTTTAAATGAGACAGTTAAGGTCCCTTTTAATTATCAAACTTTGAGCATCAATTTCTCAAAACTTGAGATTTACATGCTAGAACCTTAAAATGCTATAAGTGAGGTGTCTTTTTGTTTAAAATAATATGAATTTTAATATTAAAAAAACGAACTTTGATTCCTTTGTGGAAGATAAGGTAAAAAAAAGAAACGATAAGGAAGATAAGTTTCCTGTGAAACATCACATACAGAAATGCTTTGTCAATATACGAAAATCTGCTTTTTCCACTGTTTTGAAAATTGCAAAAATGGCTTCTTAGCTTCTCTAAGACTTCGCTAAGTTGCGAACTAAAGGTCATATTGTAATAAAATGTTGTCAGGTTTAATTCCATACAACGCTGAACGATGATGCATGGTGAATTGCTCATCGAAGCATGCGAGAAGTCTAATCTCGTCATTGGTGGATCGCTCTACCCACACAAAACATGCCATAAAGCAACTTGGGTCTCTCCGGACAACATAACCGAGAACAAGATTGATCATTTTTGTACAAGCAGTCTATGGAGAAGGTGCCTCCTATACGTACGTGTACGCAGTGCCGATATAGGTTTGGACCACTACCTCTTGATTGCAAAAATTCGACTGAGGTTAGCCGAGAAGAAAAATAAAAACTTGACATTGGAAAACTAAGGTCAGACGAAGTCAAAAGAGTTTTTGACAGCGAGCTCGTGGCCACCACAGAAGAACTGGAGCACTCGCACTTGTAAGAAGTGGAGACGATCTGACAGAAAATCAAAGCTGCTTTTATTAACGCCGGTGAAAAAGTGCTGGGTCTTCGCCCAAACCGTAAAAAACAATGGATGAGCGAAGAGACTTAGCTTCTAATAGAGAAGAGAAGAGGAGAGAAGCAAAACATGACCGCGACGATGCTTTAAAGAGGACACAGAAGAGTGAGAAAGCACGTGGATACAACGATTACATTAAACAAGTCCGTGTGTCATGCAAACGTGACAAGCGTCTGTGGTACGAACACCAGGCCCTAAGAGGAGAATTAGCAGCTGAAGCCAAAGACCTAAGGCCTAAGATATGAAATCACACGCGTAATACCCTGATAAAATTCCCCGTCCAATCAAAGAAAAAATGGTAACCTCCTGACATCCACCGAGTACCACGTTCAACGCTTCAAGGAACATTCCACCGAGACACTCAATAACACTGACTTTTCTACAAGCCAGCAACCGGAAGCTAGTCCTCCGCCCTCGCCTATTAGGAGTCGAAGCCATACGATGATGCCGCGAGTATCGGACATCCCAGAAATTATTAACGAGATAGGCACTCTGAAAAACAACAAATCAGCCGGCTTATATAATATCATAGTGGAGCTTATTAAATCGTGCCCTTCAACAACAGCGCGCATGTTACAACCACTCTTTGCAAGCATTTGCAAAAACGAAACGCTTCCTGAGGACTGGTTAGAGGACCTGCTTGTGACAGTACCTTAAAAAGGCGACCTAAGTAAATGTCGCAACTGCAAAGGAATAATGCTGCTTTCAATTCCATCGAAGGTGTTAACAAGAGTACTGCTGAATCGCATAAATGAAAAACTTGATTCAGCAATACGAAAATAACAAGCGGGTTTCCGGCCCAACCGTTCGTGCGTAGACCAGATTAACACTCTTCGCATCATTGTTGAACAATCTGTGGAGTGGCGCACATCACTTCATCTAATATTCGTCGACTATTCGACCACTACTTTCGACAGCATTAGAAGGGACTGTATCTCGGATTCCTTAAAAACAAATGTGGTATCTCCCCAAAAACCAAGGGTTCAAGTGTAGGATACTTCAGAAGGGTGCAATTTCATCGACTCTCAATACCGTTTCTGGGGTGCGGCAAGGCTGCCTCATGTCCCCGATCCTCTTTTTGATTGTTTTTGAACACACGCTCACAAAAACTCTCGACCAATCCAATCGCGGCATTGGATGCACCTTCATCAGTCACTTAGAGGACCTGGATTATGCTGATGACATATGTCTGATTTCCACGAAGTAGTCCGACATGCAAGACAAAGGCAACGACCTAGTCGACAATTCTCTTGTTGCCGGCCTCAAGCTTAATGTAGCGAAAACTAGGGCTCTTAAAATCAACGCCAGCAATGCCACCAGTAAATGTTGAATTCTTCACGTATTTGGAAAGCATCATCACAACATCCGACTGTTTAACTCAAACATCAAATCAGTCTTTCTATACGGCTGCGAAACTTGGTTGATGTTAGACAGCCTAGTCAATATGTTGCAAGTTTTCATGAACAAATGCCTCAGACGGAGAATATAGTGGCCGAATACCATCCGAAACTCCTAACTATGGGCAAGCTTCCAACAAACTCCCATAAACGTTTCTCCCGCTCTTCCCACTCTTCGTAAGAAGAAGAAGAAGAAGAAGAAGAAGAAGAAGAAGAAGAAGAAGAAGAAGAAGAAGAAGAAGAAGAAGAAGAAGAAGAAGAAGAAAAAGAAGAAGAAGAAGAAGAAGAAGAAGAAGAAGAAGAAGAAGAAGAAGAAGAAGAAGAAGAAGAAGAAGAAGAAGAAGAAGAAGAAGAAGAAGAAGAGGAAGAAAAAGAAGAAGAAGAAGAAGAAGAAGAAGAAGAAGAAGAAAAGTAGAAGAAGAAATGGCCTTATGTTCCACAAGGAGCAACAAGAATTAAGAAGAATTAAGAAGAAGAAAAAGAAGAAGAAGAAGAATTGTTAAATATTTTTACACCGCCTTAACTTCTAATTAACTGGTTCATCTTTACCTTTAAATCAAGTCAAATTATTTAAATGAATCTATATATTAATACGTGGCGTCCGTGGCGTAGTTGGTTAAAGTGCGTGGCCGCTATATCAAAGAACCTGGAGACCCAGGTTCGAATCCCAGCAGCGACAGAAAATTATTCGAGTTAAAATAATTTTTCTGTACGGCCGCCACCTCTCTGCAGACAATGGCAAACCTCAGAGAGTAATCAAAATGCCATGTAAAACTTCTTGAGAACGAGAACATTCCGTTCATCGCCGTTCGGAGTCGGCGTTAAGCATGTAGGTCCGGTTCTCGGTCAATTGTGTACAAACTTAATAACACGCACAACACAATTGATCATAAGAAGCTAGGTCAAAGTCCTTTCAAGGGCTGAAATGGCCAGTTATTTATTTTTTTTTTTATTTATATATTAATACGCAAACAAAAAGTTTGTGTTCCCTTTTTTTCTGTGTTACCTTCAACATATTCACATAATACTTATATCAATGGTTAGGTATTTTCGAGTAGATTTGCACAATATAGTTTTTATTCAAATACGTTGTCATAAAGATAGGTAAAACTGAGGAAATGTAAAATGCTTCTTTTACCAATGGGACAATGAGAAACTACAAAGCGACAAAGCTCTATTGAACATCGCTGCTGTAGCTTACAAAAGCAAGAGTAGAATGCAGGAGTGACGCAAATACTTAAAAAGAGCTGAGTAGCATTATTGTTGTTGTTGTTTGGGTTGTTTTTGCTTTCTCTAAATTTCTCTCAGCGTTAAAAAAAACAGTTAAACTGCTGCTTGCTCCATATAACACTTGACGCCAAGCCATTGATAATTGTTTCTTTTGTTCAATACTTGGTGGATTATTTCGAGATGACGCTTGAATAAATTTTTGTTATTGACGCATATATGCTTCCTTTTTTTTGTCCTTTACCACTTTTTTCCTCATAGCGTCAAGGTAAGCATTAAGAATTTCCATGCAAATTAATAACAATTCATTATGTGAAAAACAACTTGAGATTCGTTACCTTACAGATACAGATGGCTGAATTTCGGCCACAGGCGATACTAGTTTAAATAAATTTGCGAATTATAATATGTAGCATAAAAAAATTTGTTCGACCTATAAAGTACATTGAACTGCATTTGCACCAAAATTATAATGCAAGAAAAAATGTTTAAGAAAAACCTGACTCTTGTCAATAAAGTAAGTTTAGGATTAAACAAGGGTATACTTTGGATCGGAGTGTGACAATTGTGAAAGACATAATCTGCACGAATTGTGCAAGAGACAAAAACAAAAAAAAATCTTGTTCTGTTACAAATGTTATACTCGTAAATTAAATTTATTCGTAATCAACACGTTTCAAAATTGAAATTCACCAGGATACATAACAAAATCGTGACTTAAACAAACTCATTTAACATAACATACTCTGGATAAACAAATGAGCAATATTAATGGGTGAAATAAAATTCATTGGTGTATAAGAATACAAAAAAAAAAAAAAAAAAAAAAAAAACCCAGTCACTGTGATCGAATTTCGAAGATGCACATGAGTAAAGGCTATGCTTATAAAAGTATGACATGATCAAGGTTAACCTTGACACAGTTTGCATCATAAGTAGATAAGAACTTAGTTACTAATGCAAAAAGCGTTCTCTCTGTCAAATAAACTTCCAGGTAACTTTCTCGGCATATTGGCAGTATATGTAGAACCTAAATAGCTTGAGTGGATCACAGTGAAAAGTCATGAAAGACTACTGATGAGTTGGAGTAGTTGCCAACGAAACAGTTTGTCTAGTCTGCTGTGTGATTTGCTCTATACAGAGCCGTTGTTGTTGTTCTTGTTGGTTTTTGCTTTCATTGTCTTCATGTTGTCTTGTCAACTTGGCCTAAAGCTCAAAAAAGACAAAAATTTAAAAAGAAAAACATTCACAAATAGGAACGAGTAAATAAGTATTCAGTGTAAATTTCATTGGACTAAATATTATCAATGAAAAAAAAGAAAAAAGAAAAACTGGTGAAAACCTGACAATATGAGCAAAAAAATATTTTCTCAAAATATGTCACGTGACCAAGCAATTTATGGCCAGTACATTGAAAGGGCATACCAAAAGAAAGGAAAGCAAATTGATTCAAGATGGCTTGTAATACGGTAACCCTAATAAAACCTAATTCAACTGACAAAATTTGTTTTCTGTTCTTCTGCCTAAAACACCAAAAGCATGTTTTGGCTGATTTTTATTTTAAGGTAAGCCTTGAGCTCAAATCTGCTCGATGGCTGCAAGCCAGCTGACCTCAATTGATTGTTTGACTGCATGAATTCGGGTCTGCTGATGTCCGTAATTTGCATGGCAGATTTGCTTATTTTGATGTTGTTTTCTTTTGTGTTGACTGACTGCAAGTTAGTTTAACAGCTTTTGACCCAGCTATAGTTTAAGAGAAGCTTTATGCTATGAGTGGCTTCTTTTAATTGTAGTTGATTGGCAGCGCATAACATTTGTTTATGAATACATTAAAAAATTATTGGATATTTTATTTCTCTATTTAAATAATTATGTTTTACTCTAACTTACACCATAATTAGAAATTTATTCAAAAACTACTGATTTTTTTTGTTATTATTTAAAATTATTCTCAGTGAAAATTATTCCCAGTGGTAAATGGGAGAATGGCAAGACATAACAATTAAACGATTATTTCTTAACATTACATGCAGAATGACATATGACATAACATATTATATTACGTATGTCATGACATATGACATGACATAGGTCAAGACATATGACAAGACATGTGTCATGACATATGACAAAACATAGGTCATGACATATGACAAAACATAGGTCATGACATATGACAAGACATAGGTCATGACATATGACAAAACATTGGTCATAACATATTACCTGACATAGGTCATGACATAGGTCATGACATAGGTCATGACATAGGTCATAACATATGACAAGACATGTGATAAAAATACGAGTTGACATGTGATAAGAAACATGACCTGACTTGTGACATGATATATGAGATATGTATATATGAGATATGATGACATATGATATGACATAGGACATGACATATAACATAACATTTCTTTTTTGTTCTTTTGTTCTTTCTATTTTATTCACGAAGCGGTAAATTTCAAAAAGCGTCACCGTGCAGATGGGAGTGTGCGATTCTTACGCACTAAGCCTGAATCTCCGCATTGAAACGTCGTCCATAATTGTACCCCGTGGAACTGCCGTAAAGCAACACTTCACGTGGGAATAGCACTTAGCTGAAATCTGTTCGACTAGTGTTCGTCTTCTGTCTGGGAAGTCGTTATGGGGTAGCCTACAACTTCTGTATTACCTTTATTATGAGCGCTCAACCCTTCGGAGTTCATCGATAATGACCGGGTATGGGCACCACTATATTTAAAGCTTCTGTGTTGTTTGCCTTTTGTCTTTGATTTGTTGTTGCGTTTTTTGTTGTTACATAAGGCATTGCTCTCAATTCTTGCTCTCAACTCTCCAAGAGCGCTCTCTGCCTATAGCTGATAATGACTCTTGCTAGGGCGTTGACCACTGACTAGTTTACTTCGTTTACCAACATAAGGATGATTAAGTTTTGACACGTCACCGTTTCGCCAAGGCTCGCCGAAACGGTGATGTTCTCTGACTTTGCGGAACTTTGGACACTCAAAGATCAGTGACTTCAGTAGGGGCCTGCGGCGTGCTTATATTTGTGCAGATATGCTCTGAAGCACCCGTGGCTGTTGAGAGTCTGCGTCATGTAAAAGTTTACAGAGCCATGACTCATGCCACACCAATTAGACAGGTTTGGGATAAGCTGATGAGTCCATCGACCTTTCACTGATCTATCCCAGCGGTCTTGTCACTTGAGCATGGTTCTTTCTCTAGCATATTGCTTACGAGCGGTTGCATTAGCCGCGTTAGAGATACTGATGGTAACAACGTTTCGTTTACGAGGAGGTCGATGGGAATTGCTGCGTCCCCGGAAACCCTTCTAAAGGCACAACAAATCCTGAGTGCAACAAACCTGTAAACCTGACTCTGACTCAACACCACGTCGATAGGACTTCGTAGGACTTCCATCGTAGTGGACCTGACTACATTAAGTAACAATGTCCTTCGCGCTTGTTTGGGGCCCCTTGTATTTGGCATTATTCTGGAAAGTGCCACTCCTTCTTCGGCTGCTCTTCTTTGAGCATACTGGAGGTGCTATTTGAATGATAGTCAGGAGTCGGTCATCACACCGAGGTACTTGATGTACATATGGCTTCGATTCTATCACTGTTCCACGTATGCTAATTCTGGCGGTCTCTACCTTTTTCCTGCATATATGACATAACATGTGACAAGAAATATGGCATGACTTGTGGCATGGCATATGACATGGCATACATTGACATATGATATCATATATGACATGACATATAATATGACATATAACATGATAAATGACATGACATATGGTATGAAATATGACATGACAATAGTGAAATTAAATATAACATGTCATGTGACATGACATTTGAAATGACATTTGACATGACATTTGACATGACATTTGACATGACATTTGACATGACATTTGACATGACATTTGACATGACATTTGACATGACATTTGACATGATATTTGACATGACATTTGACTTGAAATTTGACATGACATTTGACATGACATTTGACATGACATTTGACATGACATTTGACATGACATTTGACATGACATTTGACATGACATTTGACATGACATTTGACATGACATTTGACATGACATTTGACATGACATTTGACATGACATTTGACATGACATTTGACATGACATTTGACATGACATTTGACATGACATTTGACATGACATTTGACATGACATTTGACATGACATTTGACATGACATTTGACATGACATTTGACATGACATTTGACATGACATTTGACATGACATTTGACATGACATTTGACATGACATTTGACATGACATTTGACATGACATTTGACATGACATCTGACATGACATTTGACTTGAAATTTGACATGACATTTGACATGACATTTGACATTTGACACAATTGATATGAAACATGACATGAAATAAAACATGACATGTGACATAATATATGACATATGTTAACTGAAATATTTTTCATATTTCTACACACAACGCATTTTTTCGTCTAAATCGAAGTTAGTGTGCATTTAGGAGTTAGGAAATAATCGGTTTTCTCATTCTTTCATTTACCACTGGAAGGTAACTGCCACTGAGCTCACCGATAATAATTGCAAATAATGCTAAGTAGTTTTTGGATTAACTTCTAGTTATGTTATAACATAAAGTGACATTATCCACGCCTGAGTATAAATTTTATTTAAATATTTACGTGGATAAATCAAATATTTTCCTTACAACTTGTTTTTTCCCGTATTTAAATTTTGTTTATACCACACACCTGCACACATATTCCCTACAGCTGAAATAGCCGACAAGCAGCAACAGCATCGCACTCTGTTCCTGCAGTTTATTTCTTGCAGTTGCAGGCTTCTTATAGTTCTCGTTTAGTTGTTGTTGCAAGAGTAATATAGCGTGGATGTTTGACCAAGATGATTTGTGAGTGTAATGGGTGATCGCATAATGAGATTATGTAGGGTGGAGTGACAACTCGATATTTTCTCACAAATGTCTTGCACCAGTTGTCATTTACCTGCATATTTTGCTTCTTATTTTGAAGAAAATATGAAATATGAAAATGAAAAAAATGATACTATAAAACCATTAATAACTTATTGAATTTAAATATGTTGTTTTTTAAATTCAATATTTTTATATAAATTTTCTTTAAATGCGATAGTTTTATTTTCAAATAGCAAATATTTGAAAGATATTTTAAAAAAATTCGTGCATAATTTTAATATATTTTTTGTTAATTCTGTTTAAATATTTAAATATTTTATTTGATTAAAAAAGTATTTAAATAAATTTTAAATTTTTACAAAGCTGATTTATACAAATGCGTTATTGGTACAAAATTGACTCGCTTTTTGGATAAATTAAAAAGTTTTTTGATAAATTAAATATTTTTTCTCTTAGTGTCTATAAACTCTGTAAAATATTTTTAACAGTAATAAAATTTCCATTAAATTTTTAATGTCTTCTCAAACAATTGCTATGCGATGCCAACCAACTGCAATTAAAAGAGGCTTCTTAAACATTTTAGCTTCTACTACACATGGATATTGAGCTGTAGCTGGATCAATAGATGTTAAACTGAATCCAGTTAACAAAAAAAAAAAAAAACAAAAAAAAAAAAGCAATAACATAAAAATAAGCAAATCCGCCATGTAAATTCCGAACATCCACAGATCTGAATTCATGCACTCAAACGATCAATTGGGGTCAACTGGCTTGCAGCCATTAAGCAGTTCATTTAAGATTAGAGCTTAAGGCTCACCTTAAAATAAAAGTTAGCCAAAATATGCTTTAGGTGTATTGGGCAGAAGAACAGATTTAAAAAAAAACAAATTTTGTCAGTTGGACTAAGTTTTTTAGGGTTACCACTTTTAAAGCCATCTTAAATCAATTTCTTTTCCTTTCTTTTGGAAAGCCTTTTGAATGTGCTGCTTAAAAATGCTGGGTCATGTGACATTTTTTGAGAAAATATATTTTTCTTGTTGTACTCATGTTGTCTCGTTCGGTTTCACTGATTTTTTTTTCTCAAGATCATTTTTGTGCTTTCCCTTTGGAATGGCAATATTTGGCCAAATTGATATTTGACCAATCTTTTTTTTTGTCTTGTCTTTTTTTTTCTTGTCTTTTTTCAGTTTTGTCTAATTTTTATTAAGTTTGTGCTTATCTATATATGTATGTATGGGGAGTTCTTTATCGAATTGGCCACCACCTTTTCCTAAATGTCCGACTTAAAATTTTCCTTGAAATCACTATTTTTTGCCACCGTTTGGCGCTCTTGAAATTTTTTTCTAATTGTGAGGTGCTTTGGCCACTTTTTTGGACAAAAATGACTACACAAAGAAGGAAACTTTAAAGAAATTGGCTAAGGTTACATTTCTATTTTCTATTTAATGATAGAATCTTGTTCTTTGCCTAAAAATATTTTGTAAAGTGTAAATTTTTCTCAAAAGTTAACTCTTACCAGCAAAAGTGGGTAAAAAAAAAAATATATAAATAAGTACAAATCAAAAAAGTGGCGTCCGTGGCGTAGTTGGTTAAAGTGCGTGGCCGCTATGTCAAAGAACCTTGGAGACCCAGGTTTGAACCCCAGCCAGCGACAGAAAATTATTTGAATTAAAATAATTTTTCTGTACGGCCGCCACCTCTCTGCAGACAATGGCAAACCTCAGAGAGTAATCAAAATGCCATGTAAAGCTTCTTGAGAATAAGAACATTCCGTTCATCGCCGTTCGGAGTCGGCGTTAAGCATGTAGGTCCATTTCTCGGTCAATTGTGTACAAACTTAATAACACGCACAACACAATTGATCATAAGAAGCTAGGTCAAAGTCCTTTCAAGGGCTGAAATGGCCAGTTATTTATTTTTATTTTACAAATTAAAAGAAAAAAATATTTTTTTATAGACATTTTTGAATTTTGCAAAAAAAAGCCAAAGTCAAAAATCTTTTAATGTCAAAATATTTCTCTCGTCCTTGAGGGCATGGTAGGTATACGAAATGAGATCTCATTTCTCAAGGTCTCACGAAAAGGTACGTGCTCATGGAAGATAAAAATTTAAATAGGGTAAAAAAAAAAATAAAATAATATACAAAAAAAATCCTTGATCCATTGATTTTCTTTTTTGTATTGATTCCCGAATTGCATTTTTGAACATCTTTGTACTGGAGAACCACTAATGGTAAATTCAAAAAGAAAATCAAACTTATCAATCAATTCCTTAGATATAAAAATATAGAAAGTAAATTTTCATCCTATTTGACAAATACTCTAACGAGATTTGACATATGACATGACATATGGCATGAAATATGACATGACATGTGGCATGAAATATGATATGGCATGCGACATGACATACGCCATGACATGTAACACATGTTACTTGACATATTTGACAATAGTGAAATGAAACATGACATAACATGTGGCAGGATATATGATATGACATGACATATGACATAACATATGTCATAACATATGACATCACATGACCGGCCATACGCCACAATCAATCAGTGGCAAGGTCAAGCTCTATATTTGGTGGGAAAAATTGGGCGTTGTGTCCTATGAGCTGCTACAACCGGGTGAAACCAACACAGAGCAACTCTACCAAACTCAATTGATGCGTTTGAGCCGAGCATTGAAGCAAAAAGGACCAGAATACGAAAAAGGCACGACAATTTATTTATTTCATTTATTAATTTATTTAGGTTAGTTTAATGCAAACAATTTATACTTAAGAACTAAAACGTATAATTAGACATTTATGTCTTAATGCTAAAAACTTTTTTATTTGTCTTGTTTTTTTTTTTTTTTTTTTTTTTTTGTAGGGTAATATCCATACTTATAATACTATATGGGCTATAGTTTTCCCACAAGACACATAGTTACAAACCAAGTCTTAATTATATCTAGAGAATATAGAAAGGCAGGAAGTGGGGTTGGAGCTAAGAAGGTTATTTCGGAGTTCGGATTTGCTGAGATGAAAGTCGAATTCATTGATCATATTATTGATCAGACGAAGCATCCTAGTTATAGGTTTCACCACATCCATAGCTGGTGCGATGAAAGCTGAGATGAAAGAGAGTTACAGACCTGAGGTTGAGTGGGTTAGAATTAAGGGATATCAGTTGAAGTAGTGTAGGGCAATTAATGGTTCCGTCCAGTAGTTGATGAATAAAAAGAACATCCGCAACTACCCTGCGTTTTTCAAGAGTTTGCATGTTAATCAATATCAAACGATCAGCATAAGGAGCTAAATTGATGCAGTCGGAACCGGGAAGTCCACGTAACGCGAATCGAATCAATCTACTTTGTACAGCTTCGATACGCAGCGAATGAGAGATTATAGAGATGACCAAAGCTGGCTAGCATATTCAAGTATGGGCCCCACAAAGGTTAGGTAGAGGAGTTTCGTAACGTATGGGTTGGAGAACTTCTTATTAAGAGAACAGGCTCGCCAAACAGGTATTAAGTTCGTGATGGAGATTGGAGTCTCTTCCGCGAGTAAGTGATTGCTTGACATTTACTGATATTGAGTTCAAGGAATTTTTTTTTGGCTGATTTTTTTTTTTGAAGTAGAAAAACTGATTAGGTCATCTTGAAGGCGGCAAGAGTCAGTGTTAGCGTGTATCGGCTATTGTTAACACGAATAACAGAGGACCAAGGTGGCTGCCTTGAGGGACACCAGAAGTTGCTGTAAAAAATCGGATTTTGAAAATCTAAAGATGACATTATATTGGCATTCTTCAAGGTAAGATTTAATCCAAGCAATAAGCGGGGGTTGAATGCCAAAAGATTTTAGCTCAAGAAGGATGCGGTGCGGGAGATTTTGTCGAATGCTTTGCTAAAGTCAGTAGAGACTGCATCAACTTAATAACCGCTTTCCAAAGAACATAGAGTATTTGAAACGAGTTCTGTTATGTTGGCAGTAGTTGATCTTCCCTTGAGAAAGGCATGTTAGTTAGGGGAGAAGATAGACTTACTGTAAAAAAACATAATGTCGTAGAGTATACTTTCAAATATTTTAGGTGTACATGATATTTTTGCGATGGGTCTATAGTTTGAAATATAATTTTTTTGCCCTTTTCTGTGCAGAGGTATGATGTATGATGTATGGGTGTATGATGAAAATTTATTGAGAGATAAGGAGATAAAAAGGGGATGAGGTAAAGTATTAACGAGTATTTTTAAGACAATAGCAGGTAACCCATCGGGTCCAGGAGAGTAATCGTCCTTTGAATTTCGTAACTTATTTTTTTATATTGGCGAGTGTAATATCAACCGAAGTTAAAGACGTTTGGGCACAATTTCTTAAAGAAGAGAAGTATTCCGAGTCCAGTTCATCATGAAAAACTCGCAAAAAGATTAACAATTATTTCAGGATTGTCCGAAGATTTGTCTGATAATTTAGGGAGAACGGGTAATTGTCTGATTTCCTCTTAATATTAATGAACTGGTAAAACTTTTTTTGGTCAGTGATAAGTTTGGCTTGGATATGGACTAGATAGGATTCATAAAGATGTTCACAAAGATAAAAAAAATTGTTGTCAACGTGAAGGTATCTTATGAGTTCTACAGAAGACCTATAAATTAAATATATGCGCCAAAGTTTATTTCTTCTAGGTAATTTTGCAACATGACAACGCTCGGCCACATGTTGCGCAGTCGGTCAAAACACACCTTGAAAGGCTGTAATGAGAAGTCTTACCCCTCCCGCCGTATAGCCAAGACATTGCCCCTTTCGATTACTATTTGTTTTCATCGCTGACACATGGCCTTGAAGATCAGCACTTTCGCTCTTTTGAAGATTTTGGAACAATTCAATTTTGGAACAATTCGTCGATCACATCAAAAGAAGCATCGTTTTTTCGAGATGATATGCGGAAATTGCCAGAAAGATGGGAAAAAGTAGAGGCTAACGATGGACAGATACTTTGAAAAATGAATTTGTTGCAAAATTTTTCACAATAAAGCGTCAAACTTGAGAAAAAAGCCTTTGGAACTTTATTGTACACAATGCACTATTTAATTTTGGTACCGGAATTGGGGATCAGATTTTTTCCATACAAGTCGATATACTCTAGTACACAACCGCGAGCGCGTACGATTACTTGTGGATCTTTTTGAATCGTACACTCACAAAGGCACGCGAGTGGACACTTCCGAACTCTGATTTTTTTTGTAACCGAATTTTTTTTCGACAATGGTCAGACAATTTCAAATTGTATGCTTTTTATACAGTAAAACAGTAACAATTAAAGAATATTTTAGGTCAACCTATTTAAAGCGTATCTCATTTGCTGCAGAAAGAATATAAATTTTCTTTAAAAATTTATGAAAATGCTTGAGTAAACAACATGACCTTTTACAATGACCCAAATTGGACAGCCACCTCATGAAAAGAAAAATGAAAATTAACAAAAAAAAAGACATGGAAATGCAGAAAAAGTACTTTTTTATAGCAACAAAAAAAAAAAAACAAAAAAACAAAACAAACCTTTACAAAGAAAAAATAGAATACAAAAAAAATCTTAATATATAGGTGAGAGAGGTACATCATTAATCATTATGCAAATCAGAGGGCACATTATGAAGTGCAGCAGATGCTGGCTTTTGTGTGGTGTGCCACACCCTGCACGTCTGCCAACATTACCTAGAAAAAAATCAACCAAGTATCGTTAACCTTTGTCAGAAAAAACGCAGAAACGAGTACTTGTTCCATTACTGAAGACTAGCTAGAAGCGCGGAATGAAAAATTAAAAAAAAAAAAAATACAATTATGGGCGTTTTTTTAGACTGCAGAAAAATAGCCGAAATTTTTCCTCATTTTTAACTTTTCTTTCATGGCTACTTTTTGTTTATTGTTTTATTTTCTTTATTTTTTTGTTTTTTTGTTTTTGTTTTTTTGTTAACATAGCATGGCCGACGCCACACCATTAGCCCAGTTAACCAGCACCAGAACAGCGTGAAGTGCAGAAAGCAGCGTTGAGCGCACGCTCAAAAGCTTCAGCCAGCAAAAAGTTCTTAAAAAAACCTTAAGTAAGCCATAAGAAGTAATTATTCAAAATAAATAAATAGAAAAACATTTGTTCAATTTGCTTAATTGAGAGGCATTATTTCAAAGGTGTTCTTCACCCAACACTTAATGCTTGAGTGAGATACATTTCCAGACAAAAAAAACTTTATTTTCAAATTTGATATATTTTTTCACTTTTTTTTTACTTTTTGTTACCTTTTTTTATTATAGCTCACTTCGTAAAATGTTCTTGGGTTGGCTTTGAAATGATATGTAAATTAAATAAAGTGAAATTTTACCATTCCTCCCATATTCACTTTCATTTCCAGTGAAAGGCACAAAAAGGTGTGAGCAATTGTGCATTTGTTCTATTTCAGTCTTCGTCGAAATTATCACTCAATAGCATTGAAAGATTTATAGACTGTGTTGCTATGGGTTAAGGTATTATTCCCCTGTGGATGATTGTATTGATAAAATTTTTATATTCGTTTCCATAAATCATTTTAGACTGGTGGCCAATAATTGCAGCATTCATTGTCAATTACGTAATAGCATCCGCTGTAAGAAATAAACTCAGAAAAAAAGTATATTTAAAAGAAACCAACACTTAAGAAGAACCCTATCTAAAACTACATAGCTTGCTTCATGCCAGCTAAGGTAACACTTTGTGAAGGTGCTATTAACAGCTTCCTTTATTTAACTTCCAGCACTTAGCCAAATTAGACAAATACAATAAAAGAGCAATAAACACAACAACAACAACAACAACAACAACAACAACAACAACAACAACAACAACAACAACAACAACAACAACAACAACAACAATAACAACAACAACAACAAAAACAACATCGGCATCATCATTACATCATCATCATCGTCATCATCATCAGTAAAGGTGCAAGTTATCTAAGTAGCACAGTGATTTGCCTTCATCTATATGATGGGCAAAAAAAGAAGGCTGAGAACTGTTGAGCTTAAAAATTTCCCAGACCTACAAATTAAATGCATTTTTGCCCTTCTAGGTTTTGATATATGACTTTAGAATTTTGGCGATTTTTTCCCCCCCTTACATTACGGATGAAAATTTGAGAAAAATACAAAATTTTAAAATTTATTTTCAAACTGAATTTTTTTTAAAAACAGTTGACTGTCATGGACGTACTTGTATTGATGATACGTATTCTTGTACTTATCCTTGTTCTAACCTTTGTTCAAATCCTTATTTTTATACTTGTCCTTATCTTTTTTCTAGTCCTTAGTAATTATTCTGATTTTAATCAGTACAATTCAATTTACTCGTATCTTAATCCTTGTCCTTATTATTCATCTTTTGGTCCTCGTACCATTACCGTCCGAATTTTTATTCTTTTATGTTTTTCCATTTTTGTTTTCGTTTTCGACTTCGTTTTCGTTCTTGTTTTCCATTTTTCACCGTTTTTGTTTGGGTTTTCGTCTTCGTTTTCGTTTTTGTTTTTTTCTATTGTTTTTGCTGTCGTTTCCGTTTTCAATTTTGTTTCGTTTTCATTTTCAATTTCATTTTCGTTTTCATTTTCATTTTCCTTTTTATTTTCATTTTCATTTTCATTTTCATTTTCATTTTCATTTTCATTTTCATTTTCATTTTCATTTTCATTTTCATTTTCATTTTCATTTTCATTTTCATTTTCATCTTCATCTTCATCTTCATCTTCATCTTCATCTTCATCTTCATCTTCATCTTCATCTTCATCTTCATCTTCATCTTCATCTTCATCTTCATCTTCATCTTCATCTTCATCTTCATCTTCATCTTCATCTTCATCTTCATCTTCATCTTCATCTTCATCTTCATCTTCATCTTCATCTTCATCTTCATATTCATCTTCATCTTCATCTTCATCTTCATCTTCATCTTCATCTTCATCTTCATCTTCATCTTCATCTTCATCTTCATCTTCATCTTCATCTTCATCTTCATCTTCATTTTCATTTTTCATTGCATTTCATTTTTGTTTTCGTTCCCTTTTTCGTTTTAATTTTTTGTTTTTGGTTTAGTTTTAGTTTTCGTTTTCGTTTTCGTTTCAATTTTCATTTTCGTTTACGTTTTCGTTTTAGTTTTCGTTCCCTTTTCGTTTTCGATTCCGTTTTCATTTTCGTTTTCGGTTTAGTTTTAGTTATCGTTTACGTTTACGTTTACGTTTATGTTACGTTTACTTTTACATTTACGTTTACGTTTCGCTTTAGTTTTCTATTTCGTTTTCGTGTTTGTGTTCGTTTTCATATTTGTTTTTGTATTCTTTTTCGTTTCATGATTTTACTTTTGTTTTGATTTTTTTTTACTTTTGCTTTCAGTTCTGCTTTTGATTTTACTTTTACTTCTGCTTTTACTTTAACTTTAACTTTAACTTTAACTTTAACTTTAACTTTAACTTTAACTTAAACTTAAACTTAAACTTAAACTTAAACTTAAACTTTAACTTTAACTTTAACTTTAACTTTAACTTTAACTTTAACTTTAACTTTAACTTTAACTTTAACTTTAACTTTAACTTTAACTTTAACTTTAACTTTAACTTTAACTTTAACTTTAACTTTAACTTTAACTTTAACTTTAACTTTAACTTTAACTTTAACTTTAACTTTAACTTTAACTTTAACTTTAACTTTAACTTTAACTTTAACTTTAACTTTAACTTTAACTTTAACTTAAACTTAAACTTTAACTTTAACTTTAACTTTAACTTTAACTTTAACTTTAACTTTAACTTTAACTTTAACTTTAACTTTAACTTTAACTTTAACTTTAACTTTAACTTTAACTTTAACTTTAACTTTAACTTTAACTTTAACTTTAACTTTAACTTTAACTTTAACTTTTTGATTTTGATTTGAATTTCGATTTTGATTTTGATTTTGATTTTGATTTTGATTTTGATTTTGATTTTGATTTTGATTTTGATTTTGATTTTGATTTTGATTTTGATTTTGATTTTGATTTTGATTTTGATTTTGATTTTGATTTTGATTTTGATTTTGATTTTGATTTTGATTTTGATTTTGATTTTGATTTTGATTTTGATTTTGATTTTGATTTTGATTTTGATTTTGATTTTGATTTTGATTTTGAGTTTTCTTTTTCATTTTCTTTTTCTTTTTCTTTTTCGTTTTCTTTTTCTTTTTCTTTTTCTTTTTCTTTTTCTTTTTCTTTTTCTTTTTCTTTTTCTTTTTCTTTTACTTTTAGTTTTGCTTTTGCTTTAACTGTTACTTTTAATTTTACATTTACTTGCTCTTGCTTCTGCTTCTGCTTTTGCTTTTGTTTTGGCTTTTACCTTTTCTTTTTTTTTCTATAGCCCTTGCTTTTTATTTGGCTTTTGCTTTCGCTTTCGTTTTTGCTTTTGGTACATTAGCCCATTTTTTATTTTAATACATTAACCTAAGTGACTTGTACATACGAGTAATAATTTCATGCAACGATGGTAAATTTATGTGTTACTAAGTAGGCTTTTTGGAGATTAAAATAAAATGTTATTTTAAAAATTTTATACATTTTTTGGACAAAATATATATGTGAGTTCATTCTAAAAATATTTATAAAAGTATTGTTAAGTCTTCAAAACAAAAATTTTTAGTTTTTGTGCGTGTGGACAACTCACTGTGCATAGGTATCTTTGAACCTTTGCCAAGGTACGAATGCACATGTGCCTTAGAACCAAGCGTCGAAGCTCTAAGTGTAGCTCAGGCTACACAACCAAGCTCGATTCAACACAGTCCAACTTGAATCAACTTGATTCCCCTAACAGTGCCAGATTAGAAGGCATTCTCAATTATGGGCGGATCATGTTAAGGAAACATAAATGATAGATGGATGCAAATATGTAGTTATGTTGTTCTTGTGGTGGTGGCACAGCAAAAAAAATTGCTTCTAATAACATAATCTTAGAAGTTAAAACTGAAAATGGCGCTCTTGCGAGGCTTACTTTATACTTTCAAAGGTTTTTAAAATTGATTGTAATGCGATTAGGATGGAGTGTAAAGAACCATTATAAAAGTTTCTGCCACCAGAAGGAAGTTAATGAACTTTAATTTGCAGTCAAGCGTTATTGAGGAAGGAACGAACGAATGAATGAGTGAGTGTATCAAGGTCATTTAGAAGAAGTGGGTGAGAGTTGTGGCAAGGGCTACGCTGTTTTTGATTTGTGGTAAACAAGTTAAGCAACATGGATACTTCGTAGATAAAGGTAATAAAAAAGGACAAGGTGAAGTCAGTGTGAAAGATGTTTGTGGACCAATGACGTAAATTCTTCGCTCAAGTACTTTAAAATAAATTCCAAACACAAAACATAGAAGTGAAAAAGGGTAAGTGGAAGAGAAAAATTCCGCAATGAAGTCAAAATTTTCAAATAAAATTGTTCAAAATTTTTACAAAAATTTTCACAACGGGGAATGAATGAATTATAAGATTGGCCAGCTTAAACAGTATTTTAATAATTTGTGTGATAAATAACACTGTTTCCCAAGATGTATATAATAATATGATGTCTATTTGTTCAATTCCTCATATTTTTTTTCTTTTTTTTTTTGTTAAAATTACAACACACAGGATTTTAAATGTCTTGGGGCAAAATGGTTTCTCTAAAATAAAGTATTGAAGCCATTAATGCTACTTATGGTATAAAATACTGCAAAATATTGCATATGTAATGAAAATTTATGTTAAGGGGCAAAACGGTTTTTATAATAAAACTTGTATTTAAGTTAGTATGTGCTTTTCGTATGAAATTATGTTGTATTCTCGAGTATACGGCATATTGGGGCAAATTGGTCTTTTTAAAAAATTATTATTTCTCAATTTTAAAGCAGTTGATTAAGAAAAGCAACGCAAAACTTTACTTTACAGTTAAATTGGGATAAATGTTTTTAATGAAATAATCAATACTACATAAAATGGCACATTACATTTGAATATGTATGAAGGGGTAGACAGAATTTATGATATAACTAAAATTTAAGTTGAAATATCATTTTAGAAAAAAATAACTTCAAATTAACTAACTATTACTTTAAATAAATGACCATTTTGCTATGGCACAAATGGGAGAATCAGGCAAATTTAATAAATTCGCAAATTTATTATAAAAAATTATATTATTATTATTATTTAAAAAATGGCAAATTGGTTAATGTAAAAACTATTATTAATATGTAAGTTAAAAAACGAAAAATAAAATGGTAAACTGTGAACTTAAATTCCAAAAAAAGCAAAATGGTTTCTTAAGAAAAGAATATTCTTAATAAAAAAGGCTATAAATACTATTTAAAATAGCAGAATTAAATTAGATTTATATTTAGGGGCAAAACGGAATTCTTTAAAAGTAAAGCTCTACATTAAATATGATGTGAAACACAAATGTGTATGAAGGGGCAAAATGAAATTCATAATGTAACTCAAATTTAAGTAGAGGTGTATTAAAGGGATATGGCCCAAATTGGTTTTTTAAAATACTTTCATTTTTCTATTTTTAAGCTTGAAATCTCAAAAAATATTCAGTCAGATTCTAAAAAGGGGCAAAAAGTTTCTTGAATTAAATAAGGTGCGTTTCATATTTTTAACCCACCTAATACACTTTTGTGACTTCTGTTATAAAAATTAAGAAATCAGATTCCGATTAATAAAGAACAAAATAGTAATCACTGTACACTCAAAGAAAAGAAACGTTTATTGCCAGTTTGCCGCAAACGAACTTCGTTTGTCGTGCTTGGGATCGTTATTTGCAAACATTTTAATAGTTGTCATAATAACAGTCTGGTGCAAGAAACGCGTCATTTAGTTGAAGGTAATTAATTTTGTTTGTCATGTACGCGAATGAGTTTTAAATTGCAGCAATTGAAAAATTTGTTTTTCCAACTGAAAACTTCTTTTGTTTTTCCCTGCGTTGTATACAGACAACGCTTATAATTCAGAGTTACTTTATGGACAAACTGTTCTATATAAGCAAATTGGTAATTTACTTAATACGCGGACGGAGATAGCAACAGAGGTGCGATGAGTACAATCCATAAGATGACGGACGGACATAGGGCGAAAGACAATTAATAACCAAAATAGCTTGCGGTATTTATATATATATAAGATATATTTTTAAGTTGACAACTGAATATTCGTTTGTGGCAAATACAACTCGCAAGCGAAGTGTAGTTGGCGAATTTTTCAGTTGCGGTGAACGAAAAATTTCTATACGCGTAAGTCTTGTAGTTTATGATGGCAGCCCTGTTTTGTCATGCTCTTTGAAATCCCGTGTGATTTGTCATTTTAAGGAGGTACAATTATCGTTTTATAATTATAACCCATTCGCTGTTTTTTCCAACAAATAAGAATAACAACTAATAGTGTTTTATCCGACCTAGGTATGACGCGTGGTAAAACTTTGTCAGAAATAGAAAAATGCAAAATTTTGGATTAGGGCGAAATTTCAAGAAAATTTGAACGCAGCCAACGCGTGATCGCTAATTTTCTTAAAAAACAGGAAGAATATAGTAAAAAAAGCGATCCGGACGTAAGACAAAGATTTGCAAGAGGGTGGAGCGTGCAATCATACGCGAGGCAAGTACCTCGACAGCCAGTTGTTCTTGTCAGGCAAGAAGTTGCAACACCAAAGTGCTTAAAACAGCAGTTTGGCGTCTGTTACAATGATGCCCTGATATTTGTCGAGCTAAAATTAAAGCAATTCCGAGGTTTTTTAAACGGTACAGGACCGCGAGACTGGAATTTGGTGAAATGAAAATTACAGAAGTGTTATTTGCATAAAATTTACGTTTCTGTTTGCAGCTCATATTTTCTGATGAAAAAAAAAATGAAAAAAAAAGGAAATGGAACGTTGACGGCTCACACTTTTATTGGCGTGATTTGCGAAAAGAAGGATCACAGTGTAAAGTCATACAAAGGCTACTGATGAGTTGGTGTAGCGGCCAATAAAACAGTCTGTATAGTCAAGCTGTGTGATTTGCTCTATACAGAGCCGTTGTTGTTGTTGTAGGTTGTTGCCTTCTTTGTTCTTCATGTTGTCTTGTTGTCAACATGCTTGGCCTAGAGCTCGAAGAATTTGTTTGCAATATAAATAATGAAAAGGCCGTATAACCTCACTACTTTTCAAAGCGAAAATTTGATGGTGGGTCATTAATGGTGAGGGGAGCGTTTTCAGCGCAAGGGACTCTGGAAATCCAGTTTATGTCATCTAAGATCAATGGTGCCAAGAACTATCAAATTCACATGTTTCTTTCACATGTATTGTGGTCTTATTAGTAAGAGCAAACATTCCCAGTAATTATGGAACACAATGTCGTTCAAGTGGATGCCTCGGCTGGCTTCGTAGTAGCCCTTTCTGTCACTCCAATTTTTCAAGACCTTGTTGATGGTTTCGGGTTGTAGCTCACGGATTGCTTGGATGATATTGGCCTTAAGTGCTTGAATCGTTTTCGGGTTGTTGCCATAACATTGGTACTTCAGGGTTCCCTACAAAAAAAAGTTCAACGGGGTCAAATCGCTGCTCCGAGGCTCGCCAATTGTCATCGCCAAGAGGATTGATAACACAATTTGAGAATTTGGTGCTCAAAAGATCGATTGTGGCATGGGCTGAGTAGCATGCCGCGCCATCCTGCATGAACCAGAGGTCGTCCAAATTCATGTCTCCAATTTCAGTAAAAAAATTCGGTTAACATGGCTCTGTAACGCCCGCCGTTAACTGGAACGTTGTTCCCAGCCTCATTTTCGAAGAAAAATGGTTCAATGATGCCATCACTCCACAAATCGTACCCAACTGTCACTCTTTTTAGATGCATCGGCTTCTCGACAATAACGTGCGGGTTTTCCGAGCCCCAGATGCGGCTATTTTGTTTGTTTACGTAGCCGCCGAGATGAAAATGCACCTCGTCAGAAAAGACCAATTCAAGCTGCTCTATGGCCCAAACTGCAAAGCGATAAAAGCGGATGGTCGTGCGCCTTCAATTACTGATTTATTCCTGTATCTATTCCAGAAATATATGTTGAGACCCTCGTATAACGTTGACAAACTGTGGTTCATATGAACGATAGTAGTCTACACTCAAAATATAACATTCGGCCTCGTTCCTCAACATATGCCGAAGGTTTCCTTGAGTGAGTGGATGGCACTGTTAGCTTTCTTTGTTTATGCCTTTGTGTTGCTTTAAGAAGTCAACTTGGAGTCTGATAATACTCAGAGATATTTAATTGCACTGGTCAAATCACTACTCTACTACTATCACTACTTTGCATCACAGTTCAAATGTTTCTCTTACTCATTGTTCCAACTATAATTTCTCTGGTACTATTTCATCTTGAACTCATAGTTCTAAGCTTAAAATGGACTCGGAGTTTAAAATTATGGAACAATCTGATGCACCATTAACATGTTTTATCTTCCCAGTTTTGAAAGGATCGATCAAAATTAATTAAAAAAAAAAAAATGACAACTTTGCAGTTTGAACCTGTTACTTTGACACAAAGTCTTTATAGTTTAGCTCCCAATGTTCCACGAAATAAGCTTAGCGCACATATCTTTGCATTTGCTGTGGTAACCGTGTCAGAATTAAAAGATTTTCTTGCACAGATACAACAAACATCATCACGCTAGCCAGCCAGTCACTCACTCACTCACTCATCCATACATTCAGCCAACACAGGACTTATCCTGTGCAAACATCCAAAACCCTTAAAATAACAAATACCACTCGCCGCGCTAAGGTCCTGGCCGCCGGCCCTTTTAAGCAGGCGTCATAATTATGCGTTGTCTGCTTACACAATTTAATGCTCTCATAGCTGGTCGTAATCAATTTTTAAATGCTTGTCCATCAAGCTAAACGCGCTCACATGACAAACGAGCCGTGGCAGCAGCAGCAGCAGCCCTCCAGCGTACATTCAACCACTCAGCCATTCAACTAGATCAGCTTTGCTGGTGTATAGATGGGCGAATGTATGGATGGTTGGATGGATGGATGGATGGATGTTCTACCACAGGACGAAGTGCCACAATGGTAGGCTTTACATCTCTTTGAGCTTGTTTGTTGGTGTTGCTAGCTGCCTGCTGTTGAAGCTCATGTATTTATTAGTTTTGCTGGACCTCTACGAGCTACTTTGCTTCGTCGGTTCGACGTCGACGTCGTCTTCGTCGTGGTTGTGGTTGCGGTTGTTATGTTAATTTTGAACCTTAACCATGACTAGCTGCGTCGCTAAGCCGCAGAGACTGATTATGTTATTACTATGGCAACAAACGATTCGGACAGGGCTGGACTTGGACTGACTGATCGGCCTGTTGGTTGTTTAGAGTGCCAATGAAGATTTCAGCACGTTGAATGTATTTTTTTATTATTTTTGCGTATTTGCGGTTTTTATTTATTTATTTTTTTTTTTTTATTTGGTTTTTTGTGCTTCACTCTTAAAGAATGATGTGATTGTCTTTTTCTGCTACATTTATAGCCATTATTTGCAGATAGCATTGTTTTAGCTGGTGTTGTTGTTACTCAAGAAAAAGGCCTTGTCTTGTGGCTACCATCCTTGTTATGTTGTGTTGCTATTTTAATTTTCTTTAATTTGATTGAAATACGTCAAGTTCTGCTCTCGAACCGCTTTATGGAGATGTTATTTTTTTTATTACCATTTGTCTGGTTATTTTTCAAAAACCATGGGTATCTAGTTTATTGGTTAATTAGTGCAACAACAAGAATTTTTATTACTGTTAGCTGCTGGCGGATTTTTAATGAATATGTCATAAAAATGTTGATTGGCGCCTCTGACGTTATAGATCATTAAAAATTGCCATAAGAACTCATATAATAAGGCTTTTATAAAGTCGAGACAAGTGTTTCAAGAACAGATTTTAATGGTTTTTTCTAAACTTTTTACAGTTGTAAATTCCTTTCTAAGCTTGAAGTAAATCAACTCAGCCGCAGGTAAAACCTTCTAAACTCGGAAAACTCACAAGTTTCTGAAAGAAGTGTGGGTTTTAACCATTTAAGGAAAACTAACAGAAAGCGGTCGCAAAGATTTTACTAGTTTTGAAGACTTTTTTATGGTTTTTCATAAACTCTTTATGACAAAATAACGAAATGAGCATATGACCGCTAAACTTTAATATATATATATATAAAAAAAAAATGCAAAAAGTCACACACTTGTGAAGAACTTATGTACCATATAAAATTAATTCGGTAATAAAGAGTGTGATGACTTAACATTCTCATTTTATAATATAATCCGAGCAGATTAAAACTGTTTTTATACAATTTTAATGTGGGCGAAACAGTTAAGAAGAACTGCAGAGCTAGGATTTTAGATGAAACAAATAAAAAGCTGTACTCTTCACAGGTGAAAGGCTACGCATCAAAACAGTTTGTATAGTGTAATCGTAAGAATCATAACCATAGGTATCATAACCCATACAGATAACCATTTTATCCTTATCAAGCCAAAACTATTATACAGGCTTTTCCAATAAGAGGTGTTATTGTGAATCGCCCGCTATTGTGAATCGCTCACTTTTAAGGCTTTTATTCTATGACACTTGACAAGTAGAAACTACGCCATTACTAAAAATGGAACGATACACGAAATTATTTAAATTCACTGCAAAAATGGTGAAAATTTTGCAGTCACAGTTCGCAAAACTAAAGCATTTTTTTGATCGTCGTGAAGCACCTTGTCGGACCGCAATACAGAAATTGTTGAAAAAATTTGAGCTGTTGGGACAAGTTAGTGATGTGAACAATAAAACCCGTGCACGTCGCTCAAGAACAACTGAGAATATTTATGCTGTA
>OX030951.1:124284033-124474033 GCA_943735915.1 Pherbina coryleti | reverse complement strand
TTATAGTTTTCAAGATATGGTCAAGTTTTTGGTGTCAAATTTACGGAATTTATTTTTAAGTTATTTAAACGTAAAATCGTTATTCAGCAAATCTTGGAGCACCGGTCTTGCTAAGAGAAAAATCTCGCTTCTAAAATTTCATTGTAATAAAAATTTTCGCAGTTTTGAAGATATATAAGGGTTTTTGGTATCAAACTAACGGTAATTTTTTTAAATTTTACATAATTTGGCCAATTTTGAAAAAAATTTGTACTACAGTGCCATCTGGTATCCAAGGGGGATCCAAGAAAACCACTTTATACCAATTTTCATTCTTATCGCATGAAAACCGATTTAGTAAACAAATTTTTACTACAGCGCCATCTGGTGTTCAAGGTCACATCACATTTGGTTTCCTAATTGTTTGACATATGTTAATTTGTTAACGACTTTTTCACCAAGCGTCCCGATTCCACCATCGTTTCCATTTTCTGCATAGATATTCAGATCGAACGTATATCCAGTTCGCATCTTAGCCACATCTTTAAACCACGTTTGATGGGTTTCATTGGCAAAGGCTATTTCTTTAGAGATTCGTCATTGATTCGTCAATATTTGAAAAGTTCTTTTACCAATATACCAGTTTTTCTATGTAGTATAATTTCCCACAGCCATCAGACATTTCTGGATGATTGAAATACATCTTTGACATAAGAATCTGGAAGCGTTTCCTTGTTTACAATGTTATCTTGTTTTATACAAGTACATCTCCCGACCGCTTTTATTTTGCTTCAATTTTTGGCAAACATTTTTTTACAGATTCAACAGGGATTATTATACTGGGATTATCAGCGATAAATAAGTTTAAAAGTTAAACTTCCGGTTAATGTTTATGTGTCAAAATTTATTACGATAATATACAGTGATGTGCGATGAACTAGAGCCAGTGCTATAAAAATTATTTAAATAAAAAATAATCTTAGCAAATTTTGCATTTTTATTTTTTCTTTTAATAGTTTAAAAAGAATAATTTATTTGATTAATATTAGTAAATTAATTAATTATGTTAAGTGTGAAACATAAACGAAAAAATTCAAATTTCAATGATATGTCCTATTTCGGCTGTGACTTGAAATAGAGCCAGAAATAGTTACTTGACTTAAGCTTTAACTTGTGATTAGAAAATTTGAAAATTCATGGTATAATCGATAGAAATTATTGAAATATAATTATTTCTACCTCAATATTTGGTGGTGCATCCATTATTTCTCATAACTGCTGAGCAACGCCTAGGCATCGAATCCACTAGTTTTTGGCACTTAGTAGCTGGAGTTTTCTCCCATGCGTCCTTGATTAACCTCCAATGATCATCTTTGTTGATTAGATGTTTGTCTCTAAGAGACACTTTAACCTCTCGCCATAAATTTTCGATAGGATTAAGGTCTGGCGACTGTGGCGGCCAGCTTAAAACTTCGATGTTTTTTTGTCTAAACGATTCGTTTTCCCACTTCGATGTGTGTTTTGGGTCGTTATCCTGCTGAAACACCCATCGAAGCGGCATATTAAACTCTGCGTGCTGGGTATTTTATGGTGTATATGTAATGGTGTATTTTAAAGCATTCATCTTTCCCTCGAAGCGAAATAAGGGACATGTGCCATTATATGAGAAACATCCCCAAACCATTATACTCCATTAAACATGGCGGTGTTTAAGAGGTTTTTATAGTGTGTTGAGGGAGGAATTCAGTATTGGGGGGGGGGGGTCTTCTCATAGAAAGGCTGCCTCGGTCTAAGTTAAATAAATTAACTTTGGTTTCATCTGACCAAAGAATATTTCGCCATTTCCTCGTTGTCCAATCAGCATAATCCTTTGCGAATTGAAATCGCTTGCGGACATTAACTTTGGTCAGGAATGGTATCTTCCGAGCAGATTTAGCCTTCAATCCGTTTTTGATTAAAAGTTTTCCAATCGTTGAAGTGTCCACGTCCAAGGAATATTGTTTCTTGTGAGCGGAAGAGGTCACAAACGGATCTTTTTTTACGTGACGTAGATATTCATCTTTGCAAACTGGTATTGTACTTATTTTGGATTGTTTTCCTCTGGTGGTTATTTTTTTTTTTTTTTTGTGTAAACTTTAATGCGTTCTCAGCCATTTTCTCTAAGCAGCCAATTATACTGGCTATTATCCTTTGGCTTTTACCTTGTTTACGCAAATTTTTAATAATTTTTCGGTTTTCAGAACTGCAGTGCTTGGCTCTTCCCATTTTTAGAACTAATTGTTTGAAACACAAAAATTTATTTTAAAATTATAAAACTGAGGACTCACGTTCTGTAGTAAAATTTTATTAAAAGAGATCTATTAAAATTAAAAAATTTTTAGTTATATTGGTTGGCTCTATTTTAACGCACACTTTAAATGCAACTCTTATCACAGTTTCACAGATTAGCGAAAAATAAAGGCGCAATTGTACTCAAAAACAACTGTACAATATTCATGGGAGAAGTGGTTTTTAAACTACGTTTGGTTCAAAGCATGCCAAGTTATTACAAAAAATTTTAATTAAGTAATATTATCAGCAAGTGCGTGGCTCTATTTTATCGCACATCACTGTATGTATATGTTACTGACGTTTGTTAAAGTGGGCGTGTCGCTAACATTATTTAATTCTTCTTGTGCAAATAGAACTTATAGCGGTTTCAATTCACATCTGCCTTATTTTCTGAAATTATTTTGATTGTCAATCCTTTGTATAGGGCTGAGATGACTTTATTTAATTTCCGGAAATAAGAAAAAAGAAAATAAAAATACAAAAAGAACAAGTCATTTTTAAGAAAAAACTTAACACTATATAACTTAAAAATACTAAAATTAAAATTTTTCTTGTATTTTTCTGCACCCTGTATTACTCAAAAAGTATACACAGAACATCTCTGTAGATCATATAAAAAAAAAGAATAAAACATATCACCAAACACACTGCCACCATAGAATCGCAGAACACCCAACGACCAGGCGACACGTTGACCCCACCGCTAGGGCACGTGATGACTGACGAACAACTGCGTATGAAGTGATGCGTGCAGCACAGCATGAAGCCAGTCCCATCGGTTGGTGCAGCTTGGTGCTAATCTCTGACTAGATATTTGCTATTTAAATAGGGAAAATTACAACAACAACAAAATGAGTATAAAGAAAATAAAGAAGCTACAAAATAGCTTGCAGGTCAGTGGATGAGCAAAAAAAGACGAAGAAGAAGAAGATGAAGAAAAATAACAAAGCACAGCAGTTTATATAAATCTATAAGCTAGAAATCAATGTGTAGCTGATGGTAGAGCTCCTGTTAAGCCAGAGAAAATGTTAGAGTGTTTGTGCGAAAAACGCAGAAACACTGTCCGCCAATAGGCTCCTCCAGCCATCAGTTCTGACGAAATCTAAGATTGCAAGCAGCATGTGAACTATATATTTACTCAACACCTTCTATTGCGTCTGGAGCGATAGAATACGAAGAACGCAGAACGATGCTTTTAAAGGATTTCAAACGATTTTTGCAGCTGAAGATGTAAGAACAGAAGAATTATATTTTTTTTTTCGACTTCACTCGAAGTGATTCAAGCAAAAGGGCGGCATAAATTTACGTTAATGTTAAAACTATCTGATTTGAGTGCAGTAATAGTGCAGACAGGGAACTGTCTTACATGCTATTTACTACTCAACCTGTCAAGTACTTAAAGAAAGATATATTACTTTAAATTTCTAAATTCCTTAAAGTAGCCCATTAAACCCCTCTAAGCATGTTGTCTGTAAACAACTCCGGTCTTTAGAAAGAGATGGTATAGGAAAAATGGTCTTCTCTAGCATGGGAGACTGAGACAATTTTTTTCTAAAATAAAAAAATTTGTGCAACAAAATATAAGAAGGTGTCAAAATAAAAATCCAAATCAAAATCAAAATCAACATCTCAAAAATCCAAACCAAAATCAAAATCAAAATCAAAATCAAAATCAAAATCAAAATCAAAATCAAAATCAAAATCAAAATCAAAATCAAAATCAAAATCAAAATCAAAATCAAAATCAAAATCAAAATCAAAATCAAAATCAAAATCAAAATCAAAATCAAAATCAAAATCAAAATCAAAATCAAAATCAAAATCAAAATCAAAATCAAAATCAAAATCAAAATCAAAATCAAAATCAAAATCAAAATCAAAATCAAAATCAAAATCAAAATCAAAATCAAAATCAAAATCAAAATCAAAATCAAAATCAAAATCAAAATCAAAATCAAAATCAAAATCAAAATCAAAATCAAAATCAAAATCAAAATCAAAATCAAAATCAAAATCAAAATCATAATCAAAATCAAAATCAAAATCAAAATCAAAATCAAAATCAAAATCAAAATCAAAATCAAAATCAAAATCAAAATCAAAATCAAAATCAAAATCACATCACAATCAAACTCGAACTCAAACTCTAACTCTAACTCTAATTCAAATTCAAATTCAAATTCAAATTCAAATTCAAATTCAAATTCAAATTCAAATTCAAATTCAAATTCAAATTCAAATTCAAATTCAAATTCAAATTCAAATTCAAATTCAAATTCAAATTCAAATTCAAATTCAAATTCAAACTTTAACTCTAGCTCTAACTCTAACTCTAACTCTAACTCTAACTCTAACTCTAACTCTAACTCTAACTCTAACTCTAACTCTAACTCTAACTCTAACTCTAACTCTAACTCTAACTCTAACTCTAACTCTAACTCTAACTCTAACTCTAACTCTAACTCTAACTCTAACTCTAACTCTAACTCTAACTCTAACTCTAACTCTAACTCTAACTCTAACTCTAACTCTAACTCTAACTCTAACTCTAACTCTAACTCTAACTCTAACTCTAACTCTAACTCTAACTCTAACTCTAACTCTAACTCTAACTCTAACTCTAACTCTAACTCTAACTCTAACTCTAACTCTAACTCTAACTCTAACTCTAACTCTAACTCTAACTCTAACTCTAACTCTAACTCTAACTCTAACTCTAACTCTAACTCTAACTCTAACTCTAACTCTAACTCTAACTCTAACTCTAACTCTAACTCTAACTCTAACTCTAACTCTAACTCTAACTCTAACTCTAACTCTAACTCTAACTCTAACTCTAACTCTAACTCTAACTCTAACTCTAGCTCTAACTCTAACTCTAACTCTAACTCTAACTCTAACTCTAACTCTAACTCTAACTCTAACTCTAACTCTAACTCTAACTCTAACTCTAACTCTAACTCTAACTCTAACTCTAACTCTAACTCTAACTCTAACTCTAACTCTAACTCTAACTCTAACTCAAACTCTAACTCTAACTCTAACTCTAACTCTAACTCTAACTCTAACTCTAACTCTAACTCTAACTCTAACTCTAACTCTAACTCTAACTCTAACTCTAACTCTAACTCGGCCTTATATATATTCCCGAAATATATGTAGCAAGCTCCTAACACGCCCCATTTTTATTTCCTGCAATACATACCGTTGCACACGCATTATTATTAAGATTATGTGTTTAAAAATATTTTTCAATGACATTTTGTCAGCGTTTCCATTCTCTATCATTTAAAGTTCAAATCTAAAAGAAGAAAATAATTGAAGTTATAGGGAGGTGTCACGACCCTTACTTATTTTCATCTAGCCTATACAAAAACCGGTTTCTCTTCAAGAAAATGCTCCAAAACTACTTCTGAATCCACGGATTGGTTAAGAATTTATAGACAAACAACATCCGTAAATAGGTCTTTGGGAATTTGTTAAAGCAGAACTTCATCGTTATAATCCCTCCACGTTGTAGTTTGGAAAACGAGAAACTAACCCTATCCCAAAACGATATGGTGTAATTTTTGGAAGTTTGAAATTGTCTATTGCATAGAAACTTTTGCAGACTAGGGAATAAAATTCTGGAATTTTTCTCAAATTATACAATGTCGCTCAAACTTAGTTCAGTCAAAATCAAAGCGAACACCATCGAATCCAGTCCCGTCCAATTCAGTGCCCTAACATTACTCTCTGTGATAATTTATCAATAGCTAGCCGCCGCTTGCAATGATTTGTAGTAATTTCAAGTACTTCCGTTTCACAGATAATGGCCACAATTAAGCAACACTTTCGATGCGGCTTTGCTTTCTGAACCGACTATATTAGCTTTCTTTGTTTTTCAAATTCTTCATGCCTAAAAATAAACTAGCAACCTTTTTATTTATTACCAACTAACTGCCATTGAAAATATTTTTCTTTTTTTAATTTCTTAAAATAGCAAGAAATTTATTAACGCAACAATAGCAGCCACAGCAGCTGTCAGTTAGAGCTGTCACTTGCTATACGTTGACATTGTTGTTGCATTTGTAGGCTTATAGCTATGTAGCTTGTAAAGGGTAGCTAATCGTTGTTAACTCGCGCAGGTTGCTGCTGTAAATGTTGCTACGTACTGAACGCAGCTTAGAGCACGTTAAGCTGTCCATTTAATTTAACTTTAAATAAATTGACACAAACATCAGATGGAGCAGATGGATTAGAGGCGCGGTAGAGCTGTTATAGGAATCAGATAAATTGTGAGATTAAAATGAGATGAGATAAAAATAGAACTGATGAGTAAATAATATAAATAAAATAAGGAATCTAAAAGGAGCGATTAATAATATTAACACAAGTTTACAAAATGTAAATAATTTCGTTATCCTTGACATTTGATAGACATTTCCGATGTTTGAGAACACGTTTATTTCTTAAATTTCTGTTAGCTTGTGTAAATCAAGCATTAATCAAAAGTTAATAAAAGGTCATTCAACAAGATTCATTATTTAAATCCAAAGTAAAAACTCTGAGACTAGTAGTGAAATACAATGTCTGCAAAATGTCCACCGTGGCTGTTTACATTCTTTTGTTTTTCCTCTGTTTTTATTACATTCTTTTGATAAAATTTTTCATCACATTTCATCACATGGCTGTATCTCGCAAATAACAGCTCTAATATTGTCTTTGAATGGTTGAATCAATCTCGGCGGCCAATCACTGTCCCAATTTCGAGAAATCACAGGTCCAGGTACTTTTTCACGCAATAGAAAGTGATGTGGAGAATGAAGAAGAAAATATTGACGTCGGCGTTGACCACATTAAGACCGATTCTGAGGCAGATGACGAAATTTACGCAAGTGAATGTGAAGACGAGGAAAGCCCAGAAGGAAGATATCACGGTGGGATTCTTTTAGGAAAGAAAGGTTTTCGGTGGACAATGCAACCCCTTTCGTCAAGTGCCAGGTTGTAAGGCTGCCAAATTTGTGAGATCTAAGATTGAAGCTTAGGATCACCTCTTTGATTCCTCGATTTTGGAAGCTATTGTTTTTAACACAAATATTGAGATAAGTGTACAAAGATAAAATTTTGCGTTAGCATCTTTTTTTGCAATTTTGCGTTGCGAATTGATGATGTTTCACCTCAAGAACCTTCCACAAAAAGGCAAAATAAGGTAGACGCTTTTTGTGTCCAAGGATTAAAGACAAAAATATTAAGACCACAATGAGAGAGGGTCATTTGCGCTGAGCACCTTATGAAAATATGCAGCAGCTGGAATTTTTTGGCTAGAAAATTTTTTTTTTAAATATAATGGTAATATTCTGAAAATGTAATTTTTTATGCAAATATATATTTAATTGTATGTCAACTTGGTGAATTTTGGCATTAAAAACTATTTTTTGTAACTTGGACCCCCCTACGGCCTCTAGTTTAGGAGATATAAGCAAAATAAGTTGAAGATTGTGTTTTTATTCTAAAATTGAGAAATCGTATCGCACAAGGACAACTTAGGTATCAAATTGAAGGTTGAAAAAACACCTTTACAATGGTGCTACTTTAACCCCTCTAAGGCTTCTAGTAAATTTTTTTTTGCTAACTTGGAAATAAAAAAAATTGGAAAAATGCTGGACTTAATGAATCGTTCTAAAAGGAAACTGTGTATAAAACGGCATCTTGCCGAAGAAAATATATTTTATCAAAAAATCAGTGACTTTTCAAATTGTCTTGTATTCTATTTACTAAAGTGTCTTTCAACAAGCGGTGTCATTTTAAATTTCTCACCATTTTTTTCAGATGGCAACATATAACTCTCATTCGGTGACGTTTGTCAAAGAAAAACTATGAGATTTTCAGATATAGGCCGAAAAACACTCGCAAAATTCATTGAAATATTGAAAATTCACTATAAAAACGTTGAAAATATCGAGAAAACGATTCGTACACTTCGTTATGTTTTTGGCCATCATCAAGCGCTTTCAAGCACAGTTGACCCAAAAATTTAAGCCTTTAAATCATGGAAAGCGCCATACTTTCACTGATCATGAACAAAATCATGTTTTCACAAACAAAAATATTCTGAGTGATAAGGCTCATTTTGATCTGTTTGGGTTCGTGAATAAGCAAAACTCATATCTGGGGCTTCGCAAACCCGAGTCGACAACCTCTCTATCTACATATAACGAGTGACAGTTTGGTGCAGTTTTTGGAGTGTCGGTGTCACAGGGATTCAGTTCATGGATTGCGATACCGAACGATGTTGACTGATTTTTTTTTTGCCTGAAATTGGTGCTATGGACGTGGACGACTTACAGTAATTGATTGGTACAAGTTAGACGGAAAATATTATATTGTGAATTTGTTTTTTTTTTGTAATTTTCATTTTTTAAGGTTTAGAAAAGTACAAAAAAAGTATTTTAGAAAATTCCTTACTTTAAATAGTTTTATTATTTTTTTATATTTCAACAATATTAAGGATGGGGCGTTTAAAATAAAAAGAAGAATCTCTTTCGGGATCGGACCCTTCCTCATTTAACATATAAGAGGAAAGCGAGATTGTTGTATTGTTCTTATTTCTGATGCATCAGCAGGAACAAGAAAAACTAATACGTCCGGATGCAATTTTCGAACATTAGTTAGGGGCTCCTCTCGGTAGAAATAGGGATAAGTCTCCAGATTTTGCTTTTTAAATTATTAGAAATAAAGTATTATAATAACGAAGCTAAAATTTGATATCATAATATAATAATAAATGTCCCAAATGTACTCCAATTACGAACAAAAAAAATATAGTTCAAGAATTAAGATTTTTAACGAATTTATTTTGACGAAGAACTGGTAAAAAACAAAAATAATATAAACATTTTAAAGCAAACACTTCTGGTTTTTAAAGAATATTGCATCACATAAACTAAACTTGGAAATTCAATTCAAATATATGTTGTTTTTTTCCTAATATAACATATTTTTGTACCTTAAGGTTTCTTTTCTTTTGACGTGACGAAGTTAAGTTCTCCCGCGCAGGTTTCCAAAAAAGTTGAAAAATTAATTTTTTCAAAATTCATCGGCGTTGAATTGAATTACTCGCTTAGTATAAGAGCTATACTAAGCGTGGACTTCATTATAAAAACAAAACAAAAATTACATCATCGTAATTTAAAATAAAAACGTCATCGAGACGCAGTGGGAGCTGCTTAAGCAACGCAACTGCAAATTTGTTACGTGAAATTATTACTCGCTGAGTATTAGTGCTAGGATTAAAAATATGATACATCAATAAAGCTAAGTCCTCACAATAAAATTAGACAAAAAATTTTTGACGTCGTGGGGACACAGAGAGAGCCACTCAAAGATCGAAAATGCAACATTCATGCAGCAGCGATGCATTGAATTTTTACTCCCTGAGTATATAAGCTACGATAAATATTTGAAAAGGAAAATAAAGAATTTATACTTGGCCTTACGACAGAAATAAAAAAAATAAAAATTCGACGTCACCAGATCGGGAATATAGCAGCATATGTAACAGAAATGTAATATCGTTGCATGGAATTTTTACTCACCCCGGAGTCGTGATGCGGTTAATTTTGTTTTATGAAAGTATATACGTGTTATTTCGCCTCACAACTAAATTACAAAAAAAATTCTTGTCATCATGGTTTCAGGGTGGTTTAACCACATAATGTAGTAAAAATGCTACAACCATAAAAAACGTTGCATGGAATTTTAACTCTGTGACTACTGATGTAACGGTAAATTTTAAGCAACGAAAATGAAGATGAGGACTTCGGGCACATGATAAAAATAACAAAAAAAAATTTATGGCGTCTTGAGGTCCCTCAGGTATTCGCCTAATGTGACGCATATAATCACTTTTGCTAGATTAACTGCATGCAGCTTAGACAAAGTTATTAAAAGCAACAACACCAACACCAACACCAACATCAACATCAACATCAACATCAACATCAACATCAACATCAACATCAACATCAACATCAACATCAACATCAACATCAACATCAACATCAACATCAACATCAACATCAACATCAACATCAACATCAACATCAACATCAACATCAACATCAACATCAACATCAACATCAACATCAACATCAACATCAACATCAACATCAACATCAACATCAACATCAACATCAACATCAACATCAACATCAACATCAACATCAACATCAACATCAACACCATCAACATCAACATCAACATCAACATCAACATCAACATCAACATCAACATCAACATCAACATCAACATCAACATCAACATCAACATCAACATCAACATCAACATCAACATCAACATCAACATCAACATCAACATCAACATCAACATCAACATCAACATCAACATCAACATCAACATCAACATCAACATCAACATCAACATCAACACCATCAACATCAACATCAACATCAATATCAACATCAACATCAACATCAACATCAATATCAACATCAACATCAACATCAACATCATCAACATCAACATCAACATCAACATTAACATCGACATCAACATCAACATAAACATCAACATCAACATCAACATCAACATCATCAACATCAACATCAACATCAACATCAACATCAACATCAACATCAACATCAACATCAACATCAACAACAACATCAACATCAACATCAACATCAACATCAACATCAACATCAACATCAACATCAACATCAACATCAACACCATCAACATCAACATCAACATCAATATCAACATCAACATCAACATCAACATCAACATCAACATCATCAACATCATCAACATCAACATCAACATCAACTTCAACATCAACATCAACATCAACATCAACATCAATATCAACATCAACATCAACATCAACATCAACATCAACATCAACATCAACATCAACATCAACATCAACATCAACATCAATATCAACATCAACATCAACATCAACATCATCAACATCAACATCAACATCAACATCAACATCAACATCGACATCAACATCAACATAAACATCAACATCAACATCAACATCAACATCATCAACATCAACATCAACATCAACATCAACATCAACATCAACATCAACATCAACATCAACATCAACATCAACATCAACATCAACATCAACATCAACATCAACATCAACATCAACATCAACATCAACATCAACATCAACATCAACATCAACATCAACATCAACATCAACATCAACATCAACATCAACATCAACATCAACATCAACATCAACATCAACATCAACATCAACATCAACATCAACATCAACATCAACATCAACATCAACATCAACATCAACATCAACATCAACATCAACATCAACATCAACATCAACATCAACATCAACATCAACATCAACATCAACATCAACATCAACATCAACATCAACATCAACATCAACATCAACATCAACATCAACATCAACATCAACACCATCAACATCAACATCAACATCAATATCAACATCAACATCAACATCAACATCAATATCAACATCAACATCAACATCAACATCATCAACATCAACATCAACATCAACATTAACATCGACATCAACATCAACATAAACATCAACATCAACATCATCAACATCAACATCAACATCAACATCAACATCAACATCAACATCAACATCAACATCAACATCAACATCAACATCAACATCAACATCAACATCAACATCAACATCAACATCAACATCAACATCAACATCAACATCAACATCAACATCAACATCAACACCAACACCAACACCAACATCAACATCAACATCAACATCAACATCAACATCAACATCAACATCAACATCAACATCAACATCAACATCAACATCAACATCAACATCAACATCAACATCAACATCAACATCAACATCAACATCAACATCAACATCAACATCAACATCAACATCAACATCAACATCAACATCAACATCAACATCAACATCAACACCAACACCAACACCAACATCAACATCAACATCAACATCAACATCAACATCAACATCAACATCAACATCAACATCAACATCAACATCAACATCAACATCAACATCAACATCAACATCAACATCAACATCAACATCAACATCAACATCAACATCAACATCAACATCAACATCAACATCAACATCAACATCAACATCAACATCAACATCAACATCAACATCAACATCAACATCAACATCAACATCAACATCAACATCAACATCAACATCAACATCAACATCAACATCAACATCAACATCAACATCAACATCAACACCATCAACATCAACATCAACATCAATATCAACATCAACATCAACATCAACATCAATATCAACATCAACATCAACATCAACATCATCAACATCAACATCAACATCAACATCAACATTAACATCGACATCAACATCAACATAAACATCAACATCAACATCAACATCAACATCATCAACATCAACATCAACATCAACATCAACATCAACATCAACATCAACATCAACATCAACATCAACAACAACATCAACATCAACATCAACATCAACATCAACATCAACATCAACATCAACATCAACATCAACATCAACACCATCAACATCAACATCAACATCAATATCAACATCAACATCAACATCAACATCAACATCAACATCATCAACATCATCAACATCAACATCAACATCAACTTCAACATCAACATCAACATCAACATCAACATCAATATCAACATCAACATCAACATCAACATCAACATCAACATCAACATCAACATCAACATCAACATCAATATCAACATCAACATCAACATCAACATCATCAACATCAACATCAACATCAACATCAACATCAACATCGACATCAACATCAACATAAACATCAACATCAACATCAACATCAACATCATCAACATCAACATCAACATCAACATCAACATCAACATCAACATCAACATCAACATCAACATCAACATCAACATCAACATCAACATCAACATCAACATCAACATCAACATCAACATCAACATCAACATCAACATCAACATCAACATCAACATCACCATCAACATCAACATCAACATCATCATCAACATCAACATCAACATCAACACCATCAACATCAACATCAACATCAATATCAACATCAACATCAACATCAACATCAACATCAACATCAACATCATCAACATCAACATCAACATCAACTTCAACATCAACATCAACATCAACATCAACATCAATATCAACATCAACATCAACATCAACATCAACATCAACATCAACATCAACATCAACATCAACATCAACATCAACATCAACAAGCCAACTCTTATTTTTTGATAAAGTCACTATGTATGGGAGGTAGGTTTTCATCCGTGGTTTTCATCCGATTTGGTTGAATTTCATACTTAGAGTGTATTTTAAATATCAAACCTAATATGCAAAATTGCAAGTCCATATATTCATTTTTGTAGAATTCTTAGAGATTTTACCGTTTTGATAAAGTCACTTTGTATGGGAGGTAGGCGTGGTTCTCATTCGATTTGGCTCATTTTCGAACTTGACCTTTATTTTTTAGATAAAAGCTTGAATATTGAACTTCGTGGTGTTAGCTTTAAAATTACGCCTGTAATCGTGATCACAGATAGACGGACAGACAGACGGACATGGCTAAATCAACTCGGTTAGTGATGCTGATCAAGAATATATATACTTTTCTATACCTACCACGCCTCCTTATGGGCGTTACAAACGGAGTGACAAAATTAATATACCCTCATTTACGTTTTTTAAACGTGGGGGTATAAAAAAAAAACGCAAACTTATTCGGGGTGCCAGTAGACCTCACTGACCAAGTTATTGCCACTTTGGAAAGAGAAAATCATTGAAAAAAATGAAAGTCATGCCAATCCGTAAAAAATACGCCTTTTCCCAAAACAAAAGAAAAAAAAATACTAGAAATGAGGCTCCTACGTACCCCGTATGGATTCTAGAGTAAAAATCTATCAACCGCCACTGCTTTAGTCCCGCTGCAACATTCGCCCGTGGACTTTTTCGACCCACACGCTACTCAAATCTACATTTATCCCTCACTTAATGCGTTGCTTCTAATTTGTTTTGCCTGCTGCTGCAAGAACTTTTTAACATAATTGAAGCTGGCCAAAATGCAAACATTTTCATCAGCTACAGCAGCTTAGATGTTAAGCTGCAGCTCTTTTTAGGCCAAAACGTTTAGCCTAAGAATAGAAGTGATGAGTTTTTTTTTTGCTTTTGCTTTTTGCTAAAATTATCCATACGCCCGGCAATTTAAGCTAAACTCGCAGCTACAGCTACACTACAGTGTGGAGGAAAAGTAATTGCTTTAAATAAGTTTACATAAATGGTTAATGATTGCACACATGCCTACATTCACGCACACACAAAGAAAGCCTCTTTTGCTATTTCTTTTTTTTTATTTCTCCTCGTGCGTTAGCAATTTAATTCAATTATTTAAACGTTTTCATGGTTTGTGGAGAGGTCTTAATAAAGAAAACTTTGATGTCGATTATGTAGAGTTCAAGCAGTTTTACAGAAATCGGCCATTTATAAGCTTTCAGTATAAAAATGGGCCTAAACCGCACTATCTTTAGTTATGTTTGAATATAAGAAACGGCTTTAAATAAAATTGTGCTTTTAACACGGTAAAATAACTAGATACATATACTAGTTGTATAACTACACTGCAAAAAAAAAAAACAAAATATACTAAAATCTAGGAAAATATGGGAACAATATTGTACTAAATGATGATATTCTATATTTAAGGATGGTACTTTCCTTAGTTTAATATAAGTAAGCATCATAATACTGAGGATATTTTCTTAATCAAAGGAGGATAATTTATTAAGATGTAGCATAAAATTCCTTAAATGAAGAAAACTTAACTTAATTTAAAGAGGAGTTTCATACTTTATTTAAGGAAATAAATCTTTAATTTAAGTAAAGTGGTGTTTGTAGCAAATATAAATAATATTAATTTATTTCAACCACTTCTTTCCAGCATGTAAAGAAATCTTTTATTTTTATTGGAAAACGCTTGGAAAAGTTAAAAATTAGTTGGCTGTATCGTGGGCACATCGGTAGATTTTGACGTGACAGTGTATTTCTAACCTTTTCCTTATTTTTGTCCCTATCCTTTGATTTGTTACCAAACTTGTCTTAATTTTTCCTTCCTTATTCTTATATGTGTTCTAATAATTGGCCTTTTTCCTGTCTTAACTCTTGTTTTAATTCATAACCAAATATTGACCTTATTCTTGTTTAATTCCTTTCATAATCCTACTTCCACTTCCTTTCTAAATCTTTGTCCTAATTTATGTTCTCAGTGTGTTCAAATCCTTGTTCTATTCCTTTTATTGTTCTTATTCTTTTCCCAATCTTGTCCCAAGTATTGTTTTGAGTATGTCTCAATCTTTTTAGGTATGTCCCAAATATTGTTTTAAGTATGTCTCAATCTTTGTGCTTACTTTTGTCTCAGTCCTTGTCGAAGTCATCTTTCCAATTCTTGTCCTAATCCTCGTCCAATTGTATTCTCTTATCTTGGTTCAAATTTGTGTCTTACTCCTTATCTTATTCCTGGTCCTTATCTTTGTCCAAATCCTTACTCTCATCCCTTGTCTAATCATTTGTTACGGCCCGGAGTCCTGACCAGTCTTATTGATGCAGATTAATACTTATAATAATACTAATATTAAAATTAAAAAATAATGATAACAATAATAATAATATTAATAAAAATAATTAGAATAATAATAATAATAATAATAATAATAATAATAATAATAATAATAATAATAATAATAATAATAATTATTATAATAATAATACTAATAATAATAATAATAATTATAATAATAATAATAATAATAATAATAATAATAATAATAACAATAATAATAATAAGTATAATAATAAATATTATAATAATATTAATAATAATAATAATAATAATAATAATAATAATAATAATAATAATATTAATAATAATAATAATAATAATAATAATAATAATAATAATAATAATATTAATAATAATATTAATAATAATAATAATAATAATAATAAGTAATAATAATGATAACAATAATAATAATAAAATTAATAATAATAATAACAATAATAATAATAATAATAAAAGTTAACAAAATTATTTACACAATACGAGTAACCGGTTTTGTTTTAGGTTCAGTTTTCACATCACTACTGTTGCAGTAATTGAGTGTTCTATAAATAACTCTTACTGTGGTGAATATAAATAGAACAAAGCCGAGTCTTTAGGGGTGAACTATTATCTAAGCTGAGATCAATAAGGAAAAATAGGGGTATTAGATGTTAGGGGTATAAGGTGTTAGTATTAGAAGCCATTATTTGAAGTTTTATGAACTAAGTTGGATCAGAGGTTAAGGAGGTGGTCCAGAAAACTTCAGATAGTGGGTTCGAATCCCGGTGTGGACAAAATATATATTTATTTTTTTAATTGATTTTGGGAAAACATATAAGATCAGCATATGTGATAGGCATATAGGGAAACATATAGAGAACAAGTGTTCAATTATATAATATTGCATCACAGTTTTGGTATATAATTGCAGTTAGTAAGTGGCGTGATAATAGGCGATTCAGCACCCCCGTTATCTAAAAATGAGGTATTAATTTGGACAGGTCGTGAAAAGATGTGAAGCATTTGTAAAGGGGAGTCAAGAAAGAGTTGTGAAAGGCGGCGGTAGACTGAGCTACGCTTGAAAGTATCGGGAAAATATTCAGAATTTGTGAAAAAGTAAAACGAAGAATCATTTTTTTTCTTCAATAATAAATTCCGGAAAAGTGTTTTTTTATCATCAATATTTGGCTATTTACTTGCCAATTGATAACATTATGCTGGAGAATTAAGGGATGTATTAATGTGGATTCCCAAAGTGCAAGATTATCCTGCGTCCTGAGTTTTCTCAATATGACTCCATGTCCTGGATTTTTTTCCATTTTCTCACCATTTGGATTTGATGGATTCTTACGCCCAGTTGGAGATTCTGGCCAAAAATCAAGCAGACGAATAAATAGCTACTTGACGGTTGAAACAATTAAGGTATAAGCCATACATTTTATAATTAACTTGTTGGTGCAAACGTGAAGGCGTCGGCCTTGCACGTTAGGAGCGCTGGTTCGATCCCGGGAATTTCATCATAAATTAGTTTCTTTTTCTTTAATTTTTATATTTACATAATGAAAATTTCCTTAAACAATTTTTAAAATCTTAACTTTGTTTTATGAACAATATGAAAATTTGCTTAAAATAATTATTAAAATCATAATTTTGTTTTATGAACAATATGAAAATTTGCTTAAAATTTTTTTTTTTTTTTTAAATCATAATTTTGTTTTTCTCTTCGATCTGAAGGGAGGTTTTGAATTGATGATAATATGGTTATACAATACTATTTATTTCTTTTGGTAATTTAGTTTTTAATTTTGTGAATTGGAATTTCCAAGTTGAATTATTAGTTTCGTTGTTAGTTGTAATCCTAGGGGAGACAATCGATTGCTTTCTTTAGGAATTTTGAATAGAGATTGTTAAGTATTTACTTGGGAAATTTTAATAAATTTATCTACAATAATGTTCTTGACTTAAATTGTTCTTAACGTTAATAAAGAAAAAAAAACTGAATTTAAAGTGAAACAAATTTTTTTTTATTATTAATCGCAACAGTTCCCAGTGATCGCGATATCTGGAACTTTTAAGAAATTTCATCAGAAACACCCACGGCCTCCTTCACTGAGCCGGTCAAACCCCATCTCCAATACGCGAGCGGAATTTGGCGCGTAACACATTGCCCTAATGCTTTACCAAATCCTTGTCTTAATACTTGTCCTTATTTTAATTTTAATTTATTTTTATTTTTATTTTTTATTTCTACTATTACTATTGCATTTGGGTTACTTTAAGAGGTTCCCTAAGAGGCCCCATGACGCCATTATTATTTTTATTTTTTATCATGTGACGGAAAACCTAAGCTTTACTGCAGTTCTATAAATTTTACTGTAGCGCCAATAGTCATGGAGTTATAATTTCCTGCAACGTTTTTTTATTGTTGTTGCATTTTTTTTTAGCATTAAGGCGAGTTGCTTCCATGGTGTCATAACTCTAATTTTTAGTTTTTTTTTCGCAACATACGACGCAACATGCGACGAACGGAATTTCTCTATTTTGTCGTTGTAGGGAAATGTTGAGTGACTTGTTTTAATAAACGCGACAGCAGCAAACTTCTTCATAAATCAATGTTGAAACTTAGATTTCCGTTCTTTATCCTTCTTAGCGTTTCTTTCAGTAAACGCAGTGCAAGTTTCTCTGATGCTTGCCGCTGCCATATTCAAAAATTAGCTGAACTGCGTGTGCTCTTTCTTCTGTAGTGTGAAAAATTCTCTCCTTGCACGATTCCTAAACCTTAAATTTTTGTATTCCTTCTTACTGAGCTCGCACACGGAGAGAATTATCTTCGCATAATTTATGATTAGCTTAATCACAAATACATTCATCTTCGCACTTTTTAAATTTATGAACAACAATTCATGAATTGTGATGCAAATTCACAATTCATGATTTAGTTTCGCAGAGTTAATGCGTAATAAGAATTATTTTTGCATGATTTCTGATAAGATAAAAATTAAAAATTTATGATGAAGTTTCGCAGAACTTAAGCATTTTGGTACCTTGTTTCATGCGAAGTAGTGCATTAATAACGCGAACATTTCCATTCGTGTGTATTCACGACATGTCAATTGATACTCGGGTCGGAGCTCATCCCCTTTATGCGCAACAATTCATGAATTGTGACAAAAATTAACAATTCATGATGTAGTTTGGCAGAACTTAGCATTTTGCAAACTATTTTTATGCGCAATAATGCACAAACAATCCGAACATGTTCCTTCGTGTACGATCGTGACCTGTCAATTGATATTCGGCTCGGCGTCATTTACAATTCGAGTACTGTGCTGTGATCGGTTGTGTTACAATTTATTCGAATACTGTGCTGTGATCGGTTGTATTAAAAACGAAAAAAATAAAAATAAAGTAGGTTATTTATATCTATATATTTGTAATTGTATTCGTGAGCTGTCCAGTTTCAGAACGCTGGTTTCTTTGTAAGTACTCTTTGGAAATCTAAAGGAAATCCCAAAATCATCGAATGTGCACAACAAGTTCATTAGTGAACTTATAGACCCACCCTATGACGACAAAGAGTGGTTGCGAACAAGAATTGCACCGTGGGAAACAGTAGAGCTAAAGTGGCGCAATACATTCACCTTGCGAAGAGCAGACATCAGGACAGACGTCATAGACAACATTTTAGGAGAATGGCCATTGTTCGCACAAAGCGCTGGATACCGGTTGGTAGGTACTTTTTATTTTTTAGTTAAATTCGTACATTTCAATTAACAATTTCTGCACAGATTGAAATCGATTTTGAAGCACAATTTCCTGGTAAAACAAACGCTTTATTTTTGAAGTGGAATTTAACTGAAGAGAAACTGCTGGAAGCTTTTCGAAAAGTAGTGAAATTTCCGTCTGCGAAAGAGATACTCAACAATTTGTCTGACAACTCAGGTAAATACACTCCTACTTTAATTTTAACTAATACGTACAATTTTCAGTGTATGCTAAAAAAATTTTTGTTTTCTAAACTGTTTTCAGAACTACGTTTGTACGACCTTTTCCGCGTTCTATTGGCTGTAATCAAACCGAAAGTGCGCAAAATGATCAATGGAGCTGTGTGGAAAGTGAGCATTGGCGACGCCTGGAACGCGTTTGCTGCAGAAGCGAATTCAGTTGACAAAATAGAAGTGATTCTCAATAAGCGAAGAGATTTTTGTGTGAGTAGTAAAATCACTCTGCAACCAATGATAATTGTCCTGAAAAAGTCCGATAACAGCGCTGAATTCATTGTATCTACCAACGGAATAACTTACATCTTTAAAAAATTTTTGGAGGCAGTAGATATACTGTTTAAGCTAATGTTCGTTTTAAATCTTAAGTATCCCTTTGAAAACTATCAGTTTTGGCATTTTATTAAGTTTAAGTTTTTTTTTATGAAATTAAAACAAGCAACTGTGAAAAAGCAGAGTACATAGATTTCATATCCTTCTTAGCTAGTTTTTGACTTTTCAAAAAATGGCTTCCTATATATGCTTCATTTGCGACTCTAACTTGGAGTCAATAAATTTTTTAATGATCCATTTAAAGCTAATACATTCTTTAAAAACTTATAAAGGAAGAATTTTTAAATTAGGATATTTTATCTTTTTTAAAGAATCTCTTTTTAAAATCATTGATTTTATTTCTATTGAACGTGGAGTTTTCATAATTCTTCGGCGGTTTGATATATATGAATATAATAATCATTTCTCGGTTTATGTGATAGGGAATATATTAGAAAGCTTTATGTATATTGAATGTAAAGATTTAGATAAGATCTTACCTTTTATAGACTTTTCTTTTTTAAACGGAAAGAGATGTTTTATTCTAAGAGTTATTTAAAAATGTAAACATAAATTGTAGAACAAGTATCATAAAAAACAATAAATACATTTATATTATCATTAATACTTTTTTATTATTATAAAGACTAAGAAATGGTAATCTTATTGGCATTAACATAACAATTTATAATTAACTAGCAGGGAGTTGTAGCTATAAGGGCCTGAGCTGATTCGCTACCTTTTCATCTGTTGGTTGAAATTTAGACATTGATGTTCTAAATTTTAACTAGCAGCTGGAATAGTAGTGAATTGGAACAGGTACTAACAACCACAACTTTTGCGAAATGGGACCATGAAAAACGCGTATTTACTACATATGTTATATGCATCTTGCGTATAAGCTAAACGCATCTTAAGCATAAGTTATACGCATCTTAAGCATAAGATAATGCTTCCTAGCCATAAGTTAAATGCATTCTTTGCTTAGGTTATGAATATCTTGCGTATAATTTGTGGCAAATAACTCAAATCTATGCACAATTTTCACATAAATTATAGCATTTTTGGGAATAAGTTATACACATCAATAATTATATATAATGCTTTACTAAGCATTTTGTATACGTACTTAATCTTAGCTGTTTCTTGTGATTAATTTTTGCATAAATTAAGCTTATAAGGAAAAAATTATGCGAACAATTCTCTCCGTATACAAAAGCTTATGCATCCGAACCTCTTCAATAAGGACTTCGTCTAAATCCATGACTAAAATAGAAAAAAACATATTAAATTTTTTGTTTTACAATTAAATTAATTCAATAAACTCGCCTTTGAACTTTTAAATGGAAATAATTATCTGATTATCTGAAGAAAACAGTAATTTATCAGTGGCACGAACGTTTCAGAAGTGGTCGTGAGTCCGTGAACGATGATGAACGCAGTGGCAGGCCATCAACATTGAAAACCGACGAGAACATATTTAAAGCATGGATGACCATAGACCGCAAATTGACCATTAGAGAAATGGTAGAGGAGTTGGACATTGCTTTAGGATCCGTTCGAGACATTTTGGTTAATAATTTGGGCCTCAGAAGTGGCGGTATAAAGCAGGTGCCGAAAGACCTGAATTTAATGCAAAAAGGGTCCACGTTTACGTCGCAAAAGACATAATTTCCAAGGCCGAATCCGACCCAGCATTCATCAAACTGATCACTGGAGACGAGACGTGGATTTATGAGTATGACACGCAATCCAGACATCAAGCGAGTGAATGGCGTGCACCGAATGAGCCGTGACCGAAAAACCACGTCGTTTTCAGTCGAAAAAGACGACGATGCTCACAGTTTTCATGGATTATAAGGGTGTTGTGTATCATGAATTCCTTCAACAAGGCCAAAGAGTCAACAAGGAATATAATTTGGGCGTTAATAGACGTTTGTGTGAAGCAATTCGCCAAAAAAGACCGAATTTGTGGGCAAACAACTCGTGAAAATTGCAACACGATAGCGCACCGTAGCACAATGCCATCGTTAGCCGTGAACATTTGGCTAAAAACGAAACGAATACTATTCAACAACCACCTAATTCAACTGATTTGGCTCCCTGCGACTTTTTTCTATTCCATCAAATAAAGAAACCGCTCCGTGGAACGCGTTTCAGCACCCAAAATGAGATTATGGAAAAATCGAAGATGACTCTGATGACCATACCGCAAACCGAATATAAAAAATGTTTTGAGGTTTGGTTCAAGCGCTGGCATAAGTGCGTTGCAGTTGATGGGGAGTACTTTGAAGGGGACAATATCGATTTTGATGTATAATCTTGTATTTTGAATATCCTGAATAAATTCCGGGAAATGTTTGATCAAGGTATCCCTTATCAACAAATGCAAGAGTTGACCGTTAATTCTTGACGTGTATTAACCGGGACTTACGGGCTATTTTGTTTTGCTATTTTTGAATTTAATTCACTTGTTGCTTTTTTCAGGAACTAGAGATGGATAATTCAGTTTTTTTTTTTTGCTTGCTACACAGGATGGTTCACAAGAATATTAAACTGGTGATGAGTACGTTCAGATAGGTAACAGTTCTGCCAATAACTCAAAAAATTAACAAGCCAAAAAAAATTATTATTTTTGCATAATTTACCCCTTTTGATCAAAAATGATCTTTTTTACCTCTGCCCAAAAAATTAGTCAAAAATAACCTCAATTGAAGAAATTTACCTCAATCTGGCAACACTGGCTAAAATGTTGAATGCGATAAGCAATGAGTGAGAGAGAGAGAGAGAGAGAAATAGTGAGAGAGAAAGAGTGAGAGAAGAACAGCAACAATTGTTTCCTCAACTAGAAAGAGAAAGAAATTCAAACTACAGCCATGGGTATGAGAATGCAATTTATTTTATATTACAATAATCACGTAATATTTTACATAGAATTTTTTTTTTTGTTATTTTTAATTTTCGACACATCTGTGGCATAGTACCTTTCGATTGATATACAGTGGCACAGAAAAGTCTACATACCCCCACACAAACGCTGGTTCTGAGCAGACTATCTATGCTACAGAAATAAAATGCACATTAAATAGATTAGTTTTAGTCACAATAATTGAAAAAAAAAATCTATAATTGTGTTTAAAACATGTTTTGTTTATATAAAAGTACAAAATGCCTTTTTAAGGCACAGAAAAGCCTACATACGGCGATTCAAAAAATGCAACCATTTGAAGTAAACACTACTGCCAATTTTTCTGGGCATCAGTTTTATTAAGAGTTATCTTGAAAAAGTAGAATTTATGCGTTTTTCCTGTTAAAATTTATTGGCAAAATGAATCAAAAGGGCAAGGAATCTGTTTGGAGGTACGCCAGCTAATTTTGAAGTTCCGTGATGAAGGAAAATCATTAAAAGACATTGGTAAATTGGTTGGACAATCGAAGGCCAGAGTTTAGACTGTCGTAAGCAACTTCAAAAAAACCAAATGCTTGCAGAGCAAGACTAGGAGCGGCCGTCCTTTAAAAATTACTCCACGAACAAAGCGCCGTTCGTGGAGAAATCATGCAAAATCCAAGGACAACCACTGTTGAAATCGCTAAAGGCCTCGAATCGGATAAGATATGTTCAGTTCACCCAGAAACAGTGCGCAGTGTTCTTAGAAATGCCGATTTTCATAGCCGTCTTCCAAGGAAAAAGCCATTAATCAGCGACGTGAACAAATCAAAGCGTAAAGTTTTTGCCAAAGATTGCATTGAAAAGGATAATTCGTTTTAGGAAAATGTAATGTTTAGTGATGAAAGTAAGTTTAACTTATTTGGTTGTGATGGAAAACAAAAAGTATGGCCCAAGAAAAACGAGGAATTGATGCCGAAAAATTTGATTGGTACATGGCGGTGGTAATGTAATGGTCTGGGGATGCATGTCGGTGGCTGGGGTAGGCAATTTGGTGTTCTAGAGACATCGATGGATTGGTTTGTATATTTAAACCTTCTTAAAGAGAATCTAAAGTAATGCGCATCAAAAAGGGGTCTGACATCAGACTGGTTCTTCCAGCAAGATATCGTCCCCAAGCACACGGCTTGGGTAGTAAAAGAATGGCTCCTCTATTATGTACCACATCAACTTCATTCACCACCATAGTCGCCTGATTTGAACCCCATAGAGCATTTATGGGAGTTTTTGGATTTGTTTTTTCAATTGGATCGCCGTATCAGAAAAAAAATGAATAAAAATAAGCAGGATCTGAAAAATGCTTTAACTGAGGAATGGGACCGTATCCCAAAGGAAATAACGGAAAGACTAGTTTATTGTATGACAAATAGATTGAATACCATCCTAACACAAAATAATGGACCCATTAAGTATTAATTTCATTTTATTGAAAACTTTTATTATGTATTAAATAGATTTTTATTGTCGTATGTAGACTTTTCTGTGCCTTAAAAATGAATTTTGTTATTTTTTTATTTAACAAAACTTGTATAAAGCACAATTTTTTCTCAAATTATTGTTTTTATTTTTAAAATGTATCATTTTATATGCATTTTATTTCTGTAGCATAGATAGTCTGCTCAGAACCAGTGTTTGTAGGAGGGTATGTAGACTTTTCTGTGCCATGTAAGTTTCTTTCCCTTTTTTTATTATAAATATTAAAAAGTGTACGACAAAATTCGATGTTTGCGTATTAAAATGTAAGATTAAAAATGAAAATTTGGTTATTATCATGGAATAATATTTGGTATAAATTGGTAATTGTCCAAATAGAATTTATTTACTCTCATAATTTTATTTTATTTATGAATAGGCATCAAAGAACAACACAATTCTCAACAGGCAACAGAGAAGAACAGAGTTTTTTCTCATCACAAGATTTTCCCTTTTATGTCAGCACTTGAAAAATTTTCCCATCAATATTTTACTCTTGGCAATCAATTGAAAAATTATGCGATAAATATTTGACACCAATGTAACGCTTGCAAAGTCAACGTCATAGTCTTCGTCATTGTAGTCGTCGTCGTCATCGTCGCCGTCATCGTCACCGTTGGCGACAACAATTGCAACAACAACTACGAACTCAACACTCACAAGTATGTATATCAACAGACCATATCTCCAGCAACATCCTCAGCACATTATCCATGCCACATTATCCCACTGACCCAAAACTGAAAGCTTTGCAGCAAAATGTTTTCCTAAAAAGGAAAACTTGTTTCTTGTCTCCCGGCCAGCAATTGGCAATAATTTTTCTTCTTCAACCCAAGGCGTTGCCAATCATCAAAAGTGCGCAGCAACAACAAGAAAAACAAGAATTCATTCAATTGCCACAAAATCAATGTGCAAAGTAATGCGCTTAAAGTGGCAACGCCAACAATTTACTGTAAAAAAAAAAAAAAATTAAGAAAAATACTTTTAATCCAACAGGAAGACAGAACGAGACATAGACATAAAAATTGATTTTTACCCATTTTGGTGAAAATTGTCAACATGTTGCTGACATAAAATGCTAAATTTTCGACATAAATGTGGGCCATTTTAATGTGAATTTCAAATGTGTTGGAGTTGGCGTTATTTAAGCTTCAAGATTTACTGCTGATATTGTTGTTCTTGTTGTGAATAATGACGCAGTGTATTTTTATGGCATGATAATGACTGCTAATGCCGATAATCTGCCTGTTGTTGGCCATGATGACTTGCTGCTTTTAGCAGAATATGCAGTTAAGGCCCATTTAAAATTGCCAGATTGTTGGGAAAACTAGAAAATTATTAACATTTTTTTTTTCTAGCATTTTTTGGTATTATAGAAGGTGCTGTTACTGGCGCCTGCTGTCTGCTGCTGCTTTTGTGGCTTTGACGTGTTTGACATAAAAGTACATTTGTTGCGACTTTTGCAAATTGCGATGGCAACCTAAGCAAATTTTAACGGCTTTTAACTTAATGGTGGAGTATAACAAATATGTCAGCACAAAAATACAAAAATAATTGACCAGCTCGATAACGGTATAATTTTGGCATTTACCCTTTCAAACAGCTACATTAACTACCAATTTGCACGCCCAACTTTGTTGTAGGAGGCAATTCATAACTTTTATGCACCTTTTTTTATGTTTTTGACCGAAAACGTATGTAAGGTGTGTTGCAATATTATGGCACAAGCACTAATTTTTCGATTTCTTGAGAAATATTGTATTTCATACATTATCTACATGTCTCTACTTATATTGCAATAAAAATGTAAGACATCCCAGCAACTATTTAAGTCGTCTGGCACGCCCACACGGGTATGAGACTACTTTCAATGTAACCAAAATAGACTTAAAGCGCTCTGAAATAATCTATATATAAAAAAAAGATACAGTAGTTTCGTAACACAAGGCGTAGAATTATTCAATTCTCTTTTGATGACATCTTTTTTAAAAAATATTTAGCAAAAATTTATTCCATACACCTGGGTATATGACCTTTAAAAGAGTGACGGAAAGGGTTAATATGTATCACCGACCCCCATTACTTTTGCAAAAGAAACATTTTTGTCTTTGACACCTATTCCCTCCGACCACTCCTTAGGGGGGATCCCATACAAATTTTATGGTTTTTGTATATTTATTCCATTCACCTGAGCATATGACCTTTAAAAGAGTGCCGAAAACGGTTAATATGTATGACCGACCCTCATTATTTTTGCAAAAGGAACATTTTTGTCTTTGACACCTATTCACTCGGACCACTCCTTAGGGGGGCCCCCATACAAATTTTATGGTTTTTGTATATTTATTGCATACACCTGAGCATATGACCTTTAAAAGAGTGCCGAAAAGGGTTAATATGTATGACCGACACCCATTACTCTTGCAAAAGGAACATTTTGCCTTTGACACCTATTCCCTCCGACCACTCCTTAGGGGGGATACCATACAAATTTTATGGTTTTGTGGAAAAAACCGGAAACTGTCGATAAATAGGTAGAAAACTTAAACAAGCAAACAAAATTTGTTCAATGCTACCGAGTTCAACAACCCATGTGGAGAGTCAAAATTTCAAAATTTCACTGTCGATAATATGCCCGGATATTTAATTGGCTGCGGAATTTTGACATTTCAATAACAGATTCTGTTAAAAAAGCATGCCCCTCAAAATTACTCAGTATTAAATTGTACAAAATCGAAATTAAAATTTAATCTTTAGGAAACTATGGAAATGCTTTTGCCTGCGGAGCGCTCACATAATATTGAAATTGAAAGTGAGTCATCATATGAAATAGAAAAACCATCTTCTAATTCGTCTTAATTCTGAGTTGATTCGTCAAACTATTATGTGCATTTTTTTATTTTGTTTTTAATGCTACAACTTTATATCATTTTTATTTAATTTTAATAATTTTTTAACCTCCTGGTACCCTGGGTATCATATTTGATACTTGCAATAAAAGCTTCGTAACAACGCCATCTATAGAGTAATAGATCTATTGAAGCTTTATTGTTGAAGGTGTAGAATAGACCTCTAGTGATAATAATTACAGCTTTCGTCATTTATTTAAACTAATTTTTACTAATATGTAAATAAATTGATAACATTGATATAGCCTGTTACTTTCCCTTCTGTGACCCAAAGTATCATATCACTATTGTAGCATCAAATCACCCATTCATTCGAAAAAAACTGCTTGAATTCAAAAAATTATTGCTCGGGTCCCAGGAGGTTAAACGCTTTTTCTCATTTGTAATATTAATTATTTTACAACCTAGGATATGGGGTTGAGAATAATACAAAAAATCAGAAGTTAGACATGATAAGTGACTTTTAATACAAACAAATATTTTTCATCCACTTTTACCACAGAAACATTAGATATGGGTCTAATATGACCCAACTGCCATACATGGTTAAAGGTGGAAACAGAATTGTTTGATAACTATACATTCAATAACAAATTTTAATTTTTAATGAAAAATTTAAGAGGGCCATATGTGACCCAAAACTGAAAGAGGGTTAAAGAAGTAAAAATCCAGAAAAAACATCACTTAAGGGCCTCCGGAAGTTTTTCGTAAAAATAAAAGACAATTTTTTAACACTTCTTCTTGAAGTTGTATTTTATTTTAGACCAACAATTTTTTTACATTGTTAACCCAATAACCGCCGAGGTATGATTTTGTCGGGTGAATTCGATGATTATTTTCAAGAATTTCTTATTTTGATCCATAAAAATTAGGGATTGCTTATTTTGATCCCCCAAATTTCAAGTCAAAAGCTCGATGCGTTGATTTCTGAAATTTTTTTAATGCCGCACAATGGTTCCAAATCGAAAAAAAGACGGCCAAAACCTAATTTTTAAAAAAAAATTGAAAAAAATTTTTTACTTCAGATATCTATTAAAGATAGACAAAGGGAAAAACTGCGTTCTCAATTTTATTTTTTAAGTTTTTTTAAGGATTTTTGAGGCCTTCAAAGTCTGACAAAAACTCTACAAAAAAAAAAAAAAATAGTAATATTTTAAGCCAATTTCTAGCTCTTGTTGTTTTATTTGTATAAGTTATTTATAATGTTTTATATTTTCATGTATTGGAACAAAACTTAAGTAATCAGAAAAAAAGTAAGACTTAAAAAAATATGCATACACTTTTTTTAAAAAATACATAGGAAATGTACATTTTTTAAATATTTGACTCAGTTAAAATGGAAAAAACGTAAGTTTTTCCCCTTTTTTCCCCTTTAGAAAGGTATTGGTTCCTATTTGGGATATCTTATTATACTAAAAAAACAAAATGTTTTTGCCACAAAGTGCCACTGAAGGAAAATTTTAAGAAAAACTAAAATGGTGTCGGAAACTAAAAAAAAATTTTTTTTCAAAGCATTATTTTTATTATATTGTTTGAGTATTGGTATTAAATATACTTAGTTAATGAGTTTAACTTTGTGTTTATATTATTATTAAAACAATAAAATTACATGGTTACCTCACTTGGTGCATATCGATGCTAGCTGAGTAGGCATTTGTTTTCACTTTAATTTCTGTGCATATGATGTGTGCAGATATTGATAATATAAATACAAAACAAATCTATAAAACCGAAAATCGTTCATTTAAAGTTAATAAATATTTTGAGAGGTGCAACAAAAGCAAAAGAACAAACATCCGTTTTGTGGAACAGAATAAAGAATGGCTACATTTTTACGCCGCCATTTTGAATTTTAAATTATTGACTTCAGATTCGTATTCAGTGACGTCGAAAACTTTCGGGGCAGCAAAATTGTACTGCATAATATAGTTTTTATAAAAATTAGCATGTTCATGACCGCCATTTTGAATTTCAAATTTTTGACTTCAGATTCATTATCAGCGACCCCGAAATCTTTGTGGGCACCAAATTTGAAATCTATAATATAATTATTGTAAAACTTAGCGTGTTCACGGCCGCCATTTTGAATTTTAAATTTTTGACTTCAGATTCGTGATCAGCGATCCTGAAAATTTTCGAGGCAGCAAAATTGTACTGCATAATATAGTTATTATAAAAATTAGCGTATTCATGGCCGCCATTTTTAAGCCGGCATTTTGAAGTTTAAATTTTTGACTTCAGATTCATGATCAGCGACCGCGAAAACTTTGTGGGCACCAAATTTGAAATGTATAATATAATTATTGTAAAACTTAGCGTGTTCATGGCCGCCATTTTTAAGCCGCCATTTTGAATTTCGAATTTTTGACTTCAGATTCGTGATCAGCGATCCTGAAAATTTTCGAGGCAGCAAAATTATACTGCATAATATAGTTATTATAAAAATTAGCGTGTTCATGGCCGCCATTTTTAAGCCGCCATTTTGAATTTCGAGTTTTTGACTTCAGATTCGTGATCAGCGATCCTGAAAATTTTCGAGGCAGCAAAATTGTACTGGATAATATAGTTATTAAAAAAATTAGCGTATTCATGGCCGCCATTTTTAAGCCGCCATTTTGAAGTTTAAATTTTTGACTTCAGATTCGTGATCAGCAAAACCCAAAAACTTTTGGAGCAATACAATTGTACTGCATAATATAGTTACTATAAAAATTAGTATGTTCATGGCCGCCATTTTTAAGCTGCGATTTTAAATTTCACATTTTTGACTTCAGATTCATGATCAGCGACCCCGAAATCTTTATGGGCACCAAATTTTAAATGTATAATATAATTATTGTAAAACTAAGCGTGTTCACGGCCGCCATTTTTAAGCCGCCATTTTGAATTTCGAATTTTTGACTTCAGATTCGTGAGCAGCGACCCCAAAAACCTATTCATCATCATTTTCATGCAGCTTAGACAACTCCTTGAGGTTTTGGCCGTCTTTTTTCGATTTCGAACCATTGTGCGCCAGCGTTTAATCGGTGAAAGTATAACTACACTGTGTGTAATTTTTTAAGTCATGGCAAAATAACCATATACGGACACCACTACGTGATAAAAGACGAAAAAAAAAGACCCGTGTCTCCCAATTTTTCTCAAAGTCATGCACTTTTTTGTTTATGGGCCGCCAAAGATTTGGGGCCTCGGTATCATTTTCGCAAAAAAGTGATCATTTTCTCGGGTTCATATCTTGCAAACCGTTCAGAATTTCGATTTACTCTCTGAGGCAAAGTTGTAGCTCTTGTCATAAAAAACAAAAATTTCGAACATATAAAATCAAAAAAACTTCACCTTCCAGATCAAAATCGCAAAAAACTTAAAAAAATTCGATTTTTTCTTTACCTTTTTTCCCGTGTTCAGGTCCATAGGTAGCAAACCGTTCAAAATTCAAGGAAACAATCAACTACAAAAATTTACCTAAGATCTCAATAAACAAATTTCTAGAACATATAAACTTCCTAGAGATGATTCTTAACACTGTTTAGGTACCTACGTGCTAAAACTTACCACCTGTTGGCAAATAATAGCCTCCACTAAGCACAATTGCTTGGCCTTTCAGCGGAAATTAAAATTAAATAAAATTTGAGAATTTTTTGTGCTTATGTAAACTTCATAAACATCATCGAATAAAAGCACATTCTTCATAATACGAAGCAATACAAGACAACATCCAAAGTTATTTATTAGACCATATATAACCGCATTTATAATTGTTGTCGTTCGGCTTGAGGACACTGTCCAACCCAAGATCCTACGTGGAAAAGAGATGCAACTCTCAAACACCAAACCAATACCAAACATAGCACAGATATACAAGTATATATTGTGCAGGCACAATATATTTATATATTCGGGTCACTAAAATAAGGGAACACCGAGCTAAAGTTATTATTTGGATATGCATTTGGGCCAACGCAGGTAAAAACTTGTATGGAAAAGAGATAAACTCTGACACACCAAGCCAAGAGACACGGTATACATGGTCAAATAAGGAAGAACTAAAGATCTAAAATAATTTCATGAAAAAATAAAGCAACGAAACTGAATAAAACGAAAACTTAAAGTATCTATCATATTCGATGATGCTTATTTGTTTTAGGGTAGCACGCAAAAGTGAAAAATTTGCCGAAAATTTTTTAATTTGATTTTTTTTACCTTTTTTCTCCTGTTCAGGTCCATAGGTAGCAAACCGTTCAAAATTCAAGGAAACAATCAAGTACAAAAATTTACCTAATATCTTAATAAACAAATTTCTAGAACTTATAAACTTCCTAGAGATGATTCTTAACACTGTTTAGAAAAACGGAAAAACGGTACAAAGGCAAAAACCTCAACGCATTGCTTGCAGAGGTATGTTGGGGGTGTCACAAGATCACCCTGTATGATGTTAATGAAGTATTTGAAGAAGAAAGAGCTGATGATGGAGGGCATTCTGGAAGCAACGTGCCTGTGGACACCATAAGTTCTGAATCAGAGTCAGATTCGGACGACGATTTGGATCCACAACTTAAGAGAGCGCGATTTGCAAGTCCAGGGCCATCAACATTATAAACATAATACGAATACTTTTTTTTAATATTTTTGTAATAGATAGCATAGTATCTCAATGTTGAAGTAAATAAAAAACAAATGAAATTAAAGTTTATATGTTCTAGAAATTTGTTTATTGAGATCTTAGGTAAATTTTTGTAGTTGATTGTTTCCTTGAATTTTGAACGGTTTGCTACCTATGGACCTGAACACGGGAAAAAAGGTAAAGAAAAAATCGAATTTTTTTAAGTTTTTTGCGATTTTGATCTGGAAGGTGAAGTTTTTTTGATTTTATATGTTCGAAATTTTTGTTTTTTATGACAAGAGCTACAACTTTGCCTCAGAGAGTAAATCGAAATTCTGAACGGTTTGCAAGATATGAGCCCGAGAAAATGATCACTTTTTTGCGAAAATGATACCGAGGCCCCAAATCTTTGGCGGCCCATAAACAAAAAAGTGCATGACTTTGAGAAAAATTGGGAGACACGGGTCTTTTTATTTTTGTCTTTTATCACGTAGTGGTGTCCGTATATGGTTATTTTTTTTCGTGTTGCACTGTGCTATTCAAGATTCATCCCTCACATTTTGGTCCAAATATATTCTTCGATAAGATAGAAAACTACAATGCTGTGAAATGCCTTAAATTTGTGGTGAGAAAGCTATCTGGAGACTAGTTCCTCTGAAAAATATAAAAAAAAATTTTCTGTTTAGCTTGGGCGTTTAATCGTTGATTTTGGAAAAATATTAATTTTTGACAAAATGGCGGGCGTAGAAAGAAAATGTTAATTTTTTGGGCACAAAATTGAGGTCGTTTTAGGTTATAAATAAAAAAATATGTATAAAAAAATCGAAGAAGTCTTTACTAAGCCGAAAAAATATTTTTTTCTGATGTAGCAGTCTCCAGATATCTTGCTCACCTCAAATTTAAGGCCTTTCGCGGCACTGTACTTGTCTTCCTTATCGACGAATTTTTGTGGACCAAAATATCCGGGATAAATCTTGAATAGTTTACTTTAAAAATGTAAAAAAATGTTGGTCTAAAATAAGAAACAACTTAAAACAAAAATTTTAAAAATAGTCTTTTATTTTTTCGAAAAACTCCCAGAGGCCCTTTATACTATTTTTCAACAAAATTAGTCTATGATGTGCTTGAGAAGAAGTAGAGGTGGGTCATATATAACCCATTGGTCACACAAGGTTAAGGTGAAAAAAAAACAATAAAAAGACTTCATGTTCACCAAACAATTAATTAAGGTGGGTCATATATGACCCAATGGTCGTACAGGGCTAAAGATATTAAAAAATATACATTATTAGAAGCTTTTCACTCAATAAAATGATTTTGGCGGCTTAAATTGATAAAATACCCCATAGTGCATCATGGAAATCACGTCATTGTTAACAACACCTCCTTCGAGGTTGCTAAGGACTTCGCCTACCTGAGATCCAGCGTAAACTTCTCCAACGATCTCAACATTAGCAACATCAACAGGCAAAACTTTGGGTTGAGTAGGCAATTGATAAGCAGAGCCCTCTAACGACGAACTCAATTCACGCTCTATGAGTCACTAATCATGCTGATGTCAGTATAAGAATTTTAGACTTATTTCTGCAGTTTTTCGGCCTCATTTTCATGCAGATCATTTATAACCTAGTGTGGGCACCACTACATTTAAAGCTTTTGTGCTGTTTCTGTGTTTGTCTTTTGTCTTTGCTTTGTTGTTGCGTTTTGTATTGCTACATAAGCCTTCGCTCTCAATTCTTACTCTCAACGCTCCCAGAGCGCTCTTTGCCCATAGCTGTTTATTACCCATGAAATGATATGAATAGTCATATGAATATCATATCAAAAGATATGAATATCAATGAATAAACAAAACATTTATGTATTTTTTTTTTTTCATCATTTAAGCTGGAGCTATAATATTGCAATGAACCTTAAAATGAAATATTATGAAAGAACTTCTCTTCATCAGAATATCTTTAAAAATTTCTGATTACTTCAATTTATTTTGTAACTTTAAAGAAGCGAGAAGTCATAAGAGCTTGTAATCACTTCAATTCTCATAATTTTTGGGACAAAACATAAAACAAAAAATTTTAATTTCCAAATCATGCAATAATAAAAAACACTGAAGATTATGTTGATTTTAATGATGCTGATGATGCTTAGGTTGTTTATTGTTGATGTTGATGTTGATGTTGATGTTGATGACTACCAGAACGAATTGTTGGCAACTCATCATCAAGATCATCAACAACATTAACAACATCATCATCATCATCAACATCATCAATATCATCAGCAACATCATCATCATCACCATCAGCAGTGAACCCAAAATGAGGACATTACTTCCAGCGCCTGCGCAGGGCAAACAACAAATCATAATTTTTACAGATCGTTTGCCTAGGCCAGATGAAGTTGTTGCTTGGGAATAAAAAGGAAGACACAAACATCGTCACTATGACAGTCGTCTTATTTTTTGTTGTGTTTTTTGTTGTTGTTGTTGTTGTTGTTATTGTTGTTGTTGCTGTTGTTGTTTATTTTTTAATATCATTTTCCAGGGCAAACCTTGTGAAAATGATTTTTGCAAAATTATGGGAATGAGAATAAGTTTATGGGCTGCAGTTGTAGTAAAAAACAAAAACAACAACAACAACAACAACAACAACATAAGTCATAATAGATGCCTTCATTCAGACGTTCTGCTGCGGTTTGGCCAACTATAGCCGCTAGTAATCAGCACAAAACGACACCAAAGCTAACAACAACAGCAGAAGAAGCAGCAACAGCAGCAGCAACTAGCAGCTAGCAAAAAAGCTGCTTCAAATGCATTTGCAGCTTAGCTAGAAGAATGAAGAAGAATTTGCGGCCAATACGCTGTGCTTTATAATGGGCTTCATTAAGTCATCTAATATTATGGCCAACTAACAATGCGGCATCACAGCAACTTTCCATACCTGCAGCCAACTAGTCTGTGCGCCAGCTTCAGCTGAAGTGATGACGTGCCCTCAGGCAGAGTTCAAACAGGGTTGAGTTCCTGTGCTCGAGCTGGTAAGAGAGGAAAACATTTGGGGCACAATTTTTTGGTTATGTTCTATTTTGAGCTAGTAAAAAGATTTTAGATTTTGTTTTCAGCAGCTTGAGCTGTTGACAGATATTGCATTCTAGAAATACACCCTTTTTACATGATTTGGATTTACACGTTTGGATTCATTCCATTGGACTTATTCCATCTTTAACTATTTTGACATCCATTTTCACTGATATCGAAAGCTCAGGGCGAGAATCATGGGTAGCAAAACATCCCAAACTTAAAGAGGACTTAAGAGGACGGCTGAAGCTTAAAAATTCTTAGATAGAAAACATAACTGGTTCTCAAGCAGCTACAAGCCCCTTATTTCAAAGGGCCTTGGCTATGTTTATCATTTGGAAGAACAAAAATATTTTTGTTCTTCCAAACAAATATAGAATAAAAATATTTTTGAAAATTGTCTTTTTCAAAAAACCACTCCAAAAGGTTCAATGTAGGTGAAAACGTCAAGGAAAGTCGTTGGCGCTCTTAGATTCGGAACATTTTTCTAAATAAGTACCCGAAAATCATACCTTCTCCTGCGATATGTTATATAACTGTTCCTCATGCATACTATTCTGTGTTTACAATAGGACTTTTCTCAATTTGTACATTCTCTGTATGACTACGACAAAACATTGTCAGATTCAAATATATTCATCACACCAAGATTTTGGTTATAGAAACGCTCTCTTTCCATATGTTATATATAACGACTCAGAGCGTTGTGTGGAGCTGAGTATAAGTAATACTTAAAAAAGTAGCTTAGCTCTAACGATCAACATAGACAAACCATCTATTACGACGTGAAACCGTGGAGAGAGCCGCTTCAAAATCGAAAATGCAACAATCAAGCAACGGCGTTGCGTGGAATTATTGCTCGGTGAGTGAGTGATATGAGGCACGGTAAATCTTATGAAGGAAAGTCTGGAATATGTGAAGGAAAGTCAGGAAGGTAGCAGCCCATGCAACAAACATGCAATATATATCTATACGCAGACCATTTTAAAGAGGTTTTCTGAGTACCAATAAACAACACTAACAATACCCATCTCTATTCAAATATACCACCTAATATTAGTCATATTCAACTTACGCGAGAAGAGATATCCAAAGCATTTAAGGAACTTGATCCAAATAAAGGACCAGGCCCTGACCTTATACCCCCATGCTTTCTAGTCCAATGCTTAGACTCACTGACCATACCCTTATGTATAATCTTCAATCTAAATAAAATAAATCTCTGTCCCATGGAGGTTTTCCATCGTATTAGAAAACATCACACCTCACACCGATATATAAAAATGGCGACAAAAGATCGGTTGAAAATTATAGGGGTATTGCTTTATTATCGGCTATCCCAAAACTGTTCGAAAAAATTATATGTGAAAAACTTACAAGTATTATAAATCCTCTACTCAATGAACAGCAACATGGTTTCCGTAAAGGAAGATCAACTACCACAAATCTTATAACTATGATCTCTGATGTTTTAAATAAAATGGAACAATGACATCAAATAGATGCAGTCTACACTGACTTCAGTAAAGCCTTTGACCGTGTTGATCATGATATTTTGGCTTCCATAATTGAAAAGTTTGGTATCTCAGGATCATTGCTCAACTGGCTGAAGTCCTATCTGCATGGCAGGTCCTAATTCGTAAAGCTTAAAGGCATGTTATCTAAACAGATTTTGGTCACATCCGGCGTACCACAAGGTAGTCACCTTGGTCCACTCCTCTTTAATATTTTTATCTCAGACCTATCTGATAAACTACGCGATATCCCACATCTAATGTATGCAGACGACCTAAAAATGTACCATGTTATTAAATCGGAAACAGATGTAACCCACTTACAGTTGAAACTGTTATCTCTACAGTACTGGTGCAATCAAAATAAGCTTTATCTAAATGTCAATAAATACTACGTAATAACCTTCTCCCGTAAAAATGTAGTAGCAAGTAACAGTTACTTTCTCAATAGTATTGAAATTAATAGAGTCATTCATATCGTTGATCTTGGAGTAGTATTGGACAATAAGTTGCGATTCAATCTACATTACGATAAAATTGTGTCTCGGGCCAGTAAGCAACTCGGTTTTATAAAACGAAGTGCCAGAGAATTCAAAAATGTATGGGTCACTAAGACATTATACTGTACATTCTTCCGTCCTCTTCTTGAATATGGCTGCATTATATGGAATCCTTCGTTTGAATCACACAGTGAGAGACAAGAATCTATCCAAAAACAATATTTGCTTTTTGCACTTAGGGACACGTTTAACCCTTTCGATTACAATACCTTGCCATCCTATGAACATAGGCTTAGCCTTCTTAATCTAATGCCCCTCTCATCAAGAAGAACATTGCTTAGATCATGTTTTACCTTCGATGTTATTAACGGTGTTGTTAACAGCGAATATATATCAAATAAAATAAATATGAATGAACCAATAAGGCGAACAAGGCATACAAGACTTTTAAATGAATATCAGCATCACACTATCTACGCAAGTAATGAGCCGATAAATAGATGCTGTAGGGAATTCAATAACATCAGGGAGTACTAGCTATTTACCTTCAATGTCCAAATTAACCTTTAAGAAAAATCTTTCCAAGTCCCTATTTCCGCCCTAATACCATCATTCTTCACTACAATACTCCCTCCCCCCTATATGGGGGGTGGGTTATCACTGAACATAATAAAAAAAAAAAAAATAAAAAAAAAAATAAAATTTAATAAAAATAAAAAGCTTACAGAGGCTAACAAGCATCTTCAAACATCCCCAAAATCTTGCCTCATTGCCCTTAACCTTTCTCCCTCAAAATCAAAATCAATATCAAAATCAAAATCAAAATCAAAATCAAAATCAAAATCAAAATCAAAATCAAAATCAAAATCAAAATCAAAATCAAAATCAAAATCAAAATCAAAATCAAAATCAAAATCAAAATCAAAATCAAACTCAAAATCAAAATCAAAATCAAAATCAAAATCAAAATCAAAATCAAACTCAAAATCAAAATCAAAATCAAAATCAAAATCAAAATCAAAATCAAAATCAAAATCAAAATCAAAATCAAAATCAAAATCAAAAGCAACAGTAAAAGCAAAATCAAAATCAAGAGCAAAAGAAAAAGCAAAGTCAAAAGCAAAAGAAGAAGCAAAAGCAAAAAAAAAAAACAAAAAGTGAAAGCAAAAGTTGAATCAAAAGCAAAAGCTCAGGAAAAAGCCAAGCAAGAACCGAACCAAGCTAAACCAAGACCAAAAGTAAAAAACCAAAAACACAATAACAATAAGGATTCAGATTAGCACAAGGATTTTAAAAAGGATTGGGACAAGGAATTTCGTGAGTATTAGAACAAAGATCATGACAAGAATTTTGATAAGGACTAGGAGAAGGATAAGGACAAAGATAAAGACAATGCTTAGAACAAACATTTGAGTTAGTATAAGGACAAGGATTAAGGCAAGTATTAAGAAATAGATTTGAACAAAGATTAGCACAAGAAGTGGACAAAGATTTGGATAAATATAAGAAAGTGGACATGGATGACGACAACGATCAAATAAACAAAAAACCTATAAATTGAGATAAGATCAAGAGCAGAGGTTATGATAAGCCATAGGACGGGAATTGGGACAAGAGGTATAAGAAGTATTAGAAAACCAAAGAAAAGGACAAGGATACAAAAGGATTATTGAAAAGATTAGGACAATGATTAAAATAAGGATTGCGAAAAGAATTAAGACAAGATTTGAACTCAGAATTGGACATGGATTTGGGCAAAAATTCAGACTAGAATAAGGACAATAATGTGGATAAGGATTAAGGCAAAGATTGGGACTAAGGTCAGAACAAGGATTAGAACAATAATAAGGGCAGTAACAATAACAAGTTAATCTTAATCTTAAATAATAAGAGTATATAAGAACAAATTATGGACAAAGATAAGCGATAAGGAAAAGGAATTGGATAAGAATTGAGACTAGGTTTTGGAAGAGGATTGGGAAAGTATGGGATTGGGACAAGGAATTGGACGACTGAGAGAATTAGGATAAAGATTCAGATAAGATTTTGGACAATGGTTAAGAAAGGGATAAGGACAAGGATTAAAACTTATATTTTGACAAAGACGAGGATGTAAGCAAAGGGTTCGGATAAGGAGAAGGATTTGGATAATGATTAAGACAAGGATTGTGACAAAGGTAAGGACTTAAGCCAATATTAAGTCAAGTATAACGACAAGTATTAGAACAAGGCTAAGGTCCAGGATTTAGACCAGGTTTTCTGCAACGATTCGAATTCGAAGGCTCTAGACGAGAATAAGAACAAGGATTTTAAAAAGATAATGACAAAGATTAAGATAAGGTTTGGAGAACTATTAGGACAACCATCTTGATCGAATTTAACTTCTTTTCATCTCACCTAAAGTTTTTTATCTTCATATACTTCTTATCTATCCTTTTTAGTTTCTTATCTTAATAAACTCTCAGCTATTGACTAGATACTATTGACGTTCTAATCTTCTGTTGATCAAACTGAATGATATGAAGAAAACATAGAACATATGCAGATGTTTTGCTGCTATTCCATCTTCTTCAACGAAAATGCATGGCTTTTTCAACAAACATGTTCCAAATTTTTCCCACGACAGGATAATGTTGCAAATAATTTTACACCATGTCCTTAGAAGCATTACCATTACGATCAACAACTTTCTGCACCCTACACTGTTTGGGTTTAGATGTTTTCACATAGACTATCTCCATGCGAAATAATTTTTGGAGTTCATAAATTTAATCATCTGATCTGATGATCGATTAAACGTTTTCATGGTACTTAGGATCACATACAATCGACGGATTTTTATGAAATTAAGTAAAGAAAAGGTTTTGGGGTGGCTGATCTCGAAAAATATAGGTTAAAATTCTGATTCGGGACCCTCCCAATCTCAAATGACAACAAAAAATTTAGGAAAACAATCACACAGTCTGTACAGTAATTACTTGGACATCCTCAAGGTATGATTAAACAACTAAATACTACTTAAGTACTAATGAGAAATGCTTTTCTAAATCCTTAGTTCCTGACCTTTATATGCTATAGCTCCGTTATGTCAAATTTCACAGCCATGTTTCCACATACATATACGTGCATTTCCATATCAATTCCTTACCACAGAAGGTGAACATTTTTTCCCACATCATTTTCCGTCTGGAATAATAACGAAAATTCATAATGAATGCAAACACAAAAATGCTGTCAACCATAAAGCACCGCAAAAATTCACCCATTTCCGGACAAAAGAAATATGCAAAAATACAAATTTTTACGAAAAGAACCAAAACCAAAAGAGAAAAATAAAATGAATTAAAACTCCAACGAAATACGTCAACAGAAATTTCAGAGAACAAAACAAACAAAAAAAAAAAATAACTGTAAAACCAACAACAATGCTGAACTTATGGGCGTCTCTTTCATCGGCCAAGCAGGCGGTAGTGGTTATGTTGCCAAAAACGACGGCAAAACCCACAACAACAAGAAATAGTTATGGAAATAATGTCTGGCCGCCTCGCTGCTCCACACATCAATCTAAGTTATCTTTTTTTTTTTTGTCAAGCTCAGCACCTCCCGCGCTTATTCATCTTTCAGCAGCAGCACTATCCCGCAGCTTTATTTTCACCGCTCCAGTGCAAATTTTATGCAAATCTTCATTAACCTTAAAGAAAAAACTAAAAACACACTCATGAATAGAAAAAGTCAAAAAGCAAGAAACCTTTAAAAATTCTGGATACTTATTTTTTTTTCTGTTTCCTCTTCCCAGAGGCATTCAACCGCAAGCGTGTAGAATGCCGCGGTAGCGGTTTCCGACACGAATTCAATGCCGCGCAAAGGAAAGAAAAGAAAAAACAAAACCATTGAGATAATAATAAAAAAATACCAGAAACGCAACAATATTTAAATAGGTTAGAAAAGTATGTGAGAAGCTGAAGAATCAGCGGTTAGTGTTTCTCTTTGTGGTTAGTAGGGGGGAAAAGTGACTCTGCGAGCTGTATGCATTGTAGATGGATGGCGTTTTATGCTGCTTACGCTGCTGCTGCTTCATCTGTTTATCAGCTCAAAGTAAAGACAGATGGAAAATCAAAGACCATCGAGATGTAAAGAGGAAATGTAAGGAAGAGGGAACGTGATTTTAATATTCTAGGCGCGCTGGTTTTTCTTGACACAGGGTCCAAAAATTATGAAAGAAAAGAAAATTCAAATTATAACCCGGCTGTAGAGTAAAAAGAAGCTAGAAATACAAAATTCACAGACAACCCAAAATAATCGTTATTCTAAAAAGCTTAAAAAAAATTGAAAAACTGAAAATCTCAATGTGCAGATTTATTCATTCCTGAAAAAAATCCTACATTTAACAACTGTAAAATTCCTGATAAAAAATACCTCCTAAATCGAAATTTAAAAAGTTATGTAATAAAGGGTCTGATGTCTGATTTGACAGATAATTAGTTTTATCCTTCCGCTGAACGAATATGGTTGTGTATACGCTTGAACAACGCTGGGAAATATTGCGACATTAATTTGAAAATCATGGTAATGTTGCAGAATGTGTGCGAAAATTGCGTACGGATTTTGCAAGAACAGAAGCACCGTCAGCTCCGCATGTTCGTTATCTTGTGAAAAAAGTGAAAGAAACTGGCATCCTCATCGATAAACCAAAGCGTGAAAAGCCAAAAACAGTGCGTACACCCGAGAATATTGCTGCTGTGGCAGAAAGTGTGCGTTAAGCGGCATCAACATCAATTCACCGTCGTTCTCAACAATTGAACATTTCGGAGACATCATTGAGACGAATTTTGCATAAAGACCTTGGTATGACGCCATACAAAGTCCAATTGGTTCAGGAGTTGAAGCCAACTGACCATCCAATGCGTTTCGATAGGCCTCTCCAGGTTTACTTTAGCAAAAGTTAGTCTTTTAAGAACGTGATTTTTTACAGTAATGTTCCTTTTTATTAGCTTCGTGTGGCCAGCTTAGCTTCCAGTAACGCCTTCTTATTGTCAATGAACTAATAGACATCTTAAGATCCTGTTTTATTTTTTTTAACTGATTTGCGGATCTTTCTTTACCATTTTTAAAAATAAAATAAAATGAACCTATTTTTTGAGCGCTCGTGACATACTGTTATAACGGTATTTTCATGCAGTTAGCAACAAGTAGCAAACCACTCTTTTGGAAGCATTTTAACATGTAATTTTGACAATTTTATAATATGTGGCATTGCACTGCTATTTTTATGAACACAACTGTAACTCAGTCGATGCAAATAGTTCAGTAACAGTTGTTTTTCTGGTAACTCTTCTAATTTTTTAAGGAAAGGCTATAGAAAAACTTCGTTAAATTTTACATGAGTCTCTTTTCTCAAATTCTTACTAAATGAAGTGAAAGATATGCCAATTATAGGTTAACTTTAAAAAAGGGTCAATCAGTTAAATCTCTGTTGAATTCTCACGCCATAGTAATAGTTTGGTAATAAATAAAGTACTTTTTAGGGACTTTAAACTTTCAGAAGACAATCCTTGAGCATTTTCTTTCAGTAAAACTACCTACTGTAATTTTTTATTTGGATGGAACTGTCAATAAAGATTTTTTGTATCAAGTACTCGGTTTTTAGGTAATTTTTCATAAATTCTATTTCTGTGTGAGGATTTAAATCTCTTTTCGCCCGTATGACAATAACAAATATAAGCTAAGGCTCGGTAAGATACGATAAGGTACGGTAGGATAGGTTAAGGTAAGGTAAGGTAAGGTAAGATACGATAGGTTAAGGTAAGGTAAGGTAAGGTAAGGTTAGGAAAGGTAAGGTAAAGTTAGATAAGATAAGGTAAGGTAAGGTAAAGTTAGGTAAGGTCGGTTAGGTAAGGTAAGGTATGATAGGGTAGGGTAGGATAAGATAGAGTAGGGTAAGGTAGGGTAGGGTAAGGTAAGGTAAGGTAGGTTATGTAGGGTAAGGTATGATAGGGTAGGGTAGGATAATATAGAGTAGGGTAAGGTAGGGCAGGGTAAGTTAAGGTAAATGACGGTAAAGTTTAAAAGTAGAGTTTAAATAGGCACGAGAAGAAAAGGCCAGATAGGATTTTTTTTTTAAGCTTCAAACCAAAGATTTCAGGTGTTACACGTATTCAGTCAAGTCCACTTTGGTTTGAAATGGTGTGATAGATAAGTGGGAATAAAAGCAAGCAAGTTAAACATGTGTATAACATACAAAGCGAGGCGGCAAACTGTAAAAACATTTAAATTAGAATCTGATGCAAGTGTTGTGCCTTTATTTCAGTCAATTCCAGTTACTTGGAAAACCCACTCACAAACTTCTCCACTTTTAAATCGTAAATATTGATGAATTCCCAATTTAAATTCATTATTCAGTACGAGGGTAACTATTGATATTTCTGACCTAATAATGAAAAACAAGCACTTGTGGTTGAAAATGGTTTTGTTGTTTTTCAAAATATGCTTCTTGAAGATCAATACACTTTTGCATCCGTTTAAAAAAATTTTGGAAGCATTTTTTCCACTTCAATTGTGGTAACTCCACAAGAAACGTTTTGAATGCAACAACCGGGTGTTCTTTGGGTGCTAAAAATCTTTGACCGAGTATTCTTGTATTTTTTTAATTTCCGGGAATAAGTCATTGGGTGCTAAATTAAAGCTCTACATCGGATGACCCATCGATCTTTGGTCAAAAAGGTCTTTGTTTGATCAATTCGGGCTGGGCAAAAAGGTCTTTGTCTGATCAGATGTGTGACAACTCCCATTGTCATGATGCAGAATAATTTGCTTCTTCCTCGACATTTTACGAATTTTTCCGATTACTTGTGTCAAAAAAATGATCGTGTACCATTTGGAATTGACTCTAATGCAACTGTCATTAGTTGCTCTAATGCCACGCGGTAGAAGCACAGGCAATCATTTGCTTCGATGTGCTTCTACCGCGAACAACTTTTGTTGGATTTACCTCTTTTTGAAAAGACCCATACAGTTGATTGTTGTTTTGTTTCGAGAAATCTATAATTCGTCACTTGTGAAAACTTTATAGGAGTACACAGTCTTTGATGGATCTTGATCGTATTTTTTCAACATTTCCTTGGACCAATCGACACGAGCCTTTTTTTATCGTTTGTCAGATAGCTTGACAACGCCAATAAATCTTTTTTATGGCCATTAATCATGCAAAATCTTATTGATGCTTTCATACTAACACCAAAAGATGCCTTAATCTCACGGTATGTCACATGACGATCTCGCTTTATCAGTTCATACACAGCATTAATTTTTTTTTTTTTTTTTTTGGCACTGCAACCGATTTTGGACGACCTTCATAGAATTCGTTGTGCAGCGAACGTCGACTACGAGGATGGTGCTTTATCGGCGCATAAAGAATTAAGTTCATCAATGAAATATTGTCCAAAGTCATGAATAATAATAGCACAAAAATGTTCACGAGTTAATTCCACGTTTTGCCCGAAATTTTAACAACAATTTATCTATTACTGTAAGCATAAAGAATTCCATTGGAAACGTCAGATGGCAAATGTTGCCACTTACTGTTGCCAAGGCCAGAAATATAAATAGTTACTCTCGTACAAATGAGGAAAGAAATACCTGGCCGGGTTTTGAACCCAGGACTACTCGACTACCGTGGTCGCCAAATTAAGTATAGTTAAGTTAAGTGTACTCACGTTAAGTTGTGTAAAATTGAGTTAGATAAAGATTGGTTTTATTATTTATCTTAAATTCACTTAATAAAACCAATCTTTATTTTTTTAAAGTTAAATTATTTTAAGTTAAGTAAAGTTAGGTTATGTTAAGGTAAGTTTAGTCGGGTAGATTTAGTTAAGTTAATTAAAGTAAAGTAAATTTTAGTTTAGTTAAGTCGAGTAAATTTAGTTCAGTTATGTTATGCTTACTTAAGTTATGTTATGTTATGTTATGAAATGTAATGTAATGCTATGTGATGTTATGTTATGTTATGTTGTTATTTTATGTTATGCTATTTTATGTTATGTTTTGTTATGTTATGTTATGTTATGTTATGTTATGTTATGTTATGTTATGTTATATTATGTTATGTTATGGTATGTTATGTTATGTTCTGTTTTGTTTTGTTATATTATGTTATGGTGTGTTATATTAGGTTAATTTAAGTAAGTTATGTATGTTATGGTATGTTATGCTGTTATTTTATGGTATGTTATGTTATGTTCTGTTATGTTATGTTGTTATGTTATGTTATGTCATGTTATGTTATGTTATGTTATGGTATGTTATGTTATGATATGTTATGTTATGTTATGTTATGTTCTGTTTTGTTTTGTTATGTTATGTTATGGTGTGTTATGTTAGGTTTATTTAAGTAACATTATGTATGTTATGGTATGGTATGTTGTTATGTTATGTTATGTCATGTTATGTTATGTTATGTTATGTTATGTTGTTATGTTATGTTATGTCATGTAATGTTATGTTATGTTATGTTATGTTATGTTGTTATGTTATGTTATGTTATGTTATGGTGTGTTATGTTAGGTTAATTTAAGTAACGTGATCTATGTTATGGTATGTTATATTGTTATGTTATGTTATATTGTGTTATGTTATGTCATGTTATGTTATGTTATGTTATGTTATGTTATGTTATAGTGTGTTATGTTAGGTTAATTTAAGTAACGTGATCTATGTTATGGTATGTTATATTGTTATGTTATGTTATATTGTGTTATGTTATGTTATGTTATGTTATGTTATGTTATGTTATGTTATGTTATGTTATGTTATGTTATGTTATTATGTCAAATTCCATTAAGTAAAGTTAAGTTGAGTTCATTTAAGTTAAGTTAAGTCAAGTAAAGTTGATTTGAGTTGAGTTAAGTTAAATTTAGGTTAAATAAGGTAACTTTAGGAAAAGTAAGGTCAGTACGGTTAGACTGACTGATTTAATAGCTGATCTTTTCCATAAAAAATGTTAAAAAACAAAAACGCAAATAAGCTCTTCAGTTGCATCAATTGAGCTAATATTTTCAAAACTACTGTAGGAGTGAAGGAATGAAAGATACCTTGCCTCATCATGATGTCTTCATCCGTCAAAAATAGTAGAAAAATATTTTTCTTAAGGACATTCTCAAGAAACGAAATTTTGCATTATCACCATAAAGTTCTATGTCGTCCTGAGACTGTGAGTGAGTAAAGACAGCGCTATTAGAAGAAGAGGTATAAGTTTGCTAAAATTTTGGCTTAACACTTCTCTTATTCATCGCCACAATTATCCGGCCTCAATTCTACGATAATTATCTACGAATCTACGTTAAAAGTTTCTACGGACAAAGGAATTGTGACTTTTTATTAAAGCGCACATTCATTGGCCATTCGAATTCATCGCAAGCATATTAAGAAGAAAAAATAGTGGAGAAATTAAGAGTGACAGGAAAAAATTTTTTAAAAATATTAATGACATAAATAATGTATTTCCGTATTTCCATAAAAATCAAACAAGGGGAACGGGAGACAGACGTTTTCCTTCTAATAGTCGACATATCGCCTTTATTTAAAAAATATTTTAGATATTTTTGTATAACACTGTGCGACAATTTAAGGGTCAGTTGGAATAACCTCAAATATCTCAATGGTTTCTAATAGTGCATGGTCTATATATTATGCCCTCATACTCAGTTTTATCGGATTAGGTCAAATAAGAGAGAAATTCAAGGTCAAATTTCACCTTAAAGTTTATTTAATTTTACTTAAGGTGTATGCAAAAATTCAGCAAAATCTGATTATTTTTGAAGAAGAATACAAAGCAACTGAACCATTGAAAATATTGTTTTTTTTTAAACCCTTTTTTTGAAGAAAATATTAACTTACGTATATTACCTTTTATGTAACTTTTTAAGCAAAAAATGGTCTCAAAATGTTTAGAACCATACATTGCAAATGTTTAGATGGTTCAGTTATTACATAGGATTAAAATTTAGTTAAAGAGTTATAAGAAAAAATTTGTGACTTAAAGGTGAAATTTGACCTAGAATTTCTCTCTTAGTTGACCTAATCGGATAAAACTGAGTATGAGGGCATAATATATAGCCCATGCACTACTAGAAAACATAGCGATATTTGAAGTTATTTTTTCGTGTCGCACTGGGTAATTATTTTAAGAAATGTAGGTTTTTCTACATTGGTCTTGATTGGATTCGTTGATTTTGTAGATATTTGGTCATGCTCGAGGGTATTATAAAATAAATAAATAACTGGCCATTTCAGCCCTTGAAAGGACTTTGACCTAGCTTCTTATGATCAATTAGGGCTCGAGGTTATTACTTAAACGAAAAAATTATCCTTATACTTTTGACAAAAATGTATACCATTATCAGAAAGCAACAACAAATATCCACGTTGGATTACCTTTTAAATCCTCTAAATAATTTGTGTTACTATAACTGCCATTGACATCCGGTAAGATGGCATATGTCACGACCCCATATCTGACACATACCTTAAAAGCCACTAGTTGGGACACCTTTATATAAATACTGGTTGTACAAAAGCCAACTTGTATAATCCGACTAAGATATTTTTATACCCCCACGTTTAAAAAACGTAAATGGGGGTATATTAATTTTGTCACTCCGTTTGTAACGCCCATAAGGAGGCGTGGTAGGTATAGAAAAATATATATATTCTTGATCAGCATCACCACCCGAGTCGATTTAGCCATGTCCGTCTGTCTGTCCGTCTGTCCGTCTGTCCGTCTGTCCGTCTGTCCGTCTGTCCGTCTGTCGTCACGATTACAGCCGTAATTTTCAAGCTATCATCACGAAATTCAATATTTAAGCTTTTATCTAAAAAACTAAGGTCAAGTTCGAAAATGAGCCAAATCGGATGAAAACCACGCCTACCTCCCATACAAAGTGCCTTTATCAAAACGGTAAAATCTCTTAGAATTCCACAAAAATTAATATATGGACTTGAAATTTTGCATATGAGCTCCGATATTTAAAGTGCACTCTAAGTATGAAATTCAACCAAATCGGATAAAAACCACGCCTTCCTCCCATACAAAGTGACTTCATCAAAAAGGTAAAATCTCTTTAAATTCCACAAAAAATAATATATGGACTTGAAATTTTGCTTATTAACTTTGATATATAACATGCACTTTGTGTATAAAATTCAACCAAATCGAGTGAAAACCACACCCACCCCCCATACAAAGTGATTTTATAAAAAATGAAAGCGAATATTTTCTGTTAAAACTATGTAGGTATAACAAAAATGTTTTATACAAATAAACATTTTATTGACGGCTTAAGACTTTGAATATACTACGGTTCGGACGTGGGGGTATTTTAACTTCGGCCCAGTCGAAGATCATTTCTTACTAGTTTCAATTGGTGTTTTTACTAAATCTTCAGCTTTTTTAAAAGCTATAAAAATGGGTATTTTCTTATGGTAAGACCGGAATGGTTTCAAATGAAAACAAAATTAGCTCAGAAGATTTTAATGCTTTAGGGTCTTCCTGACGAAATAAAGTATTTTTTAGTGTCATAGTGAAATAATTGTAACTTTTTCGTACGATAATTTGAGAGAAGTTTAGAGTTGAAAGATTTATAAGAATATGTACTCTGAGCGACGAACAGAATGCTGAAACTTTCCAATATTTTCGCCTTGGGGTACTTGAACGCTAGGCCAAAGGAAATTGAAAAATTTGTTCCCATGGTTTTGTTGGTACTCGTTTTCCGCTTTTGTTTTTGGATTTATTTTTTTTTTTGTTTTTTTTTTATATTTCATTCAATATAGCTCACGCGAACAGATATTGTCTAGTACAAGTATTTGCGGTAAAACGGTAGCTAAAGCTTCAAGATATCTCAATGAAATGCAAGCAACTCAAATGTATCTGTAGCTGCATCTGTAGTCGTTGTAGCATTTGAAGCATTTGTAACTAGATGGCAGCATTTTTTTTTCTATTTCTCCGCTTGCGTCTTAGATTGAGCGATAAGGTTTTCAATTTCTTTTTCCTCAACAACTCTCAGCTAGCTACGAATCATCAGTGAAATAAACATAGCTTCGTCATAAGCAGCGGAGGCCAAAGAATTTTTCTTTGCAAATAAGCATATTTTGCAGCAAAAGCTTTGATGTATATTGCAGCTGATCGATCATGCGCACGCTTAAGCAATTGCTATCTAACAATTTTAAATTTCTAGCTGAAATTTTCATTTTGTGGAACTGCATTTTTGCTATTCTTCTTTTGATTTGCTTAACTGGGATAGAATACTTTTTTGCTTAATAGTTTCCTGTTATATTTTGAGCATTTGCTTAATTTTTCTGCTCTACTTCCTAATACTTTCCTTCTAATCCTAGTGTTCTAATTTAATTCTCGTTGTAATGTAGATAGAGATGCTTATCGTAGTTTGAGTTCCCTTCCGTTTCATTTGTTGAACTTAAGTCCGAGCCAATAGAAGTTTCATCTCAAATAAACTTCAAAGTTCACTAAAATATTTAAAAAAAAGCAAGCAAGTTATGAGAAAATTGTCAATTCTCACAACTGATTGCTTTTTATTGCCATCAAGCATGTGATGCGAAGTGATTAAAGCCCAATCAACTAAGTAGGAAATGCAACAACATCTACATTATTTACAAGAACAACAGCAACAACAACAACAGCAACAACAACAACAACAACAAAAACTAGAACATGAATGAATTTCCACTTCAACACTCTGCAATGTTCTCTAGTGATTTCTCAGCATCCTCATAAGATCTTTTTTAGCGGAAGTCCACCACCATGTTGTGCCATTTTCATTGGTTCTAATCCACTCTCATATCCGTTTGAAGCTCTTGATATTTAGTTCAATGTTATTAGTACAGAAAAAAATGGTTGCAGGAAAACAAATGGGTTAAAATAATAGGTTGGAATATAAATTGCTCTTGGTAATAGTTTTTTATTAAAATTAGGAACGAACATATTTTTTACTCTCATATTTTTCGAGTCATACTGAATTTGTGACAAATTTAAAAAAAAAAATTTATTAACCCTCATGCGACCCTCAAAAAAAGTCTCAAATAAAGTCTCAAATAAAACCCTTATGGGAGAAATTTCACCCATGAGTATTTTATAAGCCTAATTCACTAAAAATTATCAATTTTCTTTTCTATACGTTTATTTTGTTGAATTACAGTTGATAATTTACAGTTAGTGCAGAAGTAGTCAGCAGTTTTATGCTCACCGTATATATATTTGTTGCAGGAAGAACATGAAGAATATACTTTTCGGTCATTTTTTCGCATAATTGGCATCTATTCCCAGAAGTTGCCTTGCGATTTTTAATGCCAGGTTTTTTTGATGGTAAAGCTTGCGATTGAATCGTTGTAAGCATTTGACGTGAAGGCTCCTCTCTCAATAGTGAAATTCTACGCAATATTTCTAAATTGACCAAGGCCAGTCCCAATACCTCCAAAATTATTCGTCTCTTATTCTTATTCTTGAGTTCTAATCACAAAACGTATGTATTATTGCCGAGGCGTCTATAATGTTACAAGACAAATCTGATCTAAAGTAAGTCCGTTCAAAAAGTCCATAGAATGACACATTGGTGGTGTTACTAGATTTTTTCCATATGATTTTTATTTAGCAGTAACCTTCAAAAGATACGTATATAAATTTGACAACAATCTGACTATTGATTCGTGAGTTATACATTTTTTGTGCAAAAAAATACAGTGGAAACTAAACAATGGCTTGATAAATATTATCCAGATTCTGCTCCATAGAGACAAATGGTAGAAAAGTGGTTTGCTGAATTTCAACGTAGTCCTAGAAAATATCAAAAAAATCCACAAATTGGTTATGAACGGGTATGGGCACCACTACATTTAAAACTTCTGTGGTGTTTCTGTGTTTGTCTTTTGTCTTTTGTTTTTACCAATTTACACGAACATTTGGGTATGCGAAAGCTCTGTGAAAAGTGGGTGCCACGTGAGCTCACAGTCGACCAAAAACAACAACGAATTGATGCTTCAGAGGAGTGTTTGGCGCTCTTAACCCTTTGACGACCGCTCCTGAACCGCTGAAAAATTATTTAATCCGACAACGGATTCGTGTTAAGCGACTCCAAATTACTAAACAAAAGTGTCGCAAAAAACAATTTTTTTTACCTGCAAAAGTGTGAAAAATCATGGGACCTATGTGTCCCAATGGTCGTCAACGGTAAAAATGTATACCACTATTTTCTCTCGTTGACAGTATACAAACGAAAAGTTTGAGGTTGAATTTTGATTTACTTCATGAGAACTCGTTGTTTTTAATCTATTTTGAAAGTATACCAATGAAAGTTTAAAAAATAACCTTTGCAATGATGGTACTTTGACCTCTATATGACTATTGGTTTAGGGGATATTCCCAAAATATTTAAAAAGATTGTTAAAAAACCTCAAAAATTCTATCATAATAGCTGGCCTTCTATATTTGCTACGACGTAATGTTTGATATCCAATGAAAGGTTGAAAAATAACCTTTCCAACGGTGGCACTTTGACCTCTTTACAACTATTCAAAATATCACAAAATAGGTTAAATTTTCCCAAAAATCGGATCTTTCATTGGATGCAAAACAAAACTCCGTAACAAAAAAATTGTTGGGATTTTTAACGAATTTTTGACCTATTTTGGAAATATCTTTTGGACCAACAGTCGTAGAGTTGCCAAAGTACCACCATTAGAAAGAAAATTACACTTTTGATTTTGGGTTTTTATTTCAGTATAACTACGAACACGATCGCAAATCAAAGACCAAATTCTACTTGCATCTTTTCTGCGATCGCTTTGATTTGAGTGTGCACAATCAGTGGCGGATCTAGGATTCGCCAGAGGGGGGAAGGACTGAGCTAACAGTTTTATAGTCCAAGAGGGAGGCTGAAACGGCTTTTAGCGCTTTTTTCAATTTTTTTTTTCCCACACAAAAAATTCTTCAAGGGGGATGGAGGCTAAAGCCTAATCAACCCATATATAAATCCGACGCTGTGAACTGTGGTTACAACAAAATTTCTACTTCGATTAATGATATATTTTCTATATCTGCACCGTGATGATACATTTTATTAATCACTACGTTATTGCGTTAGCTATGTTACGTTACCACGGTGAACTGTCAGTCAACAACAGTTTAGGGTTGTCACATGTAAAATTAAACTAGCATCATTATTGCAAATCTTTGAAATATTTAAGATTCACCAAATTCTGACTTGTTGGCAACCATATCAGCTGTTCTCTTCAGCCATCATTAAATTGAAATTGCAACATAAACGCCAAACACTGGCGTACCATTTGCTACCTGCGGTAGTTTTTTTATTTCTTTTAGCAATATTTCGAGCTGTTGGTTCTTTGGTGCTGTCTTTAACCTATATTCAAACGATATATTGGGTGTTGGAATTAGTTTTAAAGGTTTTCTAAGAGATGGCGTAACTATCAATACATAGATCGCATCGGGCACACCTGTGACTATATTCATTTCAAAGCACATTGTCTAAGCTTCATTTTTCAGTATGTGTCATTCCACTGAAGTGTAAACAACATATATTTTTTTCTCTGTGAACATGTCGACTTTCGTTCCAACAAAACGCAATTTGCGGGAAGGTTTACTTTTGTGCTTCCATTTGAAGAAAAAAGCGGTTGAAGCACAACGCACGCTTACTGAGGCTTACGGGGACTATGCTCCATCGATTTCTACTTGTGAGTACTGGTTCCGTCGGTTTAAAAGTGGTGATTTTGATACGGAAGACAAAGAGCGTCCGGGCCAGCCGAAAAAGGATGTCGTGTACTATGAGCTGCTAAAACCTAACGAAACCATCACTGGGGAACGCTACCAATAACAATTGATGCAATTGAGCCGAGCATTAAAGGTTAAACGGCCGGAATATGGCAAAAGACAAAACAAAGTGGTTTTTCAACATGACAACGCACGGCCACATGTTGCAAGAACCGTCAAGGAAACGTTGGAGGCGCTGAATTGGGAAAATGTTGTAGCTAACGATGGACAATACTTTGATTAATATACATTGTACCGTTGTTTCTAAATAAATGCTCAAAAACCGAAAAAAAACCTTTAAAATTAATTCCAACCCCCAATATGTAAACATTTAAGAATATGTGAGTAAAACAAACAGGTATGACCCTTTCGATAACAACTTATGTACTGAACACATTGACGACGACAGCGACATTACGACATCTGTCAAATTTTTTTACATGTATTTCTTATGGAGAGAATTTGGTCTAATGTCGCAATGTCGTGTCGTCGATATAAAACTATTCCTAATTTGACAGCTTGTCGTCGCTGTCGTCGTCAATGTGTTCAGTACATTATTCGTGCTAACGGCAGCTCAAAAGCAAGTGATGAAAGTGACAGTTCAAGTGAACGAATTTCAAGTGCAGCGTTTTATAAAATGCGAACTTTGTACTGTTTTCACTACTCTATTGCGTTACTCAACGCTGAAGATCACGGCGTGAAGCGTTGCGTTTTATAAAATGCTAATTTCAACAACGCAGCGTTGAGTTATGTGCGTTGAGTTATGTGCAGGGATTTATAAAATGATGCTATTAAACTAGAGGATATCACTTCCCTGTCCGATAATTCTGCAAAAGTGAAATGGGACGTAAGGATGTATTTTCTGCTCAAAACAACACAAAGGCCATCGAATAATTACTATTTGTGCCTTTTGCAAAAAACCATTTTGCTTCGCCAATGATCGAAATACCTTTAAATTTCATCGTAAGAAAATGAAAATTCAATGCATTGATCAAAAATGCAAACAAATTTATTTTTATTTCAAATAAATCAACTTTTCAACAAAATTAAATATGTCTTAGATTTTTACCGTTGACGACCATTGGGACATATAGGTCCCGTCAGATTTGGTGGTCGAGGGGATAGCCCGAGTGAACTATCTTTTTTTGCTATTTTTTGTTAAAAAGTGAAAGGTTTCCCGCAACTTCCCCAAAAATTTTTTACCTATAGCTCCTCCTACCCCCAAAATATTGCAGCAAGAAGAAGGGGAAAAGATATAAAGATTTTTCGACTTTGGGGTGGTCTGGTAGGCAAAGGGATGTATCTGCCCTTGAAAATTAAGTACATTCTGGAAGCCACGTTCATTCCCTGTTGAATGATACCTTGTAAAGAAAAATCGTTTGCATAGTTTTTCCAGGAAAAATTCGAGAGTAAAAGGGTCACAGGTGTCCCAATGGTCATCAAAGGGTTAAATCGCAATAAAATCGAATTTTATCGTCGATATGGGATAATGGATGAAACATGGCTTCACTATTACACACCAGAATCCAAACGACAGTCAGCTGAGTGGCCAGCAGTCGACGAACCGAATCCAAAGCGAGCAAAGACCCAACAGTCGGCCTATATATTCATCGACTATCTCCACAAAGAAACCACCATCAACAATGACTATTACTGTACACTTTTGGATCGATTGAAGTCTGAAATCACAAAAAGAAAACGGCAATTTGCAAAAGAAAAAAAGTGTTGTTTCACCAAGATGATCGATGAAAACGATGGTAAAATTTAATGAATTGGGCTTCCAATAGTTTACCCACCCACCCACCGTATTCTCCAGATTTAACCCCCAGCGACTTTTTCCTGTTTTCAGATCTCAAGAGAATGCTTGCTGGAAAGAAATTCAAGTTCAATGATGAAGTTATCGCTGAAACTGAGGCTTATTTTGACGAGAAAGAGAAATCGTACTATAAAAGTTGTATCAAAAAGTTGGAAAACCGCTATACTCGTTGTATCACTCTCGAAGGCAACTATGTTGAATAATATAATCGAGTTTTATCAAAATTTTTTTTCTTACTTATCCTACGGACTTACTGAATGACCTGTTATCAACATCTGCTTTATAATTCTTATAATAGGATATTATTTCGGGAAGTTTCTTTTCGCCTACCAATATTATTTTATTGTGATGGAAAGTGCTCAAGACGTTGACAGACGTTGTATTTTTTTGGGACAAATTGAACCATTCGTAATAAAAAAAAAAAAAAATTTCTTGAGTGAACCGATCACTGACAAATTTCTCGTTTATTTGATTCAGGCAAGAATGTCTTATTGCTCTCACTGTTCCAACCAAAGTATTTTCCATCTTTAGTAGATGAGTAGCAAGATTGTAAGATGTGAAAAAGTTGCCACAAGTAATGTTGCGCCCTTTTAAACCCTTAACAAAGTATATGATTCCTCTCTGGTGCTGCACCTTCAAATTTACCAGTATAAAAATGTATATTCCATGCAAACTTTGTGTTAATGTCATAAAGTGCCCATATCTTATACTTGGCGGACTTGGATGAAAAGCTAATAATTGCTCATCAACAGCTACATCTTCATAAGGCATGTATTAGAGTTGTTACTGCGAAAAACATACATTCCATTACTCTCTTATGGGAGCTAACTTATCGTGAGCTCTATGTTCTTGTCGAGTATTTTTATCATCGAATCTAATCACACGTGTTATCATCTTGAATGTTTTCTTAGACATCTCAGATCGTAAAATTGGTCTTCCTCTGACGTCATTCCCCAACATGTCCTGTGATTCGACATGTGATTTTTAAACACCAGTTAAAATCAAAAGACCTATATATGCCTCAATCAAAACATCGTCAACGTTCTTCCAATCACAACCGCAAACTCGCAAACCTTCAATGTTGGTTTTTTCAATAATGATCTTCAATATTAACCAAGTGAAAGATACCTCAAAAGCATTCCGTATTGACAATATACGGCTTAATGCATAACCAGTTATACCAACCTTACGGGATATAATATTTTCGGCTCTTGCCCTTCCGTGGAATTAGGGAGGCTCCGTTGTCCGAAATATGGATTTATTCGTAATTTTTCGATAGGCCACTCCAGGTGTGCTTTAGCGAAAGTTAGTCTTTTAATAACGAGTTTTTTAACAGTACTGTTACTTATTCTTTGACAAGACGTAATTTTGAGTAATATGGATTTATCCTTTGACAACACTATATTAGTTAGTTGCATTGATTGATTGACTTCTTCATGCTCTCCTTCTTCAACGCTTCCTTCAATGGAAGAATAATCTTCTTCGAAATACACAAACTTTTTCCTTACCCGATAAGCCGATAACGGGAAAACCCATTTGTTTTTTTTTTTGCAAGCAAATGTAAGAACGTGAGCAAAGCACAACAACTAAAATTTAGTGAGATGATCAGAACAAAATCACATGTAAACAAAAAACAGCTGAATCTGTCAAAATTTCAATATGATTTCACAGGGATGGTTATTCTATTTATCTGGTAACAAAATTAATTGGATTTACATATGATATTCATATGGGTGAAATTTCATCCGTTGGTCGCTTTCGTTCCTTTCATTTCATTAATTTTGCATCTATCCGGGGGTCGGATAAAGGTTAGTGAAAAAAATATAATATGTATATTACAGTCACTGGGGGCCAAATCTGAAGAAAATGGGAATGAGGAAGCAGTTTGGCCGTGGTTTCGATCGATTTGTGAACTGGAGCATTGCTTAGCAAAAATATAATTTTTTTTTCGATAAATGGGGCCGTTTTGTTTGCTATTTCGTTCTTCAGTCGGTCCAATAATTTACAATAAAAGTCGCTGTTGATTATTTTTCTTTTTCTCAAATAGTCGATGAACAAAATGCCACTTGAATCCCAAAAAACAGACACCACCACCTTTGCGGCTATATGTTGAGCCTTCTCTCGTTTCGGTGCACTTCCACTAAGACCTACCCACTCTTTTGCAGATTTTTCAATTATGGTGTATAGTGGTGGATCCATGTTTCATCCATGGCCACTATTTTACGCAGAAAATCAGTCGGATTTTATTTAAACATGTCCATACATTGTTGGGAAGTGCGAACACGTTCAAGTTTTTGATTGATTGTTGACGAACGTGGCACCCATCTTGCAGTCAGCTTTCTCATACCAAAATGTTCATGTAAAATTGAAAGAACCGACCTACTTGATATGCCTATGGCTGTAGCTATCTCACACACTTTAACTTTCGACTTGTCCAATATGAAATAGTGGATTTTTTCATTACATTCTGGAGTGGTCACTGTTTTCGGTGCTCCGGGGTGTTCTATTTTAATGCTGATTCGACTTGTTTTGAACTATGCAATCCAATAATTTACGGTTGAATATGATGGAATAGATGCACCATAATATTTATCGAGCTTTTCTTTTGTTTCTTTCGCACTTTTGTTACGCAAAAAAGTAATGCTCAGTCAAAGGCACGAAATTGTTCTTTATCCATTCTTATAACACTACCAAAAGTTGTTTAATTTAGAACATTATAACGTCACTATTCATTGACAGATCGATCTGACATTTATGATGTGTTCATTTTAAGGTTGCCACCCGTCAGAAATGGCATGCATTTGGACAGTGGTGGTGCTGTCACGGCATCTTGAATGCCCTAACTAGTAAAACTTCGATATTTCGATATTTTTTAATTAATGCCACACGTTCCGCAAGCGTAAAATGATGCAAATGGCAAACTTTATTGTTTATTTTGACAGCTAGATGTCATTGAGAACTTTGACAACTGCTTGAACATAACAATTTGAAAAACTATTGCTGCTATCTGGTGACCTTATATTTGAAGTTATCTTTATTTTTAACTTGCCACACTGTGTACACTTTAATATTCACTTAAATCCATTAAATCAATCCACCGTACAGCGCACTCTCGATGACCTAGTGTGCCAAAAATTGAAAAAAAAAATTTTGAAAGCAAAATCATTGGGCCATTGATTTAGCTCCACACAAAATTATTCGGCTTGGTCTTGATCTTGATTAAATTGATTTAACGCTGAAATGATTAATGATGGAACACAACTCTTTTGTGCATATTATAAATGGCAACTTTCAGTTTTTTTTTACGTTTTGTAATTTTATATTCTTTTTTTTTTTTTTTTTTTGTCACCATTAAGTCTCGAGCCAACTTTCGTCATTAATTGAGAGAAGCATTCCGACTCGATATTGAAATCCAATTTCCACATACAATTCAATTCGATTTGAAGATTTTAAACGCGTACATCTATGATGCACTAATCCAAACGCACGTCAGTCATTTGGACATGCATGGAGCCCGTCAGCGCAAACGCGGCAACCTGTAGATTTATCCACCGCCATAAGAGCTGTTTACCTAGATTTTACTTGAAGAAGTTCAAGTGTGGCTATGCGGTGAATTATTTTAAATTGTCGTGTTTTTTTTTTTCGTCTTCTTTCTCCACTCTCTTTTTCCGTTTTAGGAATTTGCTTTTGAGCGGTGATTTTTTCTATTAATATTTTCTATTGCCAACAGCTGGCAACACTTGTAATTAAATGCTGCGCCTGGCAAGGCGTAAATGACACTCACTCGTCTACGAGTGTGCGCGAGCGATTACGAGTTGTTGTTGTTGTTGTTGTTGTTGTTGTTGTTGTTGTTGTTGTTGTTGTTGTTGTTGATGATGTTGGTGTGGTGGTTTATGTTTTCAGAGCTGTTGATGATGTTGTTGCTGTTGTTGTTGTTATTGCTGCTGCTGCCGCTAAGCGCATTTTTCTTATGATTGTTATTTTCTTTTGCATGTCTTTTAATTAGTCTCAATCAATGTTTGTGTAGTTTTTGTTTTTTTCCCCTCAATCAATGTTTGTCTATTTTTTGGTTTTTTTTTTTAATCTGGCCATTTGAAGCAATATAGCGGCATAGATGCAATTTGACAGCACTTAACAGATGCGCTTCCATAGCAAGCAGGCCTTAGAGCTTTAATAGAAGCTTTTTTACTATTTATTCTTATTTGATGGCGCAGTTAAATAAAATATTTGAAAGATTCTTAATGATTTGGGAATTGCCATCACTGCGTTGCCACATTTTTAAACAATTTGCTTAACAGTTAACTCTCATTTAAGATTAAATTAAATAGGAATAATTAAATTATTTTAAGCTTATCTAAATTTATAATTTTCCCCCACTGCAGATAACGTTAAACTTTTATTGAACTCTTCATGTTGTGGAGAAATTAAATTTTAACGATTTCACACGATTTTATGTTTAAAATCGTCGAATTCCACGAATTTATTTTATCATTTCAATTGCAATAAAGTTATTTAGAACCAATTCCATTTTCATTGAATAATAAAAAGCTTTAAGATTTAATGAGTTCAAAATCTAAGTGCTTTTCAGAAAATTTTAGCATTTCCAATCGATATAAATTGAATTTCCGAATTTTTGAAATCTTAAATAAACGCTTGAAAATTTGAATAAAAAAAAAATGAACGTGCAATTATATAGGAAGTCATACTGAGGATGTGAATACGGGTGCGGATATAGAAAATATGTGGGGCGTACGGTATTTAAGGATTCTCATAAAAACAAGGTTAATAGTTTCATAATAATTTTGTCGTTTTTTTTTTCCTTTTCAGATCATCAATGGAGAACTACAATTATAATATAACTCAAGAAATGAAAACACATACACTTATCGTCGCTTTATGCGCGCAACACACCGATTTAGAGATATCTTATTTTCTCAATTGCCCCCGATCATTCGTACATAAGGTTTGTCGTGAACTGGAAGAATCGACTGGCGATGTCGAAACTGTTGCAAAACGCAAAATGCATGAAGAACTATCGGATATTACTAGAAATGCACAATTTGTTCAACAAGTTAAGGAGATCATCGACGAAAGCTCTTCAAAATCAATGAGAGCCATTACAAGAAACCTAAATTTCTATGAGAGCCTAATCCCATGAGTTGTCCACGAAGACCTCCGTTATTAGTCCCACGTTATGCGCAGAGAACAGTTTATATAAGAAAAAAAATTCTGGAACAAAGATTCATTCAAGCGCATTATCTGTCGAAAAAAATTTAACCAAGACCAAAAAATCAAACGGAGAAATAACAGATGGCTATACTCGAATCCAAAAAGATTCCCTGTGATATACAAAGTTTCCAGCAATTGTCCTAGTTTTAGAAGTTGTGAGCAACGCCCTAGTAAAAAAAGATATTCCCAAGAAAGGTGAACTAGAAGGGAAAGTCAGAATAATCATCCCTTCCAATATACCTTCGATAATGCATTATTTTAAAATGTGCATGTCCTAGGATGGAATGCTTCTCCTGGCCTTCTGTGTATGGTTTTCCAGAACGAGTATAATGAATGGCTTCTGTGAGGCTTGGAAATTAAGAATATCCGGACAATATTTGAGTGATGAATTACTAGAAGGCATCCAATCAATTATTTGTGGAAGGTTAATGAGAGAAAGTAATACAGAAAATAAATGCAGAAATCATTTTGTTCAGTTTTTTATTCAAGCAATAGTTAATTAATTTACAGCCATTTATTTCAGTTTAAAATAACAAAAAAAGATACTAATACAATCCACTGTAGATGAGATTCAAAGTTTGAATAAAAATTAAATAAAAATTTTGTAAAAAGATGAAATACAATGAAATTTGGATGAAAATTAAAATTAATATGAAAAAGTAAACAAAGTCTTCATAGCTTTGTATATGTTAAAGAGGTAAAACAAAAAAAAAAAAAAAAATAGTCATTGCGTAACATAATAAAAAGTTTTTTTCTTAAAATAAAATTTATGTGTTTTGATCCTGAAAAAAGCCAAAGTTTAAATTATTTCAGATTACTTCAACGGTACTATGTACTTTAACCGTTTGTTTTCTTTGAAGACAGGAGATCTTGTACTGTTTGTTTTTCATTAGCTTAACCTTCGCTTTACCAATACCCACCCAGGTGACCTTTTTGTAATTCATTTCTAAATATCTCCCCCGGTTTCAATCCAATCTAAATACGCTTTGGAGTCACTGAACAAATTTTCGATTTATTTAAAATAATATAAAAAAAATATGTTTTCATGTTTCTTCATATCTTTTTTTTTAAATTGTCTTTTTATCTACGTGGCTTACCAATACCCACCTGGGTGACCCCATTAAAATATTTTAGTTTTCTAGTTGCTTTGCTTTGAAAACGGATAGAAGAGGTAAGTTTTAATATGTAAGAATTTATTTTAGTCCATATTTGCATTATTTATGTACATTTATATATCTTTTTTCAATTTCTTAAGTAATTAGTTGATGTGAATTGACCGGGATGGCAATTTTAGCACTTTGTTTGGGTGTCGCTATGCTCTGCACAAATGGGTTTTTTGCAACTGACACAAGTTTGGCGTGTGTATCTTTTCTTTTTGGCTGTATGGCAAATATGGCACTTGCCTTTGTTCTTTACGCGACCAGTTGCATCTCGATCTGAAATTGTGTTTGCCTCAACCTGGTCGTTATCGCATACATCGGTAACAGGCTTACCTATCAAAAGAATCTTATAAAAATAAATACCTAAAATACATTCAAAAGCCGTTCTTATTGGAAACCTTCCAATAATATTATTGTTTATCGACCTCTCCAAAATAAGAGAATTACAGAGATCCTCGCCAAGACATTCAAGAAAATATCTTCGTTCGGATCGCTTCATAGACCCATCCGAGTTGTTTTCCTTATATATTATAAAAACGGCAGGCCTGCCGTGTCCAAAATGTTAAAGAACATCACCAGAGGCCAGCGCAGTGTTGCTCTTTTGGTGATGTATTGGGATAGCATTTTGTCCATGGTGTCTACACCGCCCTTGGTTTTGTTGTAATACAAAATTATTTCAGGTTTCTTTTCTGGCCCAGATACCGCACTATCTTTGTGTACTGTAGACAACAAAACCACGGACTTATTATTGGCAGGAGCATAAGAGCAAATTGTTATATTTTCAGAGAAGCCGAATAAGCTTGATGTCACTTCTCGGGCTCGTGGTTTGCCCACGTAGTGGATAATATGTCGCAGAATCGCAGGCCCACAAGATTTTAATGCCGTACTTGGAAGGTTTGTACGACCTCTGTAGCCATATAACTGCTCATCCACTGTAATGGATTCGTGAGGACGATAGTTAGTACTCAAATTTAAATTAATCATATCAAAAACATCCCCAATGAGTGCAGCCTTATCTTCTTTTTGCCGAACAGCACAGCATGCCAGTCAAAGCGTATGAATTACAGAATTTCAAAAAATCTGTTTCGTGCCATAGTTGCCCGGTACAATGGATATGCAATTTTATTCCAAAGCTGTTAGTGGCTCTTTGTTGGATTTATGACTAAAATTCCCATAAAAGCTGACATTTTGTTGCCAGTAATTGCTTTCCACGTACGCGGCGGCTTGTCAGGGTTTTTAGCATTCCTTTTGTGCAAGCACAGCTAAAGCTTTTTTGTTTGAATATCTGCAAATTATGTCTCTTATACTACGACTAAAAAGGCAGTTGAACGTATCAACTCTGGACAAATTTTTTGTTATAGGATTGGGACCCATAATTGCTAATTCTTTTAGGACCCATAAAGGGACTCATAAATGCTTAATTTTGTAGCATGACAAACGCAAATATTATTATTCGGTAACACTGTCGGTGGTGTAGATATGGTTTTAGAATAAGGGAGACATGTTGTAAGTATTCACGTGATAATTTTTTACCAAATTTTAGCCTTAAATCTTCACATAGCTCATGGTTATTTTTTTTAATACTTTCTCCATTACCCTTATGTGCAAGTGGGATCTATCCCCCTTATCAAATCCCTGCTGAGCTACTGGGCTACGTAAATATTTTAACGCACAAGATTTGGGAAAAAATAGATGAAATATTTCTTTGAAGTATTTCCCAACGTTTTTCTTTATATACATAGTTGGCCTATAAAGAAATGTATTGTGAAAAAATTATAGATATTATGTATCTTTTACTGGTAAGCTTTACATACCAATTCAAATGAGTTCTAATTCGGATTCCAGTTTAATTAAATCTTCCTTGGATATAGATAGACTTTTAAAAATGTTCTTTATAAGCGTTTGTTGTTCTGATAGTATAGTTTTAAAAACTTAATTTTGGTTCGATATTATTTCTGAAAAACAAATATATTACTTTAAGCCGTTATACAAATGTTATGAATTTATTTACCTTTAAGTGCCAAAATAACATCTGATTGAGTTTTTATAATGCCTACAAAGAAGAATATATTTAAGTTACTATAGCAAGAGTCCTTTTTGTGTTTTAAAGGCTGTAACCTTTTCAATTCTTACGCCAACCTGGTCACATTTACAGCACCCATTGAAAGATGTATGGCCTTTAATGCTGCAAATGTAAGCTTTCGCCGGAGCGAAACAAAATGAATGCGCGGATCTCAACACGCACGACTTTTCCCTCAAAGTGTAATCCTTCTTCCAGCAGAGCTTAACCTTCTATAATAAAATCGTTTAAAAAGCAATCTGGGTTTTTTCTGCACACCGACATAGCTGCCTATCAAAAAAGCCCTAAAATTGGCCAGAGCCCTACACTTGAACTTTTGAATAGTGGCAGGCCATCAATACCAATGTCAATGACCAGGTTATCAACATTTCCTTCTAAAAGCTTTCAAATTTTCTCAAGCTGGTGACGGAATCCGATGTGAACATATTCCCCCGGAAAACAGTTCTTGTACGAAGTCACTTGGTTTTGTTACCCAATCCAACAACACTTTTGGGAACATCCAGGTTCTCAGACTTAAGAATGCTCAGCAAGCTAGAACAAGAAGCCACTGTTGGGTAAAAATTGTGGTACCACTCAACCAGTTTTTCTTTCAACGTTTTTTGATTCGTCAGGATTATTTCATTATATAAAGATTCACTGACTTCGTCTCCCATGCTTTCCAATGCTGGTAAATTATTTGGAGCTAACCTAGAAAGCATTTCTTGCTCTTTTTCTAGCTATTCTATTGAAATGCCTCTTGCTTATCATATTTTCCAATATTATTTTAATTACTTACAGTCACAATCAGTTTTTCTACTTTTTTTTCGCAATAACAATTATAAATTTCACCTTTTTCACAAAAAATTTCTTCAGTTTTCAATTTTATGTTTACTTTTCCGCAAGAACAAAAACCTTTATTTATTGTGATGATATATTTGCCACTTAAAATAATCGATAAATTTGATAACTAACGACTACTACTTAAAACTGAACGACTACTAATAATTTTTAATGCATTCAGGAAGCAGTCGTTTTGAGAATGCATACCATGTTTCGTGTAATAAATTTGCTGGGGCGCATTACATATTATGTCACCCCACTTCTTTCGCCAGGGCCTTTGGGTGGATGTTGCCGCCAACATTGGCTTAAGAATCACTTGTGAAACCCTGGATTGATCGTGTACGTGATAAAACCTTTGATTGATTGAAGCGGGCCGTATTATCGCACACTGACGAATTTCGTGAAGGGCATTCAAAAACTGTTGTTGTGCCACAAAATATTGATGCTGTGCGCGAACTGATAATGCTTGATCGTCATGTGACATACCGTGAGATTGAGGCATCCCTGGTCATTACCTCCTTCATTACCAGTATACATACCAATTTACATGAACAAATAGTTGTGAAAAAGATTTGTTCACGTTGGAGTGGAATCCAATTTTTTTAAATAGCATAAGAATGAATCTGAAACCGTTGTCAGAATTTTATAATTTTTACTATAGGGTTGCCGCCTTAATTTTTAAATTTTTACGAATTTGGCACTCGGCAAACACCAGTTAAAATCGAATTAACGGTTTCGGATTCAGTGATCCATTTTTACATAGTGCTAGCTCACCAAATTCTTAAAACAAAAAAAAATTAGGTGGCAACCCTAATTTTTTTAGCATCATAATTATCTATATTTAAAAAGAAAATCAACTAAATTGGTCTAAAATTACGGGCAGTAGAAGAAAACAGACGCTTTATTCACTTTGTTTTATATAATTATAAAGAGTGATTAAATTTTAAGGGCCGATGTTGAATGTGAACCACGCCTAAACGTCAAGTTTTTTACTGCATTTCATTTGACATTTCTCAATTTCAGACTAATTCAATGTGAACCATGGAGCCATTTTAAGCGTCGTCAATGGTCAGAATGGTGGCAAGAAATGGCAACAGTGGATGATCAATTTTCGAAGAAAATCATCTTAAGTGATGAGGCACATTTTCACCTCAGTGGAATCGTCAATAAGCAGAATTGCCGCATTTGGGCGAATGATAATCCAAGAGTGATTGTCGAAAAACCAATGCACCCACAAAGAGTGACTGTTTGGTACGGTTTATGGGCTGGCGGACTCATCGAGCTGTATTTTTTCCAAAATGAGGCCGGTCAGGCAGTTACAGTGAATGGTGTTCGCTATCGTGAGATGATAAGGAACTTTTTATGGCCCGAATTGGATGCTATGGATGTGGACGATATGTGGTTTCAACAGGACGGTGCCACTTGCCACACAGCTAACGAAACAATGGCTCTTTTGCGTGACAAATTCAATGGCCGTGTTATCTCACGTGGTGGCGATGTCAATTGGCCGCCAAGATCATGTGATTTGACACCGTTGGACTTTTTTCTTTGGGGTTATTTGAAAGAAAAGGGTGTACGTCGATAAGCCAGCAACAATTCAAGAGCTAAAGGATGAGATAATTCGGCACATTAACGGCCTCACTTATGCCTCAACGTCATCGAAAATTTGGACTATCGGATAGAGGTTGCCGCCGAGGTCGCGGCGGCCATTTGGATGATATTTTGTTCCATACATAATAGAACCATACCAATATTATCATAATAAAAAGATATGACAATAATTTTCTAAATAATTTGTGTTTTATTCAAAATCAACATCGGCCCTTAAAATTTAACCACCCTTTATGTATATATAGATTTGGTGTGCATTAGTTTCGATTACCTCTACAGATTCATGTCAAATTCTTAAATCCGGTTAGATTGAATTTAAGCGATTTCAAAGCTGTTATTTGTAGCATTGGCTAGAAATTTCATGTTCATCAGCTAATATTTATGATACATGTCGAATGAAGTAAACGAACCACTTTTTATTATTTGGGTAACTCGGGCAATTGTGATTAGCGGTAATCAGTATTATTTTTTTATATCTTGCGGCTTCTTACAAGCTGTTAAACAACATTTATAAAAGTGCAGACATGATGTTTGCTGTCAGAACATTCATTATCTCAGTCAGCGTTTATGCTTTGGATTAACTTCTAAACCGGCTGTTAATTTGATAACGACTTATTAATAAAGTGAAATTGTCAAGAAATTGCAACAAGTCGTAAACAAATTGGCAGTGGAGATCTGATTTACAAATGTAATTTCTGGTAAGCCATATATTTTTGACACGTCCCCAATTAAGCACATTTGCGAGTTTTGTGAACGTTTTCGGATTGATATTTTTTGCAACCATACAAAGTGTGTTTAAATTTTAAGTTATCTGGCATATTGTCAAAAAAGTTATAGCAAAATACAAAAAAAAAATAAAAACGTTTGAAAAATTTTTAATTTTTTTTTAAACGTCCTCAAAAGATACAAAGATACAAAATGATTTAAACGTCCTCAAAAGATACAAAGATACAAAATGAAAGCAAATTTTAACTTGTATGAAAATGTCGCATCAGTCACAGCCAGATTAGATTTTGAACTCCAGATTCGTGATCAACGATCCAGACAGCACCCCAAGTACTCTTTTTGTTCCGAAATTCAGCTGCAGCGAATTGATCTACGCAAAGTGCTCTTGGGGAAAATTATAATTATTATGCGTTATTTTCATCGAAAATTTTATCAAAGGATCAATTTTATAGAATAATGATATAATTAAATTATTAATTACGCTGATCATGATGATAAGCGTTTAATCATAATTAAAATATAGTGATTAATATACTTATGCTCGTAATGATGATATTTATAATAACGATAGAGGTTGCCATGCGGAATCTAATAAAAATTCTAATGACAAGAATAATGATGATGATGATGATGATGTTGATCATAAAAATAATACTGCTGACGAATGCTTGACTTTCTGGCCATAATTTATTTGCATAGCTTGCAATAGCAATGAACGGTGAGTGAAAGAACAAGGTTGAAGTGTTGCTAGGCAGACTGCATGTAAGCGCACAGACAGACAGACAGACAGACAATAAGGCAGGCGCACTGTATAGTCTGTGTTGTTAGATCAACCGTCAGAGCAATAGAAATATAGACAGCTGCAAAGTTCATTCAACTAAATATTGGCATGTGATTTTTTTTCATACATAGATACAATATATTTTTATTACGTTTATTTTTATTTTTTTTATTTTCTATTTGCTATGCCACATTCTTGCTCTCCCCTTTCCATTCCGTCACTCAAATGTTTATTCATTGCTGCACAAAGATATTTCCTTGTGACTGTCCATCACTGAACTAAGTACTGCCCGTACTTCTGCAGCATTCAGGAGAATTTCAAGTGTTGATTGAATTCTAGACGCACTGAGGAATTTCTTTCGTTTTAAAAATGTATTGTCATTGAAACTCTTGAGTTATTAAACATCTATAATTTTTGATGAATTTTATCGAAATCGAAGATTTTGAAAATTTCACTAACTGGTCCTTAGCCGTTATGGCAAAAATAGATAAAAAATTCATGACATCGTGAGAACGCGAAGAGAGGCGCTACAAGATCAAAACTTAAACAATCATACAACAGCGTTTCATGGAATTATTACTCATCGAGTTTATGCATAACGGTAAATTTTATAAAACAGAAATGAAGAATTTATACTTAGCCTTTTGACAAAAATAAAAAAATTAATTATAATGTCATCAGGACGCGTAGGTAGCAGCTTATGCAACAAAAATGCAATATTGTTGCATGAAATTATTACTCGCTGAGTGTACACAGAAAGAAATAGTAATCTCATGTTAAGCAAATGTTTTGCTTGATCTAAGAAAATTTAAAATAAAGCCTCATTTGCTCAAATTAAGCACAAAAACCTTAAATTAAGAAAAACTTATTTATAATGAACATTTATTTCTAAAATTGAGTAATTATTGCCTGAAACAAGAATAAAATACTTGATTCAAGAATCTCGAACGAGACTTGAATCAAGAAAATATTTTCTTGATTTATTAAAATTGTTTACTTGAATCATGCATATAATTCATGTAAATATAATGTAACATGCTTATAATTCTCAACATGTTTATATGAAAACATGTTCAAGATGGTGCGGATTGAAAAACTATGGTATGGCACGCAATGTCTTATCTGTTACTTTATATGGAAACATTTATGTCCAAGTAGGAGCCCGAACAAAACCAAAGCGACTGTCGGTTGGCGGTCCGCTCTCGCTGAGAACACGTCCAGAAAAGAAGCGGTTGTCGGACCAGCGTTGCTTTTCGGTGTGTGAATGGTACAAATACAACAAAATTTCGCGGATTTCTACGGCGATTCCATTTTTAGCGGCTGCATAAGGTATTCTGTTGCACAGTGAATCCGTCAACTGACAGCCGCTTTCGATCTGTTCGAGCTCTAATGTAACAGATAAGACACTGCGCCTTCGAAACATGCCATAATTTGTCAATCCGTACCATGCTAAAAATGTTTTCATGTAAACATGTTGTGAATTATAAGCATGCCAATATAAGTTAAATTGAAAAAAAAATTAGCTTGATTATAATAAGAAAATTAAGTTTCTAATATCAACCATAACATTCTTGCATTAAGAAACTTATTTACTTGAATCATGCAAATTATTCTCAATTCAAGGAAATTATTCTTGTCAGCAAATTGTTACTTGATTCAAGCAAATTTTTCTTACTTCAAGCGAATATTAGTCTTGAATATGGAAAAAAATATTTCTGAGTTTTAAGCAAAAGTTCTTGAATTAAGCAATTTTTTTTTCCTTAATAACATGTGTTTTAAATTTCAATTTTAGCAAAATAATGCTTGAATTGAGAAATTTACACTTGAGTGTAAACTGAGAGTCTATTTGCTTGATTCAAGCATAGAATGCTTGATTTTTTCTCTTCGTGTAAGTATTACAAAAAAATGTATTCTACGACAGCAAAGCTGTCAAATGGTTCCTTGAGCTCATAGCGTAAATGAAAAAAAGAAAACTTTTTGGAACCACGACACCGCGAAGGCAACCGCTAAATGCAGTAAAAATGCAAAGACAATGGAAAACCGTTACATGGAATTTTAGCTCCGTGACTATTGTTGGTGCTATGGTAAATTTTATGGAACGTCAGGAAAGCGGATGTTTTCGGTTACATAATAAAAATTAAACAAAAATTAATGGCGTCATAAGGCCTTTCAGAGAAACGCTCAAATTAACCTAAATGCACCATCGTTGCATGGATATATTGCATGACGCTAAGGTAAATATAAATGTAACACATAAAAGCAAAAACAAAAATAGAAAATATAAATAAAATTACAATGAGGAAAAGTATTAGGACTATAATTTGGATAGGACAAAGATTAGGACAAAGATTAGAACCAAGAATAACATAAGGAGTAGGACAATGATTTGGATAGATGGATTAGATAAATTAGAAAGATTATAAATAGATTAGATAGATTAGATAGATAGATTAGACAGATTAGATAGATTAGGTAGATTAGATGATTAAATAGATAAGATAGATTAGATAGATGGATTAGATAGATTAGATAGATTAGATGGATTAGATAGATTAGATAGATTAGATAGATTAGATAGATTAGATAGATTGGAAATAGAATAGAGCATGGAATTATACTACGTTTACATATGAGGATTAAGAGAAAGAAGATTAACCTAATCTCCTACTGTAATCTCAACTGTTTACATTAGCGTGATCGAGATTAACTTTGACATTTTGTTGCTTTGTTTTGTTTTATGTATTTACCTTCAGCCATGTTTTTATGTATTTGTATGTAATTGTTGTTGCAGCCATTTTCCTTCACCAGACAATTATTTGCCATTTCATTTTATTACTTCTTTATAGTGTTGCATTTTTTAAGGAATTATCGCTGTTCACAGCGTTGCAAACCTTTTTGAGGAGATTAGCAAGTAGATTAATTTGTAATCTCGTTCTGAGGGGATTAACTTTTGTATGGCTAATCTCGTCAAATTCAACAAGATTAGCGAGTTAATCTCCTCAAAGCGCTTAATCTCCATTTAATCTCGATGGTAAGAAAAGGGATTCGAACAAGGAATGATTCAGAAGTGGGGTTAAAACAACAATTTGGACTGAGATATGGACAATTATTATGGCAAACATAAGAACAAGGTTAAGAATGACGGCAAGTTCGGCGACAAAGGATACGTTATCATGTCAAAACGTACGGGTGTGTCCACGATATAGCCAACACTTTTTTTCAAAAACAAAACTAGCCGTGCACAAAATCGTTTACCAACTAAGATAAATGGATCAAACTTAGCTACTCTCAGAGAAATTATGCGCTACCAGATGTCCACGCAAAATATCTCTTCTGCCATACAAATTTCATCACCAAGCTAATGACTGCTACATCACCCAGCTAATGATTGCACTATAATGGTTTTTCAAAAAAATTTTTTAAGACGTGGACAGAGAGAACGATTTCACCCTATTTCGGGTATGGGGAATTGAACTGTACCCAGCAAACATTATGACTCTTAAAAGTAAGACTCATATAAATGAGTTTTTATAGTCATAATGCGCTCAAAAAAGACTCTTCTATGAATACATTTGAGTACTTAGGTTATGGGCTTCAAAATATGATTCATAATAATGACTGCTTTATGTCTCATTTTGGACTCAAAATTAAGACTCTTTTAAGACTCATATATAATACTCTTTTAAGACTCATAATAAAGACTCTTTAAAGACTCATAGTAAAAACTCTTTTAGATCTCATATAAATTACTCTTTTTGGACTCAAAATTAAGACTCTTTTAATACTCTTAATAAATACTTTTTAAGAACTCATATAAATTTTACTTTTGGACTCAAAATGAAGACTCTATTAATAGCTATACTTAATACTCTTTTAAGAATCATGTAATGGAATCTTTAAAGACTCATAATGAAGACTCTTTCAGAACTCATAGAAGTAACAATAAAAATATATTTTTAGATTAAAATTTATTTAAAGTATTTTATAATTAAAAAATAAAAAAAAAAATATTATTTTTAAACATTTCAAATAAAAAGTAATTGTAAAAAAAATAAAAGTTACAAATTTTCACTTTTCCATATTCGATTCGACTTCATTCGATTCTGTAAGCTTCTCAACTACACACTGAACAACTGAAAGATAAATTATAACGTGTTGGATCATTCACTTTAAAAAAAATATTCCAATTTCACAAATTACCATTACATAACAAATTACATAGGATCAGCCATGATGATCAGACATACATATGCAGCAATGTTTTTATACATTAACAAGATAAAAATATAACTTTAAAGTTTATAAAATCCTCTCAGAACCTAATAGTCGAGTTCTCATAAAACACTCATATATAAGACTCTTTTATGAGTCATTTTTATAATTAGGCATATATCATGCAATATTTTTGTATTTGTATTTGTATTTATTGGACTTAAGAATTATTACAGTAAGATCAATAAAGTTCTTTTAGCGTACAACAATTTAAAAACATAATTTAAAGGCATAAAAGTCAACAACATATAAATATGTATAATCATTTTGTGAGTCTTTATTATGAACAAATCATAATATCGTCTTCTTTAAGACTTTTTAATGAGTTATTTTTATGAGAACTCATAAAAAAAAAAAAAAAATGATCAATTGTTGTGCTTCTTATGATCAATTGTGTTGTGCGTGTTATTAAGTTTGTACACAATTGACCGAGAACCGGACCTACATGCTTAACGCCGACTCCGAACGGCGATGAACGGAAAGTTCTCGTTCTCAAGAAGCTTTACATGGCATTTTTATTACTCTCTGAGGTTTGCCATTTGTTCTTTTTGGTTCTTTTTTTGCGTACTCATTAAACACGCATAAAAAATCCTCTCTTAAAAGTCTTATTTCTAAGCAATCATTTTACAATCATATCAAAAACTCCTTTAGGAGTCTTTTTATTGCTTACTCATAAGACACACATAAGCAATACTCTTTTTAGTCATTTTTTTTTTATTTTTGAGTCACTCAGAAAATGTTTGCAGCGTATCATTAGTTTTTTAAGTTGTCGACACGCTTTTATGCAAAATTTTTTGTTGAGAATTTTGTATGCAAGGGAAGCTTTTTCAGGTTTTATCCCCTATTTTATGGCTTGTAACTTATATCCGGTTGATTTTACAAGTGGGTAGAAGTAAGCTTACAGAAGATAACTTTAAGTAGTGAACTAAGGAAACTTATGGGTCGATTGTGAAATTGATCATGGATTGCGTGAAATATGCGCATCACCAATGAAAAATATGTGCGGACCTGAAGGTCATTGCGTTGCTTTCTGGGTTACAGAAGGGTTATACGAAAAACAAGTGCTTCTTTTGCCATTGGAACACTCGAGACCTTGGAAACGAATATCAAAAACGCAATTGGCAAAAATTTTACATGTAGCCGTGCCGATAACTTAAAAAACAAATGATGCATTGCGATTTCCCATACCCGATATAGGGTAAAACCGTCCTCTTCGAGAATGTATTTAATTTTTCGACTATCACATTGTTATTAAATGGAATGTCTCGCTGAGCAGAAAAAATTACATGCGAATTAAATCATTATAAAAGATATTTCTTGCCATATTGAAGTGGTGTAATTAACACCACTTTTTTTCTTGTATACTTGTGCAATAAATATCGTGCTAGAAGTTTTTAAAAAATTAAGCATATATTATAAATTCATAGGTCATAGTGAAAGAACATTCCAAATCTATGCAACGATTATCAAATTTTAAGCTGACAAACAAGACCATGAGTATCATTTTATATGTATGACGGTATTGCCTTAAATATGCTGGAAATTTAACCCATTTCGAGAGAAAATAAAAGCTTTAAATTAAATCGAAAAACCTTTTCAAGTTATTCTGCATAAGATATGACTATTTGTTGCTGGGTAACAAAAGAGCTCATGTACAAAAAATTCTATAAAAATATTTTATTATATGCAAAAAAAAAAATTAATTAGTTCTGCTTTTCCGTTACTTAACATTTTCGTAAATTACAATGCTTTTAAGAAACTCAAAATGACTGTTTTAATAACAGATAAATTTTCTGCTTAAAAGCCAAAAAGCACCTCATTTCCGAAAAATATGCCGTTATTTTAAAAATATCGACTTCAGCGTGTTATCGTTTACACCAAAGAACGATCGTAAAAAAAAACACACCGATTTAGAACTCTTACAAAAAACAGCCAGTAACTGTTAAAAACATAGATCACCTCAATGATGAACAAAGAAAAAAAAACCCGAAAAAACAAAAGCACGAGATCAGCAACAACAACAACAACTTTTCTTGGTGCTACGACTGAACAACTGGGTCAAACGTCAAGGTAACTTTCATTTGACCAAAAAGAATCTAAATAAAGAAAAAACACCAACAAAAAAAATGTTAATATAACAAAAAGAAACTAAAAATGAACCTGCTATGGTAAAAAGCAAAAACTAGAAACACAACAAAAACAAGTCAAAGCGGCAAACATGAATAAAAGAACGCGCTTTTTATTGTTACTAATTGTATCAACCAAGAATAAGAAGAAGAAAAAAAAACACCAAAATGTGACACAAAACAAGCGCGCAACACAGCCTCATGCTTAGTTGACCAAGACTTCTTGGCCCAAAGAAAATAAACAAAAAAAAAAACACAATTATTAGTAGCAGCTAGTAAAATAAAAAAGTTTAAAATATGACCAGAATTTATGGCTAAACGACACAGTAGCAGTTGTTGGCCTAAACATCTTACTAACGAGTGCCGTTAAAACATTGTTAATGTTGTTGCTTTTGTTGCTGCCACTGCTGTTTTAATGTTGTTGTCAAATATTTCTTAGACAGTTTTGGAAGTTTTTTTTCACTTTTTGACAGCTGTGCTGAATTAAAATGTTTCTTTAGGTATTTCTAAAGAAATCTTAGAGATAATTTAAAGCTTGAGTAAATTGTCATGCTTAGCATCGAGATTATCCAGTCTTTCTGAGCTTTTGATAATTTTAAAAGCTTTTCTATGTAGCTTGAGTGATGAGAAGCAGTTTTTGCCGCTATAAAAGTTTATTGGGTGGAATTTTATGAGCTCGGCTTTTGATCTTTCGTGCTTAAGCTCATTTTTTAATTCAAATTTTCATTATTGTTTTGAATTTTCTAAGCTCTACAATTTCAAAAGCTTGATTTGATTCAAGAAGTTGATTGATTTCGATAGGATCAAAGATTACTATTGTTTTCCATAAATATATTTGACATAATTTCTCCGTATATATCCAACACTTCATAAATCAAAATATATTCTCAGAATTTTGCTTTCGATATAAGTTCATTCATTCAAAAAGTAATTCTTTAAAGTCTTGTGTTTTGATTTACACAGTACAGTAGCATTTTTGCAATAGAATATACGAATATACATGGTACATATCTGAAAAAAATGTTATGCGGATAATTTTTGCTAAATATTGTCATAGTTCATTCTGAATTTTTTTTTTTTCTACTGCAAGTTATGTGGAATTTAGGATCTCAAAACAAGTGCAAAGTAGCCAAAAATGCTGCCACCAGCGAGTGAGAAAAAAAAGAATTGAACGAATTATGATTTTGATCGGTCAAGTAGTTTAAAAGCTAGAATTTTTCTCGGGACATTGATAAAATAAGTTGAACTAAAATAGCTCAGTGGAACACAACAAATACCACGCAGGCTTACTGATGAGTTGGGGTAGCGGCCGACGAACAGCTGTCTTGTCTGTTGTGTGATTGCTCTATACAAAGTTGTTGTTTTCTTCATTAACATACTTGACCTCCACCTCAAAAATTAGTCTAAATAGCTTTAAAAGTTGTTTAAAAGTAATTCAACAAAACTTAATCGCAAAAATTTGTTAAAATTTTGTAAAAATGTAAACTTTTGAAAAAAACTTCATCTTAAAACATTTCAGAACTTACGTTTTACTACCTCAACTTTCTTGTTGAAGTTCGGTCTCCAAGCAATTATTGTTCTTTAGAGACCCCCTGTAGCTTTTATGACGAACATTTTTTAAGCATAACTAGGGAGCTACTTAAAACACTTTACTAAGAAGGACATTTTGTGAAAATTTTCACAAGTCAGCTTTAATAACACTGAACAACAAAATCAATTTTTTTTTCCAAAATAACAAGGTTCCGACAGTGGATTTTAAGTTTTGACTTATTTCTGGCATTTGAGTTGAATTTTCAGCTTTGGTGTATTCAAAGATTTATAGTAGAATTTTATGACAAATTTGTAGAACATTTTAACCCGTTATATCCTTGTTTTCTGGGTTTTTTTTTTTGCCTTTTATTACAAAAAGGTCAAAAAAGGATTAAAATGTTCCAAAGGGATTAAAATGTTCCACAAAAATATTCCTCGTAGTAGTACATAAATCCTCAGAACACATCTTATACCAAAAATGTAAGGATAACATGATTTCATATGCCGATTCACTATAAGAATGTTCAAAAAGGGGTAAAATTAAATCCCCCGTAAAATTAAATAAATAAATTAAATTAAAATAAGACTTATACGCAAACTTTCAAAACGCCAATACACGTATATTTTGTATTGTCCCCTCTATCAGAATCCCCTCTATCAGAATGTCAAAAGTTTATTTTTTTTCGAGATGAACAGTTTAATAGGTCCGAAGAATAAGGTGGAGAGTTTTGAAATAAAGAAAAAAAAATTTTTTTTAATGACCGGGACAACCTTTCAGACGTCAAATTCCAACTCTTGACCTTTTATACATACAAACTTTTAAGTTCTCAAAAAAAAAAAAAAAAAAAAATAAAAATAAAGATCAAATGTTCTCAGTTCTAATAATTTTTCATAAAAATGGCTAGCATTATGTAATTTTTAGAAATATACCAAAGTAAGTATTTTGAAATTTACAAACTTTTAATTTTGTTGCACTGTGTACGCAAAAATGTTGCTGAAATGCTCAATTAACATTAACACACGGATATTTATTAAACGTCCTTATCCTTGTCCTTATCCTAATCCTTGCCTTAATTTTTTTTAATAGAGAATCATTTTTCCACTCATTGTAATAATCCTTGCCGCACTTCAAGCTACAATCCCTGTCCTAATTCTTGTCTATAGAATTACCATAATCCTTGTGCAAATCCTTATCTTTATCCTTTTCCTTATTTCTGTACTAGTCCTTATCTTTATTTTAGACCAAATCCCTGTCCCAAATCCTTGTTCTTATTCCTTGCCTAATCTTCCTTCCTTTCCTTATTTTAATCCATTTCCATATCTTTGTTCTTATTCTTACCCTTATAATTACCTTAAACTTTGTTCTCAACCTTGTCCTTATCTTTGTCCCAATACTTACCCTAATCCTTGTCCTTACCCCAATACTTCTCTTATCCTTATTCTTATCTCTGTAACAATTCTTGACATAATTCTTATCCTTATTCATATCCTTGTTTAAATACCTGCCCTTAAATTGGTGAAAATCCTCGCCATAATTTTTTCATTATCATTATCTTTGTCCTCATCCTTGTTCGGACCCCTTATAATCTTAAAACTCTCACCCCTGCCCTTATTCTTATCCTAATCATTGTCCTAATGTTTTCCTCATCCTAAACTTTGTCCTCATCCTAAACTTTGTCCTCATCCTTGTCCTTATCCTAGTCCATATACTTTTCCTTGTCCTTTTCCTAATATTTCTCTTTATTCTTGACCAAAACCTTGTCCCAATCCTTATTCTAATCCTTGGTATACACCTTCTTCTTGCTCACTTCCTTGTCCTTATCTTTGCCATTACATATTTCCATAGCCTCGTCCTCATCCTGATTATGATCCATAATCCTTGTCTGAATCCTTGTTATTATCCTTGTCCTTACTTTACTAATTCTTACTTTACTAATTCATTTCCTAGCCCATGTACATAAGAAGTGTCCCTTGTCCTTATCTTTATCCTTGAACAAATCCTTGTCCAAAACCTTTTCCTAGCTTTTTAGCTTGTCCTTGTCTTAACCATTTTTCTAATCCTTATTTTAGTCATAATCCTTATTCTTGTTCAAATACCTATACTTATACTTGTCCCAATACTTGCCTCGATCCTTTTCCTAATCCTTATCCTTAAGCCATAATTCATATCCTTTTTCTTATCCTTATCATTATACTTTTTTTCTTCCCAGTCCTTTTCCTAATCCATGTCTTAGTCGTTGTCCATATTCTAGTCAAAATCCATACCCCTATTTTTATCCTTATCCTTGTCTTGTCGTAATCCTAATACTTGACCTTATCTTTGGCCCAATAATTTTTACTATTATTGTTCTATTCCTATTCTATTTATTTACCTTGTCATAATTTTTGCCTTAGTCCCTGTTCAAGCCTTTATCCTACATTGCTAGGATGGAGGTTACTACAGTTTCTACTCCTTGTCTTTTTTATTTTTGTTGTTTTTTAGTTTATTTTTTTAAATTATTTTTTGTTAGGAATTAATCGTTACACAAATCGTCATCAAATTGCGATTCTATGCAACGATTTCGCATTTTGCTGTCACTTTCGTGATCGCGATCTCCGATGGCGACATAATTATTTATTTTTCTTTTTTTATTTTGTCTTGAGTCGTTTGTTATTTTCTTTATTAACGTTTATTAAAGCCTTCTAACATTATTTAAGTACTTCGTCTCTGACGTCATCACATTTCAAAACATGTAGTTTTGAACTCAGATTTTTTGATATGAACTTAAATTCAGTATCTAAGAAAACTCAAGTATAATCCTAAAGCATGTATGATACTTCATTAAATTGTTAATTAATTTTTTTTTTTTGTCATTACAAATGAAAATAGAACAGTTCAAATAGTACTAATGCATAGATTCACTTGGTGTGAGCGAGTACGCATATAGTACGAATTGGAGAAAAAAAATGTGCGACGAACTGCATTTTTAAGCTGGAAGTTCATTCACTGCATTTGCATATGCGTCCGTATACTCGCTGGAGCCAATTACGAAAAGAAAATTATAGTAAGCAGGGCTACGTTCAGAATAAGCAGGGCTACAAAATTGTAAAACATTTGATATGTTTTTACTGTGAAATTGTTACTGTACTTACACACAAAAATACTTAAAATGTCTTTATTTATAATTAAAAAAATCTTTAATCCTGAGTATAAAAGAGTTCTTTTAAGAAATTAACAATGAAACATTTATAAACATTTTTAATATTTATTTACAAGAGTAAGCCCTAAAAGTAATGAGCTTCTGACTCGTTTCATTTATTTCTTCTCTCTGTTCGTTATAATTAACGAGCTATCAAAAAATGCAAATTATAAATTGCATTCTTCCAACGTTGCGCACGTAGACATAAAACTGTCTCTCATAAGAGACTTACAGCTTTATGAGAGAGCGTTTAAAGCCAAAAGTTCATTCACTGCATTGGCACATGCGTCCGTCTACTCGCTGAACGCAATGCAATAGAAATGTGTGAAAGCTTATGACAGAGAATTCAATGCCAACGAATGCCTACGTGCGAAAGCTGGATGTTAATTCACTGCCTTTGCATTTGCGTCCGTCAACTCGCTGAAGTAATTTACGCAAGAAAATTATGGCAGAGTTCAATGCTTGCGTTTTACGTTCAGAGTTAGCAGTGCTACAAAATAATGAAACATTTGGTAAATTCTTAATGTTATAGTATTTACACAAAAATACTTAAAATATCTACATTTATAATTAAAACAATCTTAAATCCTGAGTATAAAAATGTACTTTTGATAAATTAAAAATGAAAAAATTATAGACATTTTTAATTTTTAAGATTTATTTACAATAGGCATCCCTAAAAGCAATGAGCTTCTGACTCGTTTCTTTTCTTTTTTCTCTCTGTTCGCTATAAGTAACGAGCTGTTAAAAAACGCAAATTACGCAAGAAAAGTTGAAATATATTCGACTTTGCTTGCGTAGCGAGTAAACGGACGCAAATACCACGCAGGCTTACTGATGAGTTGGGGTAGCGGCCGACGAACAGCTGTCTTGTCTGTTGTGTGATTGCTCTATACAAAGTTGTTGTTTTCTTCATTAACATACTTGACCTCCACCTCAAAAATTAGTCTAAATAGCTTTAAAAGTTGTTTAAAAGTAATTCAACAAAACTTAATCGCAAAAATTTGTTAAAATTTTGTAAAAATGTAAACTTTTGAAAAAAACTTCATCTTAAAACATTTCAGAACTTACGTTTTACTACCTCAACTTTCTTGTTGAAGTTCGGTCTCCAAGCAATTATTGTTCTTTAGAGACCCCCTGTAGCTTTTATGACGAACATTTTTTAAGCATAACTAGGGAGCTACTTAAAACACTTTACTAAGAAGGACATTTTGTGAAAATTTTCACAAGTCAGCTTTAATAACACTGAACAACAAAATCAATTTTTTTTTCCAAAATAACAAGGTTCCGACAGTGGATTTTAAGTTTTGACTTATTTCTGGCATTTGAGTTGAATTTTCAGCTTTGGTGTATTCAAAGATTTATAGTAGAATTTTATGACAAATTTGTAGAACATTTTAACCCGTTATATCCTTGTTTTCTGGGTTTTTTTTTTGCCTTTTATTACAAAAAGGTCAAAAAAGGATTAAAATGTTCCAAAGGGATTAAAATGTTCCACAAAAATATTCCTCGTAGTAGTACATAAATCCTCAGAACACATCTTATACCAAAAATGTAAGGATAACATGATTTCATATGCCGATTCACTATAAGAATGTTCAAAAAGGGGTAAAATTAAATCCCCCGTAAAATTAAATAAATAAATTAAATTAAAATAAGACTTATACGCAAACTTTCAAAACGCCAATACACGTATATTTTGTATTGTCCCCTCTATCAGAATCCCCTCTATCAGAATGTCAAAAGTTTATTTTTTTTCGAGATGAACAGTTTAATAGGTCCGAAGAATAAGGTGGAGAGTTTTGAAATAAAGAAAAAAAAATTTTTTTAATGACCGGGACAACCTTTCAGACGTCAAATTCCAACTCTTGACCTTTTATACATACAAACTTTTAAGTTCTCAAAAAAAAAAAAAAAAAAAATAAAAATAAAGATCAAATGTTCTCAGTTCTAATAATTTTTCATAAAAATGGCTAGCATTATGTAATTTTTAGAAATATACCAAAGTAAGTATTTTGAAATTTACAAACTTTTAATTTTGTTGCACTGTGTACGCAAAAATGTTGCTGAAATGCTCAATTAACATTAACACACGGATATTTATTAAACGTCCTTATCCTTGTCCTTATCCTAATCCTTGCCTTAATTTTTTTTACTAAAGAATCATTTTTCCAATCATTGTTATAATCCTTGCCGCACTTCAAGCTACAATCCCTGTCCTAATTCTTGTCTATAGAATTACCATAATCCTTGTGCAAATCCTTATCTTTATCCTTTTCCTTATTTCTGTACTAGTCCTTATCTTTATTCTAGACCAAATCCCTGTCCCAAATCCTTGTTCTTATTCCTTGCCTAATCTTCCTTCCTTTCCTTATTTTAATCCATTTCCATATCTTTGTTCTTATTCTTACCCTTATAATTACCTTAAACTTTGTTCTCAACCTTGTCCTTATCTTTGTCCCAATACTTACCCTAATCCTTGTCCTTACCCTAATACTTCTCTTATCCTTATTCTTATCTCTGTCCCAATTCTTGACATAATTCTTATCCTTATTCATATCCTTGTTTAAATACCTGCCCTTAAATTGGTGAAAATACTCGCCATAATTTTTTCATTATCATTATCTTTGTCCTCATCCTTGTTCGGACCCCTTATAATCTTAAAACTCTCACCCCTGCCCTTATTCTTATCCTAATCATTGTCCTAATGTTTTCCTCATCCTAAACTTTGTCCTCATCCTAAACTTTGTCCTCATCCTTGTCCTTATCCTAGTCCATATACTTTTCCTTGTCCTTTTCCTAATATTTCTCTTTATTCTTGACCAAAACCTTGTCCCAATCCTTATTCTAATCCTTGGTATACACCTTCTTCTTGCTCACTTCCTTGTCCTTATCTTTGCCATTACATATTTCCATAGCCTCGTCCTCATCCTGATTATGATCCATAATCCTTGTCTGAATCCTTGTTATTATCCTTGTCCTTACTTTACTAATTCTTACTTTACTAATTCATTTCCTAGTCCATGCACTAATAATATCCAAGGTATCGAGTGTCCCAATGGCATAAGAAGTGTCCCTTGTCCTTATCTTTATCCTTGAACAAATCCTTGTCCAAAACCTTTTCCTAGCTTTTTTGCTTGTCCTTGTCTTAACCATTTTTCTAATCCTTATTTTAGTCATAATCCTTATTCTTGTTCAAATACCTATACTTATACTTGTTCCAATACTTGCCTCGATCCTTTTCCTAATCCTTATCCCTAAACCATAATTCATACCCTTTTTCTTATCCTTATCATTATACTTTTTTTCTTCCCAGTCCTTTTCCTAATCCATGTCTTAGTCGTTGTCCATATTCTAGTCAAAATCCATACCCCTATTTTTATCCTTATCCTTGTCTTGTCGTAATCCTAATACTTGACCTTATCTTTGGCCCAATAATTTTTACTATTATTGTTCTATTCCTATTTTATTTATTAACCTTGTCATAATTTTTGCCCTAGTCCCTGTTCAAGCCTTTATGCTACATTGCTAGGATGGAGGTTACTACAGTTTCTACTCCTTGTCTTTTTTATTTTTGTTGTTTTTTAGTTTATTTTTTTAAATTATTTTTTGTTAAGAATTAATCGTTACACAAATCGTCATCAAATTGCGATTCTATGCAACGATTTTGCATTTTGCTGTCACTTTCGTGATCGCGATCTCCGATGGCGACATAATTAATTATTTTTCTTTTTTTATTTTGTCTTGAGTCGTTTGTTATTTTCTTTATTAACGTTTATTAAAGCCTTCTAACATTAATTAAGTACTTCGTCTCTGACGTCATCACATTTCAAAACATGTAGTTTTGAACTCAGATTTTTTGATATGAACTTAAATTCAGTATCTAAGAAAACTCAAGTATAATCCTAAAGCCTGTATGATACTTCATTAAATTGTTAATTTATTTTTTTTTGTCATTACAAATGAAAATAGAACAGTTCAAATAGTACTAATGCATAGATTCACTTGGTGTGAGCGAGTACGCATATAGTACGAATTGGAGAAAAAAAATGTGCGACGAACTGCATTTTTAAGCTGGAAGTTCATTCACTGCATTTGCATATGCGTCCGTATACTCGCTGGAGCCAATTACGAAAAGAAAATTATGGTAAGCAGGGCTACATTCAGAATAAGCAGGGCTACAAAATTGTAAAACATTTGATATGTTTTTACTGTGAAATTGTTACTGTACTTACACACAAAAATACTTAAAATGTCTTTATTTATAATTAAAAAAATCTTTAATCCTGAGTATAAAAAAGTTCTTTTAAGAAATTAACAATGAAACATTTATAAACATTTTTAATTTTTAATATTTATTTACAAGAGTAAGCCCTAAAAGTAATGAGCTTCTGACTCGTTTCATTTATTTCTTCTCTCTGTTCGTTATAATTAACGAGCTATCAAAAAATGCAAATTATAAATTGAATTCTTCCAACGTTGCGCACGTAGACATAAAACTGTCTCTCATAAGAGACTTACAGCTTTATGAGAGAGCGTTTAAAGCCAAAAGTTCATTCACTGCATTGGCACATGCGTCCGTCTACTCGCTGAACGCAATGCAATAGAAATGTGTGAAAGCTTATGACAGAGAATTCAATGCCAACGAATGCCTACGTGCGAAAGCTGGATGTTAATTCACTGCCTTTGCATTTGCGTCCGTCAACTCGCTGAAGTAATTTACGCAAGAAAATTATGGCAGAGTTCAATGCTTGCGTTTTACGTTCAGAGTTAGCAGTGCTACAAAATAATGAAACATTTGGTAAATTCTTAATGTTATAGTATTTACACAAAAATACTTAAAATGTCTACATTTATAATTAAAACAATCTTAAATCCTGAGTATAAAAATGTACTTTTGATAAATTAACAATGAAAAAATTATAGACATTTTTAATTTTTAAGATTTATTTACAATATGCATCCCTAAAAGCAATGAGCTTCTGACTCGTTTCTTTTATTTTTTCTCTCTGTTCGCTATAAGTAACGAGCTGTCAAAAAACGCAAATTACGCAAGAAAAGTTGAAATATATTCGACTTTGCTTGCGTAGCGAGTAAACGGACGCATATGCAAATGCAGTAAATGAACTTTCATCTGTAAGCTTTCACATATTTCTATTGCATTGCTTTCAGCGAGTAGACGGACGCATATGCAAACGCAGTGAATGAACTTCCCGCTTAATGTATTGTTTTCGACGTTTCTCTCAATTCGTTACTCGCTTAGTTTCGATCAAATATTTGCGGTCAACTTCTTGTTTCAACGCAACTTCACAAAAAAAAAAAATTGTTTATATTATTAACAATGTCAGTGTTGTTATATTTATTTCAGAAAATATTACTAATAAATAATTATTCTCATTATAGCAACCATATAATAGCTGGAAAATACTCAAACCTTTCTATTGACAAGATTTCTTGATGGTTGTTTATCAACAAGATTCTTGTTTAGTTGAAAACAGTTTTATTTGAATATGTCAGACTTTTTTTGGGTGTAGCCCCTTGCAAGAAAAAAATCAGTGCCAATGTTTTGAATTTTTGACTTGACGAAGTTACGTTTTACCGCGCAGGTTTCCAAAAAAGGTGAAAAAGACATTTTTTCAAAATTCATTGGCGTTGCATTGTTAAGAGCTATGTTTAAAAAATGGTACGAGCGTAAAGGTTAATTCTTTGACTTCATTATAAAAACAAAACAAAAATTGAAAACGTCAACGGGACGCGGTGGGAACTGCTTAAGCAAAGCAATCGAAAATTTGTTACATGGAATTATTACTTATTGCTAAGTATTAATGCTAGGATTAAAACTATGATACACCAATAAAGGTCTGTTATAAGCCCTAACAACAAAATTAGACAAAAAATTTCTGATGTCATGCGGACACAGAGAGAGCCTCTCAAAGATCGACAATGCAACATTCATTTATTGGTGAGTATATAAGCTTCGATTAATGTTTAAAAAGGAAAACGAAGGATTTATACTTGGCCTTACGACATAAATAAAAAAAAAATTCTGACGTCGTCAGGTAGTGAAGATAGCAGCTTATGCAACAGAAATGTAATATCGTTGCATGGAATTATTACTCACGTCTCCTGAGCGAGAGCTTCGGTAAATTTTTTTTTACGACATCATAGATGTGTTATTACGACTCACAACTAAAATACAAAAAAAAATAAATCTTATCGTCATGATTTCAGGGTGGCAACCACATAATGCAGTAAAAAATGCTACAACCATGAAAAATGAAATTTTAATTCAGACTGGCGTAACGGCAAATTTTAAAAAACGAAAATGAAGTCGAATTCGAGGCCCTCTTTAGCAAATCCATATATGGTGTTATTTTTGGCCTATCTTGCTTTGTTTTCGATATATGGCGCTTTATATCATTTTTTTCAGTTAAAATTATATTATCGACTGACCTACTCTAGACATGTGAGTTCATGGTGCACTTGGTGTTCTCGCTATGATTTTCTGTTACTTTTACTTCAGTGTCGCTCTATGATTTGATATTTTATTTCATACCGAAATTTTCAAAACACAACCATACCAACGAAGAGCTTTTAAGACATGACATTAGTGTTTAATTTGGCTTCACTTCATACAAAACAGTTTTGCCCGATGTCATGGCTACACCGAAATACACTGACCCTTCATAGTGTATACTATTTAAATACCATGAATAGAATGTTTTGTGCAGCTCTTTAGTGTGCACACGATGGTCAAACTCATCATTATAAGCTGACTTAGAGTTCCTTATTTAAACTCTGGAAAAGTTTATTTTTAAGAGAGAGGCATAACAATTTCTGAATTTTAAAACTTCTATTCATGCTTTGCGACTAATTTCATAAGCTACCAAATAATTCGTTTATAATGGCTAATAATCAAGAAATCTTATGGAAGCTTAACATTTTGCTTGATTTTTGTTGTTATTCGTTAAGCTGTTCTTAGTTAATTATATAGCAAGTAATTGACTAAGCTCTGGGAGAAAGTGTCTAAGCTTAGCTAATTATTTTTCCTCTACAAACATGTCAAACTTTCGCGATGATCTTAAAATTTTTAAAATTGGAACCAAGCATAAGCTGTGAACTATAAATTACTGTGAAATTTGTCATATATAAAATATATATGTAGGTACATAAATTATTATGAAATTGCATCCGTGGCCAAAGAACTCTTGAGTATGCTTACCTTTCTATATTTGCAGAGCTATATTTGAAAAAAAAGAACTATGTTATGAGCAAATAAAAAGCTGCTTGAATGTGCAAAATGTTAACTTCGCCATTTTTTATTTATTAATAAAAAATATATGTGCTCCAAAGTGCCCGAAGTGTACAACCATGTGCCACTTTGGAAAAATTTAAATTTTATTCTAATGGCATGATTTTTATCAACAGGTGATTTTCTTAATGTGTAGAAAGCTGCAACGTTTATTATTTTTAAAATTTAAGAATTTGTGCTGTGATATGCTTAGTTAGTCAGCGAACCAGAATAATGTTGTTTTCAATTCATTTATGAACCTTTACGAGGAGAAACCTACGTGTTCGGCAGTCGTAAATTCATTTTTTTTTCCAATCATTCGCCGGAGCTATATTGTTAAAAAAAATATTTACTAAAAAATATGCCATTTCGAGAATGGAACTCGTGTTCTCTGTGGTACAAATCCACTTGAAATAGAACTTGTTGTTGGAACCTCATCAGTCAGTAGAAATATAAAGAAATTATCAATGGAATCAATAGCCTTGTTTTATTCGTACTGGTTTAACCAAAAATATTCTAAATTACATGCGGAACACTAACAAAAAGATTAACCTGCTCAGTAGCTGGATCATCTTTTTAAGCTTTTTTTGGTTCCGCTACTGCTCGATAGAGGTCATTGTTTATTTTTGTTTTCATTGATTTATAGTCACCCTTTGCTGTCAAAGGAACAGCTGTTCTTATTTATTTGCAATAAATAATAAATAGAAATGGATGCAAAAGAGTCGTAAGTTTATTTATTAATGTTTTTAGTTTTAATATAAATTAATTATTCATTTTTGTTTTCATTGATTTATAGTCACCCTTTGCTGTCAAAGGAACAGCTGTTCTTATTTATTTGCAATAAATAATAAATAGAAATGGATGCAAAAGAGTCGTAAGTTTATTTATTAATGTTTTTATTAGCCGGCGAAAATGGATGAAGGAGGAGACGCTGTCATTGCTGGATGCCTATGGCAGCCGTGCTGATGATTTTAAGCATCCAGCAAGAAAAAATATGCGATGAAGGCAGTACTAGAAGATCTAGTAAGCAGAGGAGCTTTGGTAACATTCAGTTATCATTTTTAATTATGTTATTTTAAACATTGTTCCTTTTATAGATGCAACCAACAAGCGTTGATATGCTCCACGCAAAAATGAAAAATTTGCTAAGACCATACAAAAGCTCTAAGGATAACGCCACGCAAAGAGGTGCTGCCAGATTAGTTGTTCCTTTTGAGAAACAACTTTAGGAGTTGTTTGGTAGTCGTCCAACTATGGCCAATAAACATTGTTTGGCATTGTCGGGAGAGCCAATTGCTGCTATTGCCATAACTCCATCCGATGTAGAATTGAAAGCACGGTCTTTGCCAGATATGCAACCACCAGTCGAAGACGAAGCAGCATCGTCTCTCTGTCTCCTCTCCGAATCCTCAAAAAAAAGGACACGGATGACAAAAGAAACTTATTTGGAGAAAAAAAAATCAAATTAATAACGGAGTATGTGGAATTAAAAAAACAGCAGCATAAGGATAAGGAGGAGGCAAAACAAAACCGCCACGCAGAGAAAATGAAAATATTAAAAACGATGCTTCCAATGTCGCGTTGTTCCACAAAAAACTGTAACCTTTGAAACTGTGTTTTTAGCACACCAAATGCGTGTTCCACAACAATTCGTGTACAGGAATGCAGATAAAAAATAAAAAAATAAATAACTGGCCATTTCAGTCTTTGAAAGGACTTTGACCTAGCTTCTTATGATCAATTGTGTTGTGCGTGTTATTAAGTTTGTACACAATTGACCGAGAACCGGACCTACATGTTTAACGCCGACTCCGAACGGCGATGAACGGAATGTTCTTGTTCTGAAGAAACTTTACATGGCATTTAGAATACTCTCTGAGGTTTGCCATTGTCTGCAGAGAGGTGGCGACCGTACAGAAAAATTATTTTAATTCAAATAATTTTATGTCGCTGCTGGGGTTCGAACCTGGGTCTCCAAGTTCGTTGACATAGCGGCCACGCACTTTAATCAACTGATAAGAAAGAAAATAGAGGATGCAGTCATTTGTGTCATTGACACACCCGTAGGATTTTGACGTGACATCATATCTTTATTCTTATCCTCGTACCTATACATTCCTTTCTTAGTAAACTTGTCCTCGCCCTTATAACTATTCTTATACTTGTTCTAGTAATTGTCCCGCTCCCCGTCCCAATTATTGTCCAAACTTTTGCTTTAATCCATGACCAAATTCTTGACATAATGCTTGTCTAAACCTTTGAACCTTCATATATTTGTTTAAATTCCTCTTTAAATCTCTGTCTAAATCTTTTCCCAAATTGTTGACACAATTCGTGTCCAAAGCTAAGTAAAAAATAAAATAAAAAACAAAAAACTAACTGGCCATTTCAGCTCTGGAAAGTACTATGGACCGTGTTTCTTATCATTAAATTGTGTTCTGAGTGTTATTAAATGTTTGTACACAGATAATCCAAAACCGATTCTACTAGTATTATGGCGACACCAAACGGCTAATGTGCATGTGCTCATGAAACTTTCCATGTCCTTATTAACTCTCTTAAGGTTCGCCATTGTCTGCAGCAATGTGACGACCGATCAGAAACTGACTGGGTTTCGAACCTGATCCCGAATTAACAATAAGTTGTCTACATCCTTTTTTTTAACTCACTCGCCCAGGCCGATAGAAATCATTATATACCTTTGTCATTGTTTCGTCATTGTATACCTTTGACGAAATCTTTGACCTGGTCCTTACTCTTGTCTACATCCTCATACTTGTTTTAATAATATTTTAATTTTAACTATTTTTTTATTTTTACTTGAAGTTTATGTATAATCTATTATTTATTTTATTATTTTTTATTTTTATAGATTTTTTATAATTTTTACTTTTATTTCAATTTTTATTTTTATTTATACTTTCATTTCTTTTTCTATTTCTATTTCTATTTCTTTTTCTATTTTTATTTCTATTTCTTTTTAAATTTATATTTCCATTTCTATTTCTTTTTCTATTTCTATTTCTACTTCTATTTCTATTTCTATTTCTATTTCTATTTTTATTTATATTTCTATTTCTATTTCTATTTCTATTTATATTTATATTTTTGCTTCTATTTCTATTTATATTTCTATTTCTATTGTTATTTCTTTTTCTATTTCTATTTCTATTCCGATTTCTTAATCTATTTCTATTCCTATTTTTATTTCTATTTCTTTTTCTTTTTCTGTTTCTATTTCTTTTTCTGTTTCTATTTCTGTCTCTATTTCTATTTCTATTTCTATTTCTATTTCTATTTCTATTTCTATTTCTAAATCTATTTCTATTTATATTCCTATTTTTATTTCTATTTCTTTTTAAATTTCTATTTCCATTTCTATTTCTTTTTCTATTTCTATTTCTACTTCTATTTCTATTTCTATTTCTATTTCTATTTCTATTTTTATTTATATTTCTATTTCTATTTCTATTTATATTTATATTTTTGCTTTATTTCTATTTATATTTCTATTTCTATTGTTATTTCTTTTTCTACTTCTATTTTTATTCCGATTTCTTAATCTATTTCTATTCCTATTTTTATTTCTATTTCTATTTCTTTTTCTGTTTCTATTTCTTTTTCTGTTTCTATTTCTGTCTCTATTTCTATTTCTATTTCTATTTCTATTTCTATTTCTAAATCTATTTCTATTTCTATTCCTATTTTTTTTTTCTTTTTCTATTCCTACTTCTTTTTCTGTTTCTATTTCTGTCTTTATTTCCATCTCTATTTCTATTTCTATTTCTATTTCTATTTCTATTTATTGTTCTTTTTTTGCTATTTCTATTTCTATTTCTATTGCTATTTCTTTTTATGTTTTTATTTCTTATATCTATTTCTACTTCTATTTTAACTGTTATTTTTATTTTATTTCTTTTCCCATTTCTATTTCTATTTTTATACCCGCAAGTTTAAAAAACGTAAATGGCGGTATATTAATTTTGTCACTCCGTTTGTAACGCCCATAAGAAGGCGTGGCAGGTATAGAAAAGTGTATATATTCTTGATCAGCATCACCACTCGAGTCGATTTAGCCATGTCCGTCTGTCCTTTTGTCTGTGATCACGATTACAGCCGTAATTTTCAAGCTATCATCACGAAATTCGATATTTAAGCTTTTATCTCAAAAAAAAGGTCAAGTTCGAAAATGAGCCAAATCGGATGAAAACCACACCTACCTCCTCTACAAAGTGACTTTATCAAAAATGTAAAAATCTCTTTAAATTCCACGAAAATTAATATATGGGCTTCTAATTTTGCATATGAACTTTGATATATAACATGTACTCTGTGTATGAAATTCAACCAAATTGAGTGAAAACCACACCCACCGCCTATACAAAGTGACTTTATCAAAAAACAAAACCGAATATTTTCTGTTTTTACAAATAAACATTTTATTGACTGCTTAAGACTTTGAATATACTTTGGTTTGGCCGTGGGGGTCATCATTCCTTACTAAATATTTCTGTTTCTGTTTCTATTTCTATTTTTATATTGTTTCTATTTCTATTTTTATTTCTATTTCTATTTCCAGGCACGTGTGCACGGAGAGACTTTCGGGGGTTCAAACCTCTCCAAGGAGGGTTTCGAACTTACTTTTTATATCCACAGAACTGTCTGATTATGAAAAATTTCCATTATAATTCTTCATCATTGAGGCTTCCCTATCAAAGTTTAAATTAAACATGGCAACTTTACTGTTAAGTAACTCAACTGATGTAACGTTATTTTATAGGATAAGTAATTTTAAAGCAGTGTCGGGCAGTGTGGAATATTATCGAATTATAGATGTCTTTTTCGATCAAAAATTTCAACCCTAGATGAAGAAGCCTGCAACCAATTATTTGAGAAATACTCCATGATTTTGCATGACGATACTTTCGAAGTATGGATCAATGAAGTAAAACTTTGGACAAGACGGATTTTTGATAAAAATATGAACAGCCCTATCGAAGCTCTTGACATCTGCAATACAACTGCTTTTCCAAATGTTCTCCAAATCTTGCTTGTAATGGCTGCGTTACCAGTAACGACATCATCGAACGAACGTTCTTTTTCAACATTATGCCGGTTAACAAATTACTTGCGTTCTACTATGAGCGAAAATTGGCTGAATGGATTGGCAGCACTCAATATTCATCGGGACGTTGAAGTTCGTGTAGATGCAGTGTTGGACGATTTGTTTTCTATGCCCCGACGCACAATGGGGTAATAAAGCCAAATTTGGATATCAATTGGGCCACTTATGGAGACAAAAATGGTACTTCAGGGGTTTTTGGGGTCGCTGATCACGAATCTGAAGGCAAAAATTTCAAATTCAAAATGGCGCCTTCAAAATGGCGGCCATAAACAAGCTCACTTATACAAAAAACGTTTAATGGAGGTAAAATATTGTATACAGAGGTTTGTGGGGTCGCTGATTACGGATCTGAAGTCAAAAGTTTTAAATTCAAAATGGCGGCTTCCAAACGGCGGCCATGAGCAAGGTATGTTCTGTAAAAAACGTGTAATGGAGGTAAAATTTTGTATACTGGGGTTTATGGGGTCGCTGATTACGAATCCTAAGTCAAAAATTTGAAATTCTAAATGGCGGCTTCGAAATGTAATCATTAGCTATGTACCCTTTACCGAATTACAAAGTATATAGAACATCACTTTCGTTATTACTATAAATTGCACAAAACAATCTTTGAACGACTCTTTATGCAAAAACAAAAGGATTGCAATAACAATAATTAATAAGCATAAACAATGATGTTGATTTCACATGTATCCTGCAAACTGCAGGGCAAACAATTTATGTCTTACTAATATCAAAATCAGAAAATAAGTGTTAAAATCGAACAAATATAATTTAATATAATAGCTTAACACATTCATCTGCTTCTTTTAATATATAAAAAGCCGGTGTTTGAAAGAAGCATCAACTATTTACCTTAATTGTGGAAAGGTGCACTGAATATGCCGCTTTCCATGATGTAGGGTAAAAAATAGCGGATGAAAAAAAAAGTAAAGAAGAGAACTGGTAAACAACAAAAAAAAAAAAAAAAAGTTTAGTATTTAGATTTATTTTGTAGTTTATTTTAATTTGTTTTAATTTTTCGAAATAAAATCGTAAATTCGTGACATGTAAGTCAAAGTAAAATAATTGAAATACCGCGAAAGTGAGCAGCATTGACGCAACTTTTTTTTTATAGAATATAGCTTGAATGTTCAAGCTGAAAAATCCAACTTTTAAGGACCAAATCCTGCGCACGGGCCTGTCTGTTTCTATTTTTATTTCCATCTCTATTTCTATTTCTATTTCTATTTCTATTTATTTCTATTGCTTTTGCTTTTTCTTTTGCTTTTGCTTTTTTTATTTTTCTTCTGCTTTTTTTTTTTTTTTTTAAATACCATTTTAAACTTTTGTGGAAAACTCCGAGATAAGACGTTACCAAGTCATGTCAATAAGGATGACTGGAAGCATTACTTTTTAATTTTAAGGTAATGAAGTAAAATTCCCCGAAAAAAGTTATCCCGCACATAACTCGACATATTCGATAACCAAATGACACACTGGAGCTAACGCCTAAAGTCAACTGTTTAACGGGGAATATTTTTAGGTTTAACAATGGGAACAATTGGAGAGTGTTCCGAATTAATTCAATCAATCAACTTTTTTAGAAACATCATCATTATCTTAATAAAATCAATGCTACTATTGAGAATATAATTGTCTTTGAATTCAACATTCTTGGCTTCTTCGCGGCTTTTTTTTTTTTTTTGTCTACAGAGTTTTCATGACCATGTTTTTCATGAATTTTTAGTACGTAATTTTGTTTTGTTTTTTTTTTTTTTGTTTGTTCTTTCTGTCATCATTAAAGTATCATATGGCTGCAGGTTGTAGTCGTGCATTGACCTTGGGACAAGCTAGCAGCATGTAGCGCCAGTTATGTCGTTGTTTTTCTTCTTGTTGTATATTCTAGCCATATAAAGGCAATAAATTTTGTCTAATCATAACAATTTTTGCCAATAGGTCAATTTACCGATAAGATAAAATTGTTTTGTTTTTGTTGAGGATGTTGTTGTTGTGGATTTGGCAACATTACTTTGACAGTAATTGCGTAATTGGTCAGCTGCCTTGCTGTCATAGTTGTTTATATAGCTTATTAAGAAGTTTTTTTATTAAAGATAATCATCGTTAAATTGATGAGTCTGTAAAATTAAAATTCCTTTGATTTTACCAGATATTTATGATTCGTTGATTATATTAGTTACTCAGCCGACAGTGTGGAATTAAAGATTAGGAAAATGTTTATTAAACATGTTGCAAACGATCGTTAAGAAAATAGAGATTTTTAACGAGGTTTACAAATATGCTCAATAAAGGATGTACAACAAAAAATTGCATTAAATATGTGGAAATTTCAACTGGAAAGGAAACTTTCTTTCAAGAAAATTGCATGCCAACAAAAATAAAAAAAAAAAAAAATAAAAAAATTATAGAAAGAACACATCAATATAAGGCCAATGTAAGGCAACCCACGTTCTTTGGCGTAGAATAGCAAATAAAAACCATAGCTGCTTGGACAGTAGTGAAAATATTGGCCATTTACTGCTTAAGCTTTCCTTTTGATTTTTTTTTTGTCTTTGCGATGAAACTTTTTTTGTTGTTTTTTTTTATATGTGCTCTTGCTGTTATTATTTTTGTGATTTATAAAAATGTCGAAATCTACTTGTATGAGCTTCTTTTCTTCGGTAGTCAAGCCTTACGTATGCAAATTTTTACCCACACTTGATTTATGTAAGGTTTTCTTGAAAATCAATCAGCGTATCTGCAGCGTTGCCACACAGTGGGTTATTCCATGCACAAAAATCACCAAATTTCTTCCAAAATCACCAACAACAAAGTCAAATTCAGCAGCTAATTTTAACATCTAGCTGTGAGTCTTAAGGTCCTATTATGATTCCCTTTATTTGTTGTTATTAAACTTCAAAATTTATGAGCCTCCACTGACCACAAAATTTCACAGCTTCAATTTTTTAGATTTCATAAATCGCCGACTATTGTTGCTTACTTTTTTTTTAGCCTAAACCAACGCCCAGGGGATGCCCGCTATAAATGAAAGAGGAAAGAGGCTAATCGTTTAGTTGGAAGGTGGAAAGATTGAGTAGTGCGGTGAAGATTTGTTTTGAACCTACACAGTTCGAAGCCAATTTTACTCTGCGACCGAAGAACGAATTATCTCGGTAATGCGATGCTCTATTGGGCATCCAGGCAATGGTATCCACCCTCTTATTCCTCTTATTCCTCCCTTGAGCACTTCCCATGGTAATACCTACATAAAAGGCTTCATTGCGTGGATGCACGAGAGAGCTGAGAGAAGATAAAATATTTTCATCCCCTATCAAATATATCGCACGTCATTAAATTCGGTCCAAAAGCTCCAAATAGGATCTTAAAGCCCAAATATGCGAATTACAGTCCCTTTTCGGCCTGATGTATGAAGTGTAGATCATGCGGAGATCAGAAGGGATGATATATCTATTGTACCGTTTTGAGAAACCTAGGCACTTGGCCGCTTCTTTTGACACATTAAAAATACAATCATTCCAGCGAAGGTCAGATCGAATCGATATGCCCAGAACGTCAAGAGCATCTGACTCCACAAGATCCACATCGTTCATTTTAAGGGGAGCTAAGGGGCAATTCATTCGTTTGTGGGTTATCAGACAACACTGGGTCTGGCTTGCATTAAACTCGACTCTATTAGCAAGACCCCACTCAGAGATTTTTTTTTTCTAGGTCGTTAAGAAGTGTGTCATTCATATTTTGTCTCTTCCTCTCAATTTCCAAAGAGCTTGGCCGTTTTTTTAACGAATATGAATGACAAATGCTGCTGTCGTCCACAAAAGAATGAATGAACGATAGACCGGTCGTTGATAAAAACCAGAAATAAAGTTAGAGATAGGACTGAAACCTGCGGTACACCCGCATTGATGGTGTGCTCTCAGAACAAAAAGCCGTCTACAACGGCGATAGATCGGCCATTAAGAAGCAAGAAATCCATCGATCAAATGTACTACCGACACCATATGCGATTAGTTTAGACCAGTGGTGATCAACGCACAATTCAAACAACAACAAAGAGAGCTTTCCGAGTGCACAGCTTTACACTGAAACCAGAAGTTGTTAAAAACTCTCACAACATTTGGTGCAAGTAACTCTTGTCGAGTGTTGGATTTTCAATATAATCATTTCTTTTTTATTTTTGTGTTTGTTTTTCGCTATTTTAACATAGAAAACATCAAACAAAAATGTATTAATGCTTGTCCTGAAACATTGCAATATATTTATTTATATTCATAAATAAAACAGCGAGCAACACCTTTATCACATGAACGCTAAAAGCATACTGACTTGAAATTTAAAGCACAGCAGATAAAACAAATTTTTACGCAGTGTACAAAAGCTCAACAACACACGATGCCCGCGGGCTATGGGAAACCATGTAGTGAGCACCACTGGTTTAGACACGAGTGCTTTATGGCATACTCGGTTAAATGCTTCTGAAATATCCAGTGCAACAACTTTACTCTCACCGAATAAAAGAACGCATTGGTTCAATTTCTCTGTGAAGAATGCCATAAGGTCACCAGTAGAGCGAGCCTTACGGAAACTATATTGGCGATCACTGAGCAATTCGTTGCGCTCCAGATAGTTCATCAGGTGGAAGTTTATTACACTTTCCACGACCTTGGAAAGTGTAGAGCATATCGCAATGGGCTGATAGTTGGCAGGGTTCGCGGTGTCGCCCTTTTTTAGTACCAGCTGAACATTTGCGATCTTCCAACAAGATGGAAATACTCCTGTCCTGTAGGAGAAATTGAAGAAATTGCGCAAAGGTCGTGCTAATGTAGAAGCACACTTTGTGAGTACAATTGGTGGTATGCCATCAAGGCCAGAGTTGTTGAGACCTTTTTACTGATCTCGTTCGAAAATACATATCTTGCATTGCAGAATTTGAATATCCAACAAGAGGCAGATCTTTGCAAATGCCAACAGGTGCCAACTTTCTTTCCAGTGCCAAAAGGTTCATTTTATCGGCCGGTTCAGTGAAGATTTGGTCATCGTTCAAAAGAGTTGGGATTGACGGGAACAATCCTACAATGTAAGTAATCGAATCAGAGAGAGAAAGAGAGAGTCCAGTTTGTTCAAAGTTCGCACTCTGAACATTACCCAAATAGAGCTGCACTTCGGATCGGTACTGCCCAGATCACGCAGGTACTGGTATACTATATCTGAACGTATAACAAGAGTGATGCCCCTATGAAGAGAAAACAATGGCAGTTAGCGATACCCAGGAATATGAAAATCCAATGGACCTGCATCAATGGATATCAACACACGGTACAAACAACAAAAAAGAGAACTTTCCGAGTACAAGTTAAGGAACAAAATATTTAATTATAATTGCATTTCATTATTTGCATTGCAAGCAAATAAGTCTTTTCTTTTGGGTTATTTTTAACCATTCTAGATTGCACAATATTTTTCATACTTACTTACTTACTTCATAATTCTCAGAAATAAGTCTTTTCTTTTGGGTTATTTTTAACAATTCTAGATTGCACAATATTTTACATACTTACTTCATAATTTTCAGAATCATGTTGCAACAAATTTGCAATCGTTGTTTTATTTATTCAAACAATAACATAAATTGCTGACACATTAATTACATGTTTTTCTTTTTGGCTAAATAATAATTGCACACAGAAAAACATAAGCGTGTGCCAGAAGTGCTGACAATGCGTCTGGCGCGATGGTTCGCTAAGCTTTGCATGTGTTAGTGACACACGTAAAGCTTACCTTACCTTACCTTAGCTTAGCTAAGCTTAGCTTAGCTTAGTTCAGCTACCGAGTCTTTAGTCTTCATCAACGTGCTTAGTGGTTTGGTTTAACCATTCTCAATTAATAAATAATAGAATAAGTTTACATTAACTACCTTTATAAATAATTTAAATTAATAGTAAAATAAACCACAAATAAAAAACTCTTTTAATAAACTTGTTTTTATTGAAAAGAAAAGTGTTTGCTAAAAATAAACAAGCAAACGCCTAACTGGCGCCCGAGCAAAAGTGATAAGAAAAACTGTAAAAAAGAGTGCCACTGAAAATAAAAAGCACAGAAAAAAATACCACTAACTTTAATGTGCAGAAAGTGCAGTCAAAGAAAAAGTGCTATAAAAAACTGTTGCAGAATTAAAATAAAACAAAGTGCCACTGAAAAAAATAGTGCAGAAAAAAATACCACTAACTTTACTGTGCAGGAAAAAAAGTGCAGTTAAAGAAAAAGTGATATCAAAAACTGTTGCAGAAAAGTAAATCACCCAAAGCACCACTCTTAACTCAAGGTTGTTGCAATGAAACAATAAAAACAGACACCAGCAACGGTTTCATCGCAATTTTGGAACACAAGCACTTGAGCTATTATCGACCACTACCCAGCACAGCAGCCGGTATCCCAGGCAGACCATTAGTAGCGACCATCATTAAACAAGGAAGGAAGCAAAAAGGACAAACATGCGGGGATCGAAGTTGAAGATGAGGACTCACCTAGTTTTGTAAGTTAAAATTACCTGTAATGAAATGAAATAAAAGTAAAATTAGAATAAAGTAAAAAGTAAAGTTAAGAATATAAAGTCTATTTTAAATTTTGTGAAAAAATTCAAAAGAATAAAATCAAATTAGAAATTTGAAGGATAGAATTTTATTATTGTGAAAAAAAATATCTGTAGCTAGAATAAAATAAATAAACTTCCTAATAAGCAAACATAAAATATTTTATGGAAAAATTATTATAAAATAAGAAATAAATAAAATTTCAAATTAACAAAATTCTAACACTGCGAATCCGAACTCCGGACCCTCCAGTGTATAACAAAAAATTGAACATAAAATAAATACAGAAACAACAGAATAAAAAATACAAACTTAAAAAAAAAAAAAAAATATAAAAATTGAAATTGAACTGTAAGTTGTAGCTCTAGAAGCCGGACCTTATCAGTTATAAATAAAATTAATCTATAAAATAAAAAAAAAAAAAAACATTACACTTCATCGAAATCGAAAAAAACATTGGAAATTCTAATTAGGGTTACACGCAAAAATTTTTTTTTATATATATAATTTTATCAACAATAAAAAAAGAAAAAAAAAAATTTTTCAATATGGCCAACGAGAATAATTTGATCAGGCCACCAGTGTTAGGTAACCAAACCCAACAACCATCCAATCCCAATCCCACTCAAATCCACCCGTCACCCGAACTAGCAGAACTAATAAAAAATATGGTAATAAATGTAGTGCAAACCGAATGCGCCACCATTGTACAGAATCTAGCAAGACCAAACACAGAAACTATAACGGACCAAACCATAGATTACAGATATAGAGACGAATTATCAGAAATTGACAAAATACCTGACGTAGTCAGATCCTTAAGGGAATTTAATGGAAATGCAATAGAATTTAGCAGCTGGAAGAAAAGTGTGGAAAGAATACTGAAGATTTATGAAGACCAAATAGGCAGACCAAAATATTTTGGTATATTAAATGTGATCAGAAATAAAATTGTAGGAAAAGCGGACCAAATACTCGAATCATATAATACCCCCTTAAACTGGAAAGCAATTTCCAAATGCCTCACTACTCATTATGCCGACAAAAGAGACCTAAGTACGCTGGAATACCAGATGACGTGCTTAATACAAGGTAGGCAATCAGTACAGAATTTTTATTCTCAGGTGTATTCTCATTTATCTTTAATCTTGAATAAGATATCATGCACAGAAATGAGCCAAGAATCTATGGAAATGCTATCACAAACATATAGGGAAAAAGCATTAGATACGTTTGTAAGAGGACTTTCAGGAGACCTTGCCAGACTGCTTGGCATGAAAGAACCTTCAGATTTACCAGAAGCTCTCCATTTATGCTTAAAATTGGAGAATCAGAACTTTAGGGCAACACACGCATACAATTATCAGGGTCGAATCCAAAGACCACAAAAACCAAGCTGGTTACCACCTCAATTGCCGCCACGGCAACAATTCCAACAGCAAAATCCACAATATAGACCGCAAAACTTCTCAAATTTTCCGCAGCAACAACAATTCCAACAGCAAAATCCACAATATAGACCACAAAACTTCTCAAATTCTCCGCAGCAACAACAATTTCACCCACAATTGGCTTATACGCCACGAACACAACAAGTATTCTCGCAAAATGTTCCGCAACAATTTTTTCAATGGCCAAACCAGTCATTTAATAGGACTTACAATAATCAATATCACAACCCACCCGGAAGACCATTAGCACCGAAACCTCCACAAAGACCAGAGCCGATGGACATTGACCCAAGTATTAGAACCAACGCCGTAAACTACGCAAACAGACCAAATTTTAAATACGCCGGCAAAAGACATGAACAAGGAAATCTTACAAATCCACCAGTTAAGATGCAAAGAAATTTTCACATGACTACCAGCCAAGAAGAAAGTCAAGATTATTCTTTAGGAAAAAACGATCCTTTCAGTTATAACGGACAGATTGCTTCTGAAAATTTTGACTATCAAAACAACCCTCAATATGAATCTGACAGTTATGAAGCACTTGACTTCACGGACATACATTTTTTAGACTAAAAAACTCTTCGCTGCCTTATTTCGAGTGTAGAACGAAGAGTGGAGACATCTTGAAAATTTTAGTAGACACAGGATCCAACAAAAACTACCTACAGCCACAGCTCGCCAAAAAAATTATCAAAAACGACGACATTTTTTTTGCAAATTCAGTAGGTGGACAAATAAAAATCACACACCACACTTACGTTAACCTGTTTAATCTGCCTCATATAAATTTAAAATTCTTTCTTCTTCCATCTCTTGTGTCATTTCATGCTATACTAGGAAATGATAGTCTTAAAGAGCTATCCGCCATCATTGATACAAAATACAACCTTATGACAATCAATAACTCAATTAAAATTCGACTCAGACAATTAACCTCTCAGGACGTAAACCATATTGATATACGAAACAGCCACATGAACGAAGCACAAAAACAAGCAATGAACACATTAGTTCACCAACATTTAGACCTTTTCTCCGATCCAAACGAAAAGTTAACTTATACCACAAAAGTAGTCGCCACCATTAGAACAAGCTCTGACACACCAGTATACACGAAATACTATCCCTACCCAATGTCATTAAAGGAAGAGGTAGAAAGCCAAATACAAAAATTGTTGGATGACGGAATTATCAGACCATCACGCTCTCCATACAATTCGCCGGTATGGATAGTTCCCAAAAAACAAGACGCATCGAACGAAAAAAAATATAGACTGGTAATTGACTACAGAAAACTGAACGCAATTACAATAGCCGACCGTTACCCAATTCCCGACATCAATGAAGTTTTAGCTCAATTAGGAAAAAATAGTATCTTTTCGGTAATAGACTTGAAAAGCGGTTTTCACCAAATTCCATTAAAGGAATCTGATGTAGAGAAAACTGCCTTTTCGGTGAAAAATGGCAAATATGAATTCACACGCTTGCCATTTGGCCTAAAAAATGCCCCTGGAATTTTCCAACGTGCCTTGGATGATATTCTAAGAAAACACATTGGCCGAATCTGCTATGTTTACATAGACGACATTATCATATTCAGTCAAGACGAAAGAAATCATGCCGAAGACATACACGAAATTTTCAAAACTCTACAAGAAGCCAACATGAAAGTACAAATAGACAAATGCGAGTTTTTCAAGAAACAAATAGAATTTTTAGGATTTCTAATCTCGTCGGACGGTATCAAAACCAACCCTACCAAAGTACAGGCAATAGTTGACTTTCCCTACCCTAAAACGCTAAAAGACTTGAGAGCTTTCATTGGCCTCTCAGGCTACTATAGACGATTCATCAAGGACTACGCCAAAATAGCCAAACCTCTGACTAATCTCTTAAGAGGAGAAGATGGAAGAGTGTCAAAGAATCAATCAAAAAAAACTCTAATATACCTAGATGACTCAGCAAAAGACGCATTCAATAAAATAAAAAACGTGCTTATTTCAGATGAAGTAATCCTTACTTACCCCAATTTTAAAAAAGATTTCCATTTGACGACTGACGCTTCAAAACACGCAATCGGTGCAGTGTTAGAACAGGACGGGAAACCCATCACATTTATTTCCAGAACGTTAAGTAAGGCAGAGGAGCATTATGCAGTTAATGAGAAGGAAATGCTTGCCATAATTTGGGCATTGAAATCTCTCCGGAACTACCTTTATGGTACTGCAAAGATTAAAATATTTACTGACCACCAACCATTGACTTATGCGCTCAGTAACAAAAATGACAATTCAAAATTAAAAAGATGGAAGGCAATTTTAGAAGAGTATGACCATGAACTAAAATACAAACCAGGACGCACAAACATTGTAGCGGATACACTTTCACGACCCCCAGAACTTAACTCTCTGACAATAGCAACACACTCCGACGACAGTTCAGGACACAACCTCATACCAACGACTGAAGCCCCAATCAATGTTTTTAAGAACCAGATATGGCTCTTAACAGGAAACAAAAACAATTATGAATTTTTAATTCCCTTTCCAACATTTCATAGACACACAATTACCAGGTACCACTATTCAACAGATGACTTAAAACAAATTCTGAAACGATACTTAAATCCCTCTGTTATAAACGGACTTTTTACCTCTGAAGAAATAATAGGTCAAATTCAAAAACTATATCCCTTACATTTCAATACCTTTAAAATCAGATTCACACAAACACAAGTCCAAGACTTAGAAACAGACGAACAACAAGAACAACAAATCATCCTCGAGCATAAAAGAGCTCATAGGAACGCAAATGAGAACAAGAACCAAATTATTCAAAAATTCTATTTCCCTAAAATGTTCGCCAAGGTAAAGAAAATTGTTAAACAATGCAGAATTTGCGCAGAAAACAAATACGACAGACATCCAAACAAACCCATAATACAACGAACGCCAATTCCCGAATATCCAGGTCAAATCCTCCACATTGACATTTATATAGCTGAAAAGAAATTAGTATTGACAGCAATAGACAAATATTCGAAATACGCACAAGCGCGAGTAATAAAATCTAGATCAACAGAAGACATACGAGAACCACTCAGACAGCTACTTTTTACTTTTGGTATACCAGAGACAATCATTATAGATAATGAAAAAGCACTTAATTCAAATTCAATAACATTCATGATCGAAGATCAGCTAAGGATAAAAATTTATAGGACACCACCACACACAAGTAAAGCAAATGGACAAGTGGAGCGATTCCACTCTACACTTTCCGAAATTTTGAGATGCCTCAAAACAGAAGACATAGACAGAACATTTGAAGAATTATTAGATAGATCAGTTTATGAATACAATTTTTCTATTCACTCGACAACAGGGCAAAAACCACTCGAAGCTTTTTTCGGACGAAAAGTTTACATAAATCCAGAACAATACGAAATAGCTAGACGAAACAATATTCAGAGATTAAGAGACAAACAGGAAAAAGACCTTAAATTCCATAATAAAGATAGAACCAACCCCAAAGACTACACGCCAGGACAAACTATTTATGTGAAAATCAACAAAAGATACGGTACTAAGTTGACAGCCAGATATAAGAAAGAAATAGTGAAAGAAAACAGATCCTCAACAATTATAACAGAAACAGGGAGGGTAATTCACAAGAGTTTAATCAAAAATTAAGAATCATATTTATCTTTCTTACATAAATAAAATAAATATATCACACATACCAAATATAATTTACTGACATATTTTCTAGACTAATTGCAACGGCAATATTGACAACAGCAAACGTTCAAATACTAGATTACTCGGCTTCGCAACTAATAACTGTGGACGCTGGACCAACGAAGTTACAAACTGGGACTTTTAGAATTGTACACATCATCGAATTGAGGAACTACGACAATACCATAGACAACTTACAAACAATAACCGGACGCATGAAAAATCATCCTTTACAACCCATACTAGTAACACTACTCAATCAAACAAAAACTCATCTAAATAGAATAAAAATAAACAGACAAATTTACAAAAGATCACTAGACTTTATAGGATCAGCATGGAAATGGATCGCAGGGAATCCAGACCATGGTGATTATAACATATTAGTAGAAAAAATAAATAACATACTGCAAAATAATGACAGGCAAGTAATAATAAATAAATTAACTAATGAAAAAATTAACGAAATCATTAATAATGCAAATAAAATAACTAAGCTTATTCAGGAAGATAAAGATATAGAGAACGACTTAATCATGCAAACTAAATATGAATTAGAAACAATTAAGGAAGAGCTCATTAATATTGCCTATGCCATACACTGGGCAAAATCAAATATCATAAATTCGTATATTTTATCCGACAAAGAAATGGAAATCACAAAAAATTTCCTGGAAAATGAAAACATACCTTTCATTAATTTAGACGAAGCTCTAGAGTTCGCGGAAATAAAAATAGCATCCAGTGTTGAATCTCTAATTTATATTATAAACTTGCCTACAACAGAAAAAGAAGATTGTAGAGCTTTAGATATAAGAGCAGTAAAGAAAAATAAATTAATAAATAAAATAGAATATGAAACAATATTATTATGTAAAAACAAAATATATGGAAAAAAAAGTAAGTGTAAAACATATAATAATATGACAATTTGTCCAAGAAAAGTAGTAAATGATATTACAAATGGCACGTGCATAGCACATCTGCTAAAAAGTAAAATCGATGATTGTGTTAAGATAAATAATGAACACATTAAATCAATTGAAGAAATCTCAAATGATGTAATATTTTTAAATGATTTTCATGGTTTTATAAAATTTAATAATCAAAATGTCAAACTTAATGGATCATATTTAATAAAGCACCATAATACAAGCATTGAAATAGATAATAAGATATTTATGTCAAGAGAAATAACAGAAAGAAACCCATTACCTGCAATACTGCAACCAATGGCAAATAACAGTAAAATAGAAGAAATATTATCGTTAGATTACATTAAACAGTTTCAGACTAATGAAACTAAAGACATAAAATTATTAAAAATTAAAAATGATATATACTTTTCTACCAATATAATAATGGTAGTCATTATTGTATTAATTATTATACTTACATTAATAAAAATAAAAAGAAAATTTGTAAAATTAGAGAAAACTAACCAAACCACAAATGAAGTAAGGATACAAGATTTGCCAAAATTATTCATTACAACTCCATCGAACGAGGACGCTCGAATTTGAGGGCGGAGGAGTTAAGGAACAAAATATTTAATTATAATTGCATTTCATTATTTGCATTGCAAGCAAATAAGTCTTTTCTTTTGGGTTATTTTTAACCATTCTAGATTGCACAATATTTTTCATACTTACTTACTTACTTCATAATTCTCAGAAATAAGTCTTTTCTTTTGGGTTATTTTTAACAATTCTAGATTGCACAATATTTTACATACTTACTTCATAATTTTCAGAATCATGTTGCAACAAATTTGCAATCGTTGTTTTATTTATTCAAACAATAACATAAATTGCTGACACATTAATTACATGTTTTTCTTTTTGGCTAAATAATAATTGCACACAGAAAAACATAAGCGTGTGCCAGAAGTGCTGACAATGCGTCTGGCGCGATGGTTCGCTAAGCTTTGCATGTGTTAGTGACACACGTAAAGCTTACCTTACCTTACCTTAGCTTAGCTAAGCTTAGCTTAGCTTAGTTCAGCTACCGAGTCTTTAGTCTTCATCAACGTGCTTAGTGGTTTGGTTTAACCATTCTCAATTAATAAATAATAGAATAAGTTTACATTAACTACCTTTATAAATAATTTAAATTAATAGTAAAATAAACCACAAATAAAAAACTCTTTTAATAAACTTGTTTTTATTGAAAAGAAAAGTGTTTGCTAAAAATAAACAAGCAAACGCCTAACTTACATAGCTTTACACTGAAACAACAAGTTGTTAAAAGCTCTCACAACATTTGGTGCATGGAAATCTTGTCGAGAGTTTGATTTCTATATAATCATTTATTTTTATATTTTTGTGTTTGTTGTTCGCTATGTTAACATAGAAAACATAAAAAAAGGTAAAAGTGAAGAATAGATAGATATTGTATTAATGTTTTTCCTGAAATACTTAGAAATAAAACAGCGGTCGACTCCCATACCACATGAGCGCTCAAAGCATACTAACTTGAAATTTAAAGTACAGGAGAAAAAACAAACTTTTATGCAGTGTACAAACACAGCGAATCGACTGCTACTTTGTGTGCAAAAGCTCAACAACACACGATGCCCGCAGGCTATGGGAAACCGTGTAGTGACCAGCACTGATCTGCAACCTCGCTCACCTGGGTCTCGGCTAGTGTCATTATTTCAGGCCTACAATGTGCATATGCCGAGAAAAAATTTGCCCTCAGTCCACGTACATTGCAAAAATCTATGCATTTCCTAACAGTGCAAGTCATAAACAATTTTGAAAGTATAAAAAGTTGAATTTGAAATGGAAAAAGTTTTTTTTTACTGTAAAAGGTTGAAATTGAAATTTAAGTGTTTGTATCTGAAGTTAACAACATGTAAAAAAGTTGTTATCTTTATGATTATTTTGTTCGTTGTTTTAAATTTTCCAATATTTTGTCCACTTCAGCATTATATAGCAATGTGGCAACATCCTCTCAATTGTTGCCAACTAGCTGCATGTAGCGATTTTTATCTCAGTGACTGACAATGGTAGCAACACATGAGCATGACACTTTTTTGGTTGTTCTTGACTTTACGGAAATTGTTGCCAGCCATAAAAAATTTATTGTGGACCGAATAAAAATGGATTAAAATCTAAAATGCAAATAGTGGCAATTTTATTTTTCTTACTTTTTGTTTTTTTTTTTTTTGTTTTGGTTCTTGCTGCTTTTTAGGGAAATTTGGGTCAAAGCATGGCAAAATATGAACGCTTCATATGTGACCACACATATGTAAATCTTCTTTTGAGAACAAAATTTTTGCATGTGAGAGAAAATAATGCTTCAAATCTGAATAAATGGGAAATTTATTTCATGTTACTTAAGGCAGAAACTTTGGGTCAAAGTGTCAGAAGAATTGCGTGCATACTTATTAATATATTCAAACAGTTTCAAAGATACAAGGAAAAGAAGAGGGAAGAGAGATGCATTTTCGGGTGAACAAAGCGTGAGTGAGAGAAAATTTAGATACATGGTGACAGAAATGAGGTCCGAAAATTTTTCGAAAAAATCAGACACGAGGCCGATGGGCTCAAGACCAGGGCCGCTACCTGCAAAGATAAAAACGGGAATCTAGTGATAGATATCCAGAGTACATTGATGATAAAGTTCCGCTTCCCAATCCACAGTGATGTGGAAGTGATTGTGGAAGAAGTGATTCCACAATTTCCATTTCATTTTTTTTTTTTTTTGTTTTTTTTTTGTTTTTTGACGTGACGAAGTTATGTTTTACCGCGTAGGTTTCCAAAAAAGTCGAAAAGGCTTTTTTTTCAAAATTCATCGGTGTTGTATTGAAATGTTACTCGCTGAGTATAAGAACTATGAATAAAAAGATGGTACGACCGTCAATGTATATTCTTCGACTGCATTATAAAAATTAAAAACGTAATCGGGACGCGGTGGGAGCTGCTTATGCAACGCATCCAAAAATTTGTTACATGGAATTATTACGCACTGAGTATTACTGCCAGGATTTAAACAATAATACGCCAATAAAAGCCTGCTTAAGGCCCTCACAACAAAATTAGACAAAAAATATCTGATGTCATGGGAAAACAGAGAGAGCCTCTCAAAAATCGACAATGCAACATTCATGCAACGGCGTTACATTGAATTTTTGCCCGGTGAGTTTATAAGCTACGATAAATGTTTGAAAGGGAAAATTAAGGATTTATGCTTGGCCTTACGACAAAATTAAAAAAAACATTTTTTTGACGTCGTCAGGTCATGGAGATAGCAGCTGATGTAACAGAAATGAAATGTCGTTGCATGGAATTATTATTCACTCAGGAGATGTGCTACGGTAATTTTTGTTCTACGACAGCATAGACGTGTTATTACGCCTCACAATCAAAATACAAATAAAATTCTTGTCATCACCATTTCAGGGTGGCAACCACATAATGCAGTAAAAATGCTACAACCATGAAAAAATGTTGCATGGAATTTTAACTCTGTGACTACAGTCGTAACGGTAAATTTTAAGGAACGAGAAAAAAGGTGTGGTCTTCGGGCACATGATAAAAAAAATTAACGACGTCATGGAACCTCAGGGAACCTAATGTGACGCATATGCATTCCTCCTGGATTAATTACATGCAGCTGAGGCAATGTTTATACACCAAGGAAAAGCACAACCAATGGAGAAGCAAATTAAAAAAGCAACAGCAACAACACCAAAACCAGCACCACCAACAACAACAAAAACAACATCAACATCAACATCAACATCAACATCAACATCAACATCAACATCAACATCAACATCAACATCAACATCAACATCAACATCAACATCAACATCAACACCAACATCAACATCAACATCAACATCAACATCAACATCAACATCAACATCAACATCAACATCAACATCAACATCAACATCAACATCAACATCAACATCAACATCAACATCAACATCAACATCAACATCAACATCAACATCAACATCAACATCAACATCAACATCAACATCAACATCAACATCAACATCAACATCAACATCATCATCAACATCAACACCAACATCAACATCAACATCAACATCAACATCAACATCAACATCAACATCAGCATCAACATCAACATCAACATCAACATCAACATCAACATCAACATCAACATCAACATCAACATCAACATCAACATCAACATCAACATCAACATCAACATCAACATCAGCATCAACATCAACATCAACATCAACATCAACATCAACATCAATATCAATATCAACAGCAACATCAACAACAACATCAAAAAAACCAAAAACAACAACAACAACATCAACATCAACATCAACATCAACATCAACATCAACATCAACATCAACATCAACATCAACATCAACACCAACATCAACATCAACATCAACATCAACATCAACATCAACATCAACATCAACATCAACATCCAACATCAACATCAAAATCAACATTAAAATCAACATCAACATTAACATCAACATCAACATCAACATCAACATCAACATCAACATCAACATCAACATCAACATCAACATCAACATCAACATCAACATCAACATCAACATCAACATCAACATCAACATCAACATCAACATCAACATCAACATCAACATCAACATCAACATCAATATCAACATCAACATCAACAACAACAACATCAACATCAATATCAATATCAACATCAACATCAACAACAACATCAAATTCAACATCAACATCAACACCAACATCAACATCAACATCAACATCAACATCAACATCAACATCAACATCAACATCAACATCAACATCCAACATCAACATCAAAATCAACATTAAAATCAACATCAACATTAACATCAACATCAACATCAACATCAACATCAACATCAACATCAACATCAACATCAACATCAACATCAACATCAACATCAACATCAACATCAACATCAACATCAACATCAACATCAACATCAACATCAACATCAACATCAACATCAACATCAACATCAACATCAACATCAACATCAACATCAACATCAACATCAACATCAACATCAACATCAACATCAACATCAACATCAACATCAACATCAACATCAACATCAACATCAACATCAACATCAACATCAACATCAACATCAATATCAACATCAACATCAACATCAACATCAACATCAACATCAACATCAACATCAACATCAATATCAACATCAAGATCAACATCAACATCAACATCACCATCACCATCAACCTCAACATCAACATCAACACCAACATCAACATCAACATCAACATCAACATCAACATCAACATCAACATCAACATCAACATCAACAACAACAACAACAACAACAACAACAACAACAACAACAACAACAACAACAACAGCAACAAAAACCTAGTTAACGTAGTGGCAACCAACACTGCTCACAAACAACAAAATAACACAGTGAAACTGGACTAAGAAACCGGAAGAGGACTATGAAATGAATTAGGATATTGATTGGTACAAAAATTAAGACACACCTAAAACACACCTTTCCAAACTAGGAAAGGTATTCGGAATCCTTGATTAAGTCAAGAATTTGGTTTCGAACAAAAGAAAGGATAGGGACAAAAATAAGGAGAAGGTTAAACAAACACTGCCACGTCAAAACCTACGTATGTGTCCACGACACAGCCAACTCTGTTTTTTTGCTCAACAATTCGGTGTAAATATTCTTTACATATTTTTGGGATATCAAGGATATCCCAAAAATCCTTGACCATCACTTTGGACGCCGATTTTACCGTCTTTGTCTTTTTTGGATCGGAGCCGATTCGCTTTGAATTGCTTCAATGGTCAATAAAAATGACAAATATAGATGGACTCTAACATACTCCATCGTTAAGATAAAAAAGTCGCACAATAAGGCACCAAATTATCTGAAAACTAAATTCATATTAAATAAGGAGATTTGGTCTTCCCGATTTTAATACAATTCTTGGATTGTGCTATCGAAAAAATCGTTACTATTTAAAGTTAATTGACTAAATAGATCTTTGAATCGAACCATTAACTTTATCTTTAATGTCAATAGTTCTTCACTCAACATGGAATTTTTGAAAAATTACTGTCCACTCGCTGCCTATTCGAGCCAAACTTGGCAACCATGGCATACATTATCATACAACGCCCAGGTTCGAAAAAAACATGTGACTAACGGTGGGCTCACAGCATTCAGATGATATCCACGAATTAGCCAAGATGAGAAATTATTGCGGGAAACCAAAAGCAATGTAGCCATAAGCGTCACCAGCACAAAATTTTAATAAGGCGTGACCCAGAGTTGAAGTTTATTTGAACAATTAATGTTGTTGCAGGCGCTGTGGTCAAGTAGGTGATGGAGGCAGCTTGCCAATTTTAGACTTTAGCAATAAACTTAGTGGGAGTCCAGTAAACATTACTTGCAGCATTCCGAGTAAGGTTCCGCATAGAGAGAAAAACAAATCCCAAAACTGACTGCAGCACCATGTGACAGTTGATCACAATGACAACAAACGGCACAGGCAAAGCTTATGTTGCTGCTGTTGTTGTTGTTGTTGTCATTGCCATTGAAATTGTTGCTTGTCCCAAACAACAGTTGGCTGTACTTTGTTACCAAGTTTGGTGGTTGCACGCAAATCTAAGCAATGAAGAGTTGTAAGGCAAAAAATTATGTTACCAAAAGCAAGAACCGTTAGACAGCGCTGTCACTGCTATGCCTTTTGTTGTTGTTGTTCTTGTTGTTGTTGTCACAATGTCTCATTGAAATTTTTGTGATAGATGTTGTGAAATGTCAGCTTATCTCATTGTCAAAACGTAGCAAACGAAACAACAACAAATCGTTGAACGAGTACATTTTCCATATGCAATGGCAGCGAAATCATGATTCATGACGGGAATATTTCTTCTTCTCTCAAGAGTTGACTTATGGACACCCAGGCTGATGAGCAAAAATTCGATAGAATACAGGAGAGGGGAGCAAATAGCAAAAGAAAATTTTCAAGGAGGAACATCTCATAGTTTAATTTGATAAAGGGCAAAATGGAAACAGACCATCTGTATTACAAAGCTAACTCAGCAAAACTACCGTTAAGCTTCTTTAATATACGAAAGCGAAAAATGGAAGCAAACAAATTTGCTAAAAAGCTCCAACTAGTAAGCTTTCTAGCAACAATACCTTGAAAATGAACAGTAAATCAATGAAATACATATAATCCATAACATAAATAAAATAAATAAAATAAATAAAATAAATAAAATAAATAAAATAAATAAAATAAATAAAATAAATAAAATAAATAAAATAAATAAAATAAATAAAATAAATAAAATAAATAAAATAAATAAAATAAATAAAATAAATAAAATAAATAAAATAAATAAAATAAATAAAATAAATAAAATAAATAAAATAAATAAAATAAATAAAATAAATAAAATAAATAAAATAAATAAAATAAATAAAATAAATAAAATAAATAAAATAAATAAAATAAATAAAATAAATAAAATAAATAAAATAAATAAAATAAATAAAATAAATAAAATAAATAAAATAAATAAAATAAATAAAATAAATAAAATAAATAAAATAAATAAAATAAATAAAATAAATAAAATAAATAAAATAAATAAAATAAATAAAATAAATAAAATAAATAAAATAAATAAAATAAATAAAATAAATAAAATAAATAAAATAAATAAAATAAATAAAATAAATAAAATAAATAAAATAAATAAAATAAATAAAATAAATAAAATAAATAAAATAAATAAAATAAATAAAATAAATAAAATAAATAAAATAAATAAAATAAATAAAATAAATAAAATAAATAAAATAAATAAAATAAATAAAATAAATAAAATAAATAAAATAAATAAAATAAATAAAATAAATAAAATAAATAAAATAAATAAAATAAATAAAATAAATAAAATAAATAAAATAAATACAATAAATAAAATAAATAAAATAAATCAAATAAATCAAATAAATAAAATAAATAAAATAAATAAAATAAATAAAATAAATAAAATAAATAAAATAAATAAAATAAATAAAATAAATAAAATAAATAAAATAAATAAAATAAATAAAATAAATAAAATAAATAAAATAAATAAAATAAATAAAATAAATAAAATAAATAAAATAAATAAAATAAATAAAATAAATAAAATAAATAAAATAAATAAAATAAATAAAATAAATAAAATAAATAAAATAAATAAAATAAATAAAATAAATAAAATAAATAAAATAAATAAAATAAATAAAATAAATAAAATAAATAAAATAAATAAAATAAATAAAATAAATAAAATAAATAAAATAAATAAAATAAATAAAATAAATAAAATAAATAAAATAAATAAAATAAATAAAATAAATAAAATAAATAAAATAAATAAAATAAATAAAATAAATACAATAAATAAAATAAATCAAATAAATAAAATAAATAAAATAAATAAAATAAATAAGATAAATAAAATAAATAAAATAAATAAAATAAATAAAATAAATAAAATAAATAAAATAAATAAAATAAATAAAATAAATAAAATAAATAAAATAAATAAAATAAATAAAATAAATAAAATAAATAAAATAAATAAAATAAATAAAATAAATAAAATAAATAAAATAAATAAAATAAATAAAATAAATAAAATAAATAAAATAAATAAAATAAGTAAAATAAATAAAATAAATAAAATAAATAAAATAAATAAAATAAATAAAATAAATAAAATAAATAAAATAAATAAAATAAATAAAATAAATAAAATAAATAAAATAAATAAAATAAATAAAATAAATAAAATAAATAAAATAAATAAAATAAGTAAAATAAATAAAATAAATAAAATAAATAAAATAAATAAAATTAATAAAATAAATAAAATAAATAAAATAAATAAAATAAATAAAATAAATAAAATAAATAAAATAAATAAAATAAATAAAATAAATAAAGGCGCAACCCAACAACGAATCCTCACAAATTTACGACAGTTACTTGATGCAGAGAAAAATCAACATTTAAAAACAAATTAATATATTTAAGAAACCTTCAAAAAGGTGCTGTTATGACTGCGCAAAGCACCGATGCTGACAATGATGACAAAGTTGCTGACGTTGTGCCTGACAACAGGTTGCATGTTGTCTAAAAAACAGTTATTTAATAATTCAAACATGCTATTGAATTCTAAAGAAGAGAAAAAAAAATTGCAAGGCAAGGTGAAAGAGTGAATGCGAATGCGTCATAGTTTGACAGAGAGAGCGCTACTTTAATTGTTGGCTCAAAGAACTGTGCAAGAAGCTTATGACTAAAAGCAACAACAGAATAAATTGCAAAATTGACTTTACAAACAACAAAAACAACAATAATAACAACATGAAAACAACAACAATGGCTGCAGCAACAATACAAAAAATAACAAAAACAAAATTACAACAATTTCATCAACAAAAAGCTAACGTATAAATTACGATACGTTGAGAGAAGAAATGCGACATAGATAGTCGTCACATCACGTCACGTGAGTGTCGAGGCAATAGCCATAATTAACGGTAGGTGGTAAAATCATCAACAGCGTCAAACATAGCAAGAGCAATAATGATAATAATAGCAACAAAAATAACAACATCATCAACAACAACGACCACAAACATTGGTATTATAATAAAATATACAGCAAGAACAACAACGGTTGCACAGGCTTATAACCGGATTATGAATGTCGTGTAAGACGTCAGGCATAGTTTATGAATTCTATCAATTTTATGGTAACAATGATTGAAGTTTTTTTCTGAAATATATTAAAAGAGTGGACAAATTATCGACTTCCTATACAATCACATTAGGATATTTTTAACATCTTTCGATTACTGAAATTTGAAGGTCGTGGATTGAATCGACCTTTGTCGATCGATTATATTTTACAGTTTTTAATTGGTGAGATGAGACATTTTTCGATGGCTGTATTTCAACAAGTGCTAATTTGTCAGATAATTGAGAATGAAAGTGGTTGAAAGTTGAGATGCGATTGTTATCAATAAATTAGATGCGACAGTTGTCAATGTATGAATTCGAGAATTTATTTATTTATTTATTGGTCAAGCAAGGCAATTTACTTATTCCAACAGGTTTTTATTTTTTATTTTTTTTTTTCTCCCTGTTTTGGTGTTTGATGATATGCAATTCGATGTGGGCATAATCCGCCCACCTAGATGACATGATTTTACGAACACGTCAAAAAGAAAAGGCAAGAATAAGAGAATAAATAAAAGTAAAAGCTACTTACTAAAATACTAGTATATTTTATACATATTTAGTAGTAGAAAAGAGGAGAAAGAGAGTAAATAGAAAGAAAGTTCAAAGATTGGATTGATTAGGAAGAGAAGGTACTTGGATAGAGATCGCTTGAATGATGATTTAGACATGGAAGGTGAATAGTGGTCGGATATACTATTAAATTCTCTACAGCAACGACTGATGGGTTCATTGCTTGCATATGCAGTATGATGCTGATATTCAGTTAACAGCCGAGTATGTCTTGTACGTCTTATAGGATCATTGAGGGTATCTTGTTAGAGATATATTGGCAATTAGTTACTCTGTTCAGAACAGAGAAAGTAAAGTTTGAATCCATTATCGTTCTTCTTATTGATAGCGGCATCGAATTTAATAGGCTGAGTCTGTGTTCATACGGTTTAAGGCTATAATATTTGCGGGGGTTATAAGTCTCTCTCAGAGCGAATAGGACAAATTGCTTTTGTATGAATTCGATTCTATCACAATGGGATTCAAAAGCTGGATTCCAAATAATGGAGCCATATTCGAGTATTGGGGGCACTAGTGCACAGTACAGGGATGTAGTGACCCAAAATTTCTTGAATTCATGTGGTCGTCTTTTAATAAATCCGAGCTGTTTGCTGGCCCTTGATACAATCTTATCATAGTGTAGATTAAAACGCAATTTTTTGTCTAAGACCACTCCAAGATCAACTATATAGGTGACCCTGTTAAGTTCGATATTGTTGAGGCGATAGTTGTAATTCGTAACTTGGTTTTTACGGGAAACACTTATTATGTTACACTTATTTACATTGAGGTAAAGTTTGTTTTGGGTACACCAGGTCTCAAGAGTTAAGAGGCTTAACTGTAAGAAGTTGACATCTTCCTGCGATTTAATTACTTGGTAGGTACATTTTTAGGTCGTCAGCATACATAAGATGTGGAATATCCTTCAACACTACGGACAAGTCGGATATGAAGATATTGAGAGAAGAGGACCAAGGTGTCTACCTTGCGGTACTCCAGAGGAGAATTCGATTTTTTTTGACAAGATTCCTTGGAATTTAACATATTGGGATCTATCATGGAGATAAGTTGATAGCCAACTAAGTAAAGATCTAGAAAAACCGAATTTTTCTAACTTATTTATAAAGATGCCATGATCAACATGATCGAAGCTTTACTGAAATCAGTATAAATAGCATCTATTTGGTCTCTTTTCTCCCTCTTGCTTAAAATATCAGAAACCATGATCATGAGGTTAGTGGTGGTGTATCGACCTTTTCGAAACCTGTGCGTTTAGGCACATACCTTTCAATAGCTGTAGAAATCTAATGATAAAAACTCGAAATAGCGCTATCTAAGTCTAAGTTCGATAAAACATAACTCCAGTTAATACCATCTAGAAAAGATATCATGCTTTCGTAATCGGCGTTAAGATAGTCGTACACAATGGAGTTATTGAAAGACTGGGTAAAAGAGATATTAATGTAAGAGAAAGTAACTGTTAAGGCTGTATGGTGAACAGTGTTTGTGGTGTGCTTGCTAAAGAGCATTGCTATAAAAGGTACTTAGTAATGTAAAGTCTATGGAACTTGATAAGTTTACAGGCAGAAGATAGTTGTCGTTTTCGTCATTGACAATTGATATATTTGGACGGTTGAATTCACCAAAAATAAAACTTTATCTTCCTCATTTAAAGTCGCCGTAAATGTAGTGATTATTTCACATAACTCATTGTATGATGATTCACTAGAACTTGGGGAGATGTAAATAGCACCAATGTACATGTATACACTTTTTCCTATACAAACTTTTACTATACGGTGTTCAAAGAGTTTGTGAATGGGTGTTTCTATAAGCTCACTTGGAAGAGATTTGTGGGTAGCAACCAGTACACCGCCTACTCGTGACAGGCCTGTGGAGGAATAGTCGTGGTCATTTCGGTAGATAGCCCAATTGCAGTCCAGAATTTCCTTATTTTTAAACTAAGACTCGATATTCGATACTTGGCATTTAGTGTAATAAAGTGTGTCCCAAAATTCACCAACATTATCATTTGGGCATTAGTTTTTGTGATAAGCGTGGAGTATTAAATTTATTTCGAAAAAATAAGATGCCTGGCCTCTGACTTGAAAATGGTTTCAAGACTGAGGCCTCTTCCTGCAAGGATGAAAATGGGAATCTATTGACAGATATACAGAGTACACTGATGATGTGGAGGGAACACTTCTCTAGACTTCTGAGTGGTGACGACGATAACAATCCTGTCAATAAAGATGATATCTCGGAAACCCCAATTATGGACGACATCGTGGAAATTCTGCTTCCTGTCCATAGTGAAGTCTTGAAAACTATAGCTTTGCTTAAAAACAACAAAGTCGCAGGAGCCGTTGGCTTACCTACTGAATTCTTCAAGAATGGAGGCTATTTAAATGCATTCATGAGCTTCTATGCAGAATATGGTCGGAAGAATGCATTCCAAACGATTGGAACCTCAGTGTGCTCTGCCCAATCCACAAGAGAGGCGATCCCACAATTTGCGCCAACTACCGTGGGATAAGCCTTCTGAATATCGCATATAAAGTTCTGTCGAGCGTACTATGTGAAAGACTGAAGCCCATCGTAAACCAGCTGATTGGACCTTATCAGTGTGGCTTCAGACCTGGCAAATCCACCATAGACCAGATATTTGCGCTCCGATAAATCTTGGAGAAGACCCTAGAAAAACAAATCGACACACACCATCTTTTTGTCGATTACAAAGCCGCCTTCGACAGTCCAATAAGGAATCATCTATATTCCACCATGTCTGAATTTGGTATTCCTGCAAAGCTCATCCGCCTTTGCAGAATGACACTGAGCAACACCAGCAGCACAGTTTAAATCGGGAAGGACCTCACTTCTCCATTCGATACCAAACGAGGTTTCAGACAAGGTGATTCCTTATCGTGCGACTTTTTCAACCTAATGATGGAGAAGATCATCCGAGCTGCTGATTTGAGACGCAGTGGCACGATATTCTACAAAATTATTATGCTGCTGGCGTATGCTGATGATATCGATATCATTGGCCATAATACGCGCGAAGTCAGTGCAGCATTCTCCAGGTTAGCGAAAGAGTCGAGTCGAATGGGTCTTGTAGTGAACGCAGATAAGACGAAATACCTAGTGTCAACAAATAAACAGTCCCAGCGTCTTGGAAACCACGTCACTGTTGACAACATCTCCTTCGAGGTTGTTAAGGACTTCGTCTACCTGGGATCCAGCGTAAACTCTTTCAACGATGTCAGTGTTGAGATAAAGCTAAGGATAACTCTTGCCAACAGGTGTTACTTTGGGCTGAGTAGGCAATTGAGAAGCAGAGCCCTCTCTCGACGAACAAAACTTACGCTCTATAAGTCACTAATCATGCCCGTCCTATTATATGCAGCACAAACTTGGACGTTGAGCAGTTCTGATGAAAAGACTTTGGGAGCTTTCGAGAGAAAGATCCTTCGTAAGATCTTCGGTCCAATCTGCGTCAATGGCGAGTACCGAATTCGATGGAACCACGAGCTGTATGAGCTGTACGCTGACATAGACATAGTTAAGCGCATTAAAATCGAGCGGACCCGCTGGCTAGGTCATGTTGAGCGAATGGAAAACGACGCTCCAGCGAAAAAAATATTCGATTCGGTGCCCGGTGGTGGTCAACGCAGAAGAGTCCGCCCACATCTTCGTTGGAAGGATCAGGTGTTGGATAACCTGACTACACTTGGTGTTTCCAACTGGCGCCAGCAAGCGCAAAATAGAAATGGCCAATGGAAAATAGAATAGGCCAAAACCGACCTTCGGTTGTAAGCGCCAGATAAGTAAGTAAGTAAGTAAGAATGCATTCCAAATGATTGGAACATCAGTGTGCTCTGCCCAATCCACAAGAAAGGCGATCCCACCATTTGCGCCAACTACCGTGGGATAAGCCTTCTTAATATCGCATATAAGGACCTGTCGAGCGTGTTATGTGAACAAATAAAGCCTATCTAAACCAGCTGATTTGACCTTATCAGTGTGGCTTCATACCTGGCAAATCCACCAAAGACCAGATATTTGCGCTCCGATAAATCTTGGAGAAGACCCTAGAGAAACAAATCGACACACATCATCTTTTTGTCGATTATAAAGCCGCCTTCAACAGTCCAATAAGGAATCATCTATACTCCACCATGTCTGATATTGGTATTCCTGCAAAGATCCTTAGTCTTTCCAGAATGACAATGAGCAACACCAGCAGCACAGTTAAAATCGGGAATTATCTCACTCCTCCATTCAATACCAAACGAGGTTTCAGACAAGGTGATTGCTTATCGTGCGACTTTTTCAACCTAATGATGGGATCATCCGAGCTGCTGATTTGAGACGAAGTGGCACGATATTCTACAAAAGTATTCTATGTTACAAGCTGCTCGTGTATGCTGATGATATCAATATCATTGGCCATAATACGCGTGAAGTCAGTGCAGCATACTCCAGATTAGCGAAAGAGTCGAGTCGAATGGGTGTCAACAAATAATACTTTTCCCAGCGTCTTGGAAACCACGTCACTGTTGAAAACATCTCCTTCGAGGTTGTTGAGGTCTTCGTCTACCTGGGATCCAGCATAAACTCCACCAACGATGTCAGTATTGAGGTAAAAGGAAGTATCACTCTTGCCAACAGGTGGTACTTTGGGCTGAGTAGGCAATTGAAAAGCAGAGCCCTCTCTCGACGAACAAAACTCACGCTCTATAAGTCACTAAGCATGCCCGTCCTATTATATACAGCACAAACCTGGACGTAGAGCAGTTCTGATGAAAATATTTTGGGAGCCTTCTTCGGCCCAATCTGCGTCAATGGCGAGTACCAAATTCGATGGCTCCGCTGGCTAGGTTGGCTGGCTTGAGCGAATGGAAAACGACGCTCCAACGAAAAAATTTCGGGTCGGGAACCAAACCCGAGACCTCTGGGGTAGCAGTCGAGCACGCTACCTACTCGACTACCGAGGCCGCTGTCCGTAAATTCGCGGAATACATTTTTTCCATTTTCGTCAAAAAGAACGAGGTTAACTGCTTCCAATGGTTGTCAAACACAAACTTAATGATGCAGCTTGCTCACAATTTGACAGTAGTTATAACGGTAGCTCGTTTCTGTAAATTTTCTCATCGCAGTTTTGCGACTCGAGTCGCTTGAAGTTCTCACTATGTTCGAACATGATGAGAAAACTTTTTGCTTGTTTATGCGATTCATTTTCAATTATATATCTACGAATATATTATTAACACAATTAGGTGCTTCATGTCACTTCGTAAGTGCTTCGTAAGCTCGTCTTTCGTAAAAACTTACGAACCGTCAAAATTCAATCGGCGATCCTCTCTTCTCGCCAATCGCTCAGAACACGTCCAGAATGAAAGCGATTAGCAATTGGCAAACTATTCAGACTGAATTGTCAGAATGTTTTATTTTATGTACGCATAATTGACATGAAGAAAACAGAAACAGACAACAAACGTTAGATGATAATAAAACTAAAGAAAATAGCACTGAACGTACCCCATCATTAGGAAAAATACGGCAACTCTGGCCAGGTTGCCAGAGAAAAAATAGAATAAATTCTAATCTGGCGAATGTTCGTCGCGATCGAAGACCAGCGATTTGATTTCGGACGTGTTCATGCATTCTATTGCTTGAAAATATCGTCAATCGCTAATCTGTTCAGGCTCTTATGTCGTAAGTCAGCTTGTGTAAACTTATTTTATTTGTCAAAATAAAATAGAAAAGTAAAGTCAATTTGATCGAACATTTTTTTATTCGCATTTTGTTGAAGATTTAATTTAAAAAGTCTCTGAATTCGGGTTCTCTTCCTGATTGCCTTCCAGAAGAAACTGTCGTCATAGCTGCCACGAATACAACTCGCCGTATCTTTTGTTGGTGCAGGTTTCTATCAGTCGGGTGTCTTGCTGCAGTTTCATTAAAGGTGTTTCTGCTGTTTGATCCCGTTGGTCGCTTTTCAACAGAAACAGCTGCCCCTTCAGATTTAAGCTCTTAGCTACTACCCACCCGAAAACTGGTCGTGTACTTCCTCCTTCCGGATAAACACAACTGATGGCCAATTCGTTATTTCAATTGAAGTCAGACAAGACTTAATTTAGTAAAAAAAAAAATATAAAAGTAAAATTTTAATATCGGAAATATAAACCACTAGTCAGTACTTTGTTGCATTTCCCATATTTTTTATTACAGCGTCACAACGAGGGAGCATAGAGTCCACCAGATGGTGACATCGTTCTACAGGTATAGCGAGCCACGCTTTTCGGACAACTTCCCAAAGCTGATTATTATTGGTTGGTTTCGCATCATTGACAGTTTTCTTTATATCTTCCCAAAGATGCTCTATGGAGTTTAGGTCGGGAGACTGAGCTGGCCACTCCATAACCTTAACCCTATTGACACGAAACCACTCCTTAGCTTTTCTGCTGGTTTGCTTTGGGTCGTTGTCCTGCTGGAAGACCCACTTTATTTGCATTTCTTCTTCACTATAAGGCAGCATAATATTCTCTAATAATTCTACATAAACACGTTGATCCATAATGCCCTCAATTTTGTGTATAGGGCTTACTCCATTGTAGGAAAAACATCCCCAAGCTCTTGGAACCACCGTGTTTAACCGTTTTTACCGTGTACTTTGGTTGACAGGCAGTACCAGGTGGTCGACGGACATACTGCCGGAAGCCAGAGCCACCATACAAAACAGTTTTCGACTTGTCCGTACACAAAATATTGCGCCATTTGTCAGCAGACCACCCAGCATGTTTTCTTGCTAATTCCAATCGCCTTTCCTTGTGTTTTTTGGTAAGGAGTGACTTTTTTCTAGGACTGCGTGCAGCTAAGCTAATTCAAGTTCTTCTCTTTCCTGGTCTGTTTAGCCGATTTTAACGGGTCTTCTTTGGCGAGTCTAAGAATTCTGCGATCGTCTTGGATTGAAATTTTTCGTTTTCTTCCCTTTTTCTCCATTATTTCCGTGTGTTTGATAGCGTTGGATATCATTTTTGCTAAACTCGAGAGCAGATTTTGAATTTCTGTGTAAGATTTTCCTTCGTCTCTCCATTTTAAGATCAACTTTCGCTGATCAACCGTGCAATGTTTTGCGCGACCCACTGGAGTAAAAAAAAGGTAACAATATATGTAAATATTCCTTCTACACTTCTAAAATTAGCCAAAAAATAAAAATTGAACTCACTTTCACTGAAATATTTAGAAAAAAATCTGGTTTTTTTTATTCAAAACTTGCAAAATGATAGCACACTGCTATTCTTATGTTTACTGCAAACACGCATTGATAATTAAAAACAACCGTTATCTTATAGTTGCCATATTATGTCAAAAGATTATATTTCTTAAGTGATCCCTTAACACTTTGTAGCTAATTAGTGTACCAGTTGTAATTGATTGGCATCCTGAAAAAAATAAATATCATCTCCATGAAATTGGCAAGGATACTGCTATTTTTATGTTCACAGCATTTTTCATAATGAGATTGATTCCATGTTGCAATTTCTTTCATAACATAGTCAACCGCATTAAAAGAATACTCGGTTCGCAATGTAAGGTAAATAAGGTTTGTGTATTAAATATCATGTCAACATTAGTAAGTAAAAGAACCACCTTCAACTTCATACAGAGTCCTTTGTTACTTGTTGCAATTTCATATATTCCCTTTCGCTCGTGTGTTTTTCTTATCACGGACCACTATTTACTGACTTATCAGTTACAGAAATATTAGCTTTCGCAAACGTGAGTATTTTGGAACGAAACAATGTGACGTCAGAAAAAGTGACTATTTGTCGCAAAAGCTACAGAAACGAGCTACAGATGTTAGTTAAAGGGACCAGTGTTGCATCACACGGGCAATTCAAAAAGTAACTGACTTCTCAAATTGCCCTCGTATAGTAGAAGTTAACTGAAGAAAGTGCCAAAATATTGGCATACAACGAGTCTAAACTAAAAATATTATTTTTTAAAACATTATTTTAATGTTTTAAAGAAAACTGCTTAAACGAAGTGTTTGCCTATCTCTTTTAAAACTCAAATTTCGTTTAGCTTTTCGAGAGTTTAATTAACTAAACAAGTTTAATTCAAAGTGTAAATTCTGTCAACAGAAACGTTAAATTATTTTAAATGAGTTCGTATTAATAGAAAACACCTGCCATCAAATTGTACAACCACGCAACAGCTTCTTATCATAAAACAAATCAATGACAAACGTGCAATTCCACGCTTAAAAATCGCATGACCAAGCACTACACACTCTCTGTCAGGCAGTGAAGCGACAAATGCGATTATGTGTCGACACCTTGTGTTGTGAACAAAACCTTTGCAACCTAGTAAATAACGCTTGAATTGTTGTTGGTGTTGATGCTGGTGTTGTTAACTACATGTCTCAACCAGCATGGATGGATGTCGTACAAATTTATTGTACAATTCAATGCAGCACAAAAACTTCATCGCAGCTTCAGGCTGCTAGGCATCAATTGCTCCACCTGTTGTTGCTCATTGCCAGCAATTTAGCCCCAAGAGTACTTAGCTATCTACTAGTATTCGCAAGGGCCACACGCAGCATGTAGCTGCGACAACAAGTGTGACGACACTGAATTATTTATTTATGTATATCAAGAAGATAGAGCAAAATAATGTCATCTTGGGATCAGCAGCGATAAGAAATCGAAAGAGTAAAAGGTGAAGTCAGAAACTGACTAACAAATGCTAAAAAAGACTCACAAATGGCTGGGGTGATTGTTCGGCATGACCGGTAAAAATGAAAATGAAATTTTTGTCTGTCCATTTAGCCCATTTCGTTTTGCAGAGAGAAAGTCCATTTGAATTAAGACATTTGCTTATGTGAGAAAATTTGGAACAAGAAAGTGCCATTTAAGCTCGATGCAGTGGAAAACATTCTAACTCCACTGATGAATATAAGTGAAACAAATAGATGAACACAAGCATTCTTCTTCATCTTCTTGATTAAAATCTCATTTGATAAAAAAGTTTGAAAATCTTGTTTGGCGGCCTCGGTAGTCGAGTAGGTAGCGTGCTCAACTGTTACCCTAAAGGTCTCGGATTCGAATCCCGGCCAGGTCATTGTCCTATGCTTTAACCTTTCGCATTTGCAATTTTCTTTCCTCATTTCTAATCCACAGAAATTGAAAAAATATTTACGACTTGAGGTTGTAGTTGGTGGTAGAGAAGTTTGTGGATGGGAGATTGCTTTATAACTTGAATTGACTTAGGTAAAGGCATAACATTTGCCTAAGGATCAAATTCGCATGCATCTACGGCTTTTTATTGCACTTAGAACATCCGACACATGTTGCACTTTATTGCCCTTCCCTCTCACTAATATATATCTACCCATTTAGAACTAAGGCAGACTTGACTGAATAGGTATTACACGTGAAATCCTTGGTTCAAATCTAAAAAAACATCCCTTCATGAAAGGCATATACGAGAGTTGCTATTTATATTTCTGGCCGAGTAATGTAAAAATAAATATTTATGTTTAAAATTGGTTTTTATGGTTTTCAGAATATTCTCTAAGAATATCAATACACTTTTGCATGCTTTTTAACCAATTTTCGAAGCACTTTTTCCACTCCGATTGAGCTAACTCCAAGAGAACGTTTTTCAATGCAATAGCCGCTTCATCGGGTATTGAAAATCGTTAACCACGTAATTGTTTTTATTTTCGGGAGTAAAAAAAAGTCATTCGTAATGTCTCCAGTCTAATATTATTAGTCTCACCAAACAATTTTTGTGATGTTTCACAGGTAAAGGGATCTTATCTTCCGGGAATCAAAGTGAGTTTTTTGCATTTCTTACAATAACATATTGATCATAAGAAGCTCGGTCAAAGTCTTTTTAAGGGCTGAAATGGCCAGTTTATAATTATTATTAACCAAATAACATATTGTTTTAAGCAAAAAGACACCCCAATCACCAAAAATTTAAAAAATTAGGTTCAAAGTTAGCATTTTGAAGGTCTAGCATGCAAATCTCGCATTTTGAGATATTGATGTTCAAAGTTTGTCAATTTAAAGGGACCTAGACTTCTACATTTAAAATACATGGTGGAGGAGAAAGTTTTCGTTATTTAATGAGGTAGGATTGAGGAAAATTCTTTTTTTGAAATTTCTGATCGACTTAAATCCGATTTTTAAATGGTCAGATCATGACTGGGCAATATTACCAACCTTAACCGGAAAACCGATAAAATTTACCCAAATGTCCTTTTTTAAATCTCCTGAAAAATTTTTTTTGCGAAATTAAGGTCTCTTTGCTTGCGAAACATCGTACATGCAGTGATGGCAAAAATAATAGGAACGGCATGGATGTTTTTCTTTTGTTTGATTATTTTTTGTGCAGTGAATTTTGTTTTCAAAGTTAACATATGACTTAAAGATTAACACAAAATATCTTAAAATAGCTTTAAAACGTTCATTAGTTAAAAAGCTTTTTTAAGTTAAAAAGTCTTTTATAATTTTGTTATTCATAAACATGGTTGAATAAATAAGGCTGTCTCGTGGCTGGTCGTACTCTCTTCTCAGTACCCATAATTGACAAAATCAATGCAAAGCAACACCAACAACTTCATCGGCTTTAGATGTTATCAATTTTCGCTTTCAGATTTTATATGAGCTGTCAACTTCGATTTGACATTTATGGGAACTCGCTCTCATCCATGCAACAACCTTATTTATTCAACAATGTTCATAAACATGTTGTAGATGCTTTGTAGTGAAAAAATGAACACTTTCGATTTGAAGTGGGAAGAGTGTCAATAATGGTTTGTGTATTTGATAAATTCAATGACTTTTCATTTATTTATTACAATTCGTCAACATTTTCATATTATAACATCCACATTTTTTCGAAGATACCCTCTGTACTGAAAAAATTGTCATTTTATTATCTTTTTTTTTGTAAATATTTTGAAATGTTTGGACAAATTTTCTTGTTTTTATTTCCTTTTTGTTTTGAATTTGTTTACATATTTTGAACTTTTTTGACATATTTTCCAAATGTTTGAAATATTTTTAATTATTTTTGACAAAGTTTGTGCTCAAGTGAGAGCAAATAATTTTAAAAATGCTTTATGAAGGTTCAACGTATATTCAACAAGGTAGTCTCGTCTCGGAGTGGTGGGTAGAGTAGCTGTCAAACATAAGAAGAGCGTAAAAAAACAAGAGTAAATAGAAAACTGTCAAATGTATTAAAATTCATAGTTTTCATTTTTGTGCGTACTGAATGTTTATTTTTAGTATTTATCGTGAAGGTAAAATAACACTAAGGAAGGCACTACTCCTGGCTGCAACCGGAGAGGACCGCAACTATTCCCCGGAGGATTTATAAAATCCGTTTTATAAAATGCTTTTCGCAGACCCGCGCTGATTGGGAAAATGTTGTGGAACAAGCAACGTTCCAGCGATTGCGTCTTGCTTCATTAAGAGGCACACTAAAAGACGAGTCATTTTCTTTTTGAAAAGGCTTCTTACAAATTGCACAACTTCTGGGCATTAAATCGCTTAAATAATTTTCATCAACAACACAAGTCTAATTGGAAAATTTTGTTATTTGTTTTGCTTTTATTCGTTCAATAGCCGATTTTGACAGGTGCTGTACCCACCACAAGAGAAAGAGAGAATTTCAACTACTAACTCTACCTTACTTAATATACCTTGGAGGGGTTTATAGAACGTTTCAGTCATTTTTAAAATTTCTCTCATTTATAAACAAACATTTGCAATAACTTTTTGACATTTTCTTTTATTTTTTTTTTTTTAATATATTTTTATATAATTTGATATATTTTTGACAAAATGTTTGTTCAGGTGAGAACAAAATAAAATTTAAAAATGCTTTATCGAGGGTTTATTGAAGGTTTCAACCATTTTTAAAATTATCTCAATTATGAAGCATTTAAAAGAGATTTTTTAACGCTATTGAGCGTTTATGAATAATGTTTTTCAATTTTTTCCGATTTTTTTGCTTATGAACGCTTTAAAAGAGGTTCATAATTTTTTTTTTAATATAGCCGTAAGAAAATATCTATCAGAATATAAAATAAAAATCAGCTTCATGCAATTCACAAAAAAAACAATTCATTTATTGTCCTTGGGAATAATAATAGAAACAAAAGACTATCATACCTACTAATAATTTTTTCATAAAATTACCAATTTTATACTGAAAACTAGTTTAACTTTAATATTTTGCTGTCGTACCAAGGTTTTTTTAGAAATTCAACGTACCGAGGAGCCATGGAATCCATCAGTTTATCACAAATTGAGGGATTAATAGCATGCCACTCATCCTATACTTTTTTTCCACAGTTCTTCTTTGTTTTTGGATTTATAAACAGCTAGTTTCTTCATTAAGATCCCCCAAAGGTGTTCAATTGGATTAAGATCTGGCGACTACTATAGCCATTCTTATAAATTACTGCTATTAACCCGGAACCATTTTTTTGCCAGTTAAGAGGAGGGTTTGGGATCGTTATCTTGCATAACCACCCATTTTAACTGCATTTCTTCATCGGGAAATGGCAGCATTATGTTATTTAATAAATTTACATAGACTGTGACCACATTTTAATTTTAATCCAATATATTGGACCTACGCCCGAAGAGGAAAAACAACCTCACAGCATTACGCTACCACCTCCATGTTTAATAGTTTTAACTGTGAACTTTGAATTATGTGTAGTATTTTTTGGGCGTCTCACATGAGGTATTCCATCGGATCCGAAGAAATTTACCATCGTTTTGTGTGGCCACAACACGTTTTTCCAATTTTTTCGTATCAGATGCTTTCTTGCAAAAGCTACTCTGTTGCGAATATTTTGCTTTGCTCAAGTATGGCTCTGTTCTTGTGGAATGTGCTTTCAAATCATTTTCTATTAATCTATTCTGTATTGTATGATTAGTCACTTTTATGATTTTTGATTTAGTTTTTTTAACCAACAATACGTCAAACTTTGCATAGGTTGCTCGTTTTTCCTTTTTTGGTTGAAAATAAATAGCAGAATACATTTTTTTTTCTTGGATTCTTGAAAAACTCTGCAATTGCACATTTTATTTTGCCTTTATTACATAATTTTCGGATGAATTGGCGCTCAACATCTGTGCAATGCACTCCGCTTCCCATTCTGAATAAAAAAAAGGTGCGAAAGGTAGAATTTCATGAAAAATAGTTAATATTTTTCAATAATTGCTAAACACTTTCTTAACGATATTTCAAAACAATTGTTTAATGTTGTATATTTAATAATATTAACAAAAGTAGAATGCGTTTCTATTTTTTTTTTTTTCCAATACAAAATCGAGTTCACTGCTTTAAGAGTTTGCACAACTGATATTTTTATCAAATTATGAGCAAAAGCATTAACAAAATAGAGTACCGTTATCCAAATTTTGTGTAAAGTATATTCCATTCATATATTTTGCTTTTAAACCTTATAGCATTCTTCGAAATGTTAAACTGATATGCGCTTCTATTACTTTTTCCATCACTGTATTTACAATACTAAAAAATCGCCATATATCCCGATGTAATAGCCACCAGTGTAAAGCTTAAATTAAGTTAACAGCTTCAATCAAGCTAAAAGAGGTTTGTGTACATGATTTGTGCATGATTACACGTTAGTACTAAGAAAGCTGATGGAGTAGGCATGCGATAAAATACTACTGCAGTCAGAGCTACGCACGCAGAGATGGCGCTGTATCACAAACTCAAGATGGTTTCCGGTTCACTTTCGTTCTCGTAAAACAAAAATTTCATTAAATGTCAAAGACTGATAATTTTGATAATGAAACAACTTGAAATATGTTTTTTTCTTTAAAATGTTACATATAAATAATATTTCTAACATGACACGCATTGTTTACAATCTGCGATTTAAGTTAAATCAAGCTTAACAATAAGCTTTTAATACAGCTTAAAGCGTTAATTAAGTTTTAATAGCAATTTTAATAACTAAGATTTTTTTATAGCAAACATTAGCAACGATTTATTAGCAAACAATGTGTCTGAATATATTAGCAACAACAATGAAAATTAAAACAACAACCACATTAAAAAAAAAAAAAATAAAAGCAATTCAATGAGTGCGCTTGCGCCAAAAGTATTTTGCACATGCTCAACAGACACGGCATATGATCTGCGCATGCGTGCCAGCCAAGCGTAGCGCCTGGATGGTGGTAAATAATTGCAAAATTATTGCAAATTTATTGCGATTACAGCAATTTGCGAACGCATTTTAATGTCATAACTTAGTGTTAAGCATTGCATGCTGGCGATTAGGAAATTTGATTAAAAAAAAACAGAATAAGTAAATCAAAAGCTCCTAAATTACTGATTTCAGACAAGATCGGATATAATTGGACACAATTGAACCATGACATTTGATTTGCATGGAAATCAGAAGTAAAATTTATGATAGATCAAACAAAAAACTAATCAATGTCCAATCGATAGTATTTCAATAAAAAATCGCAATATCGAGGTCAAATCGATATCATATCGATCCCAAATCGACAAAATATCGATGTCCAATCGCTATCATATCGATGTCCAATCGATGTCATATCGATGTCAATCGATGTCATATCGATGTCGAATTGATGTAATTCGATGTCATATCGATGTCAATGGATGTCATATCGATATTAATCGATATTATATCGATGTTAATTAATATCATACGTCAATCGATATTATATCAATATCAATCGATATCATATCGATGTCAATCGATATCATATCAACATCAATTGATATCATATCGATGTCAATCGATATCATATCGATGTGAATCGATATCAAATCGATGTCAATCGATATCATATCGATGTCAATCGATATCAAATCGATGTCAATCGATATCATATCGATGTCAATCGATATCATATCGATGTGAATCGATATCAAATCGATGTCAAAGTGATGTTTTTCGATGTCATATCGATATTAATCCATATTATATTATATTATTAATCCATATCCATATTATCGATATCGATATTATAATCCATATTATTATGTTAATCGATATCATATCGATGTTAATCGATATCATGTCGGTGTTAATCGATATTATATCGATGTTAATCGATATTATATCGATGTTAATCGATATCAATTCAATTCTATATTGTGATGTCAATTCTATATTGTGTCATAGTGATGTCAAATCGATATCATACATATATCCAATCGATAACATATTGATGTCAAATCGATATTATATCAATGTCGAATTGATATCATATTGATGTCAAATCGATATCATATCGATGGCCAATCGGTAATATACTGAGGTCAAATCGATATCATATCAATGTCAAATCGACATCATATTGATGTCAAATCGATATCATATTGATGTCAAATCGATATCATATCGATGTCAATCGATGTAATATCGATGTCGGATCATATCGATATCATGTTGTGGTCTGTCGATTTCATATCAATATCCATCGATATCAATTGATATCAACTTTATCACAAAAGGTATCATATCGATATGCCAAAATATATATCATATCTATGCCAATCGATATCATGTCGATGTCAAATCGATATCATGTCGATGTCAAATCGATATAATGTCGATGCCAAATCGATATCATGTCGATGTCAAATCGACATCATATCGTTGCCAAATATATATTTAATGTATGTCATTTCAATTCCATATCAACATCAAATAGATTCATTCGATTCATCAAGTCTTTAAATTAAGTTTCATAAAGATATTAAAACCGATGTCGATGTCTAATCCATATCATATGTATGTCAAATCGATAGATAATAGATATCAAATCTATAGGAAAAGGGTGCAAGATCGAGTGAATCGGTGTTAAATCGATTTCACATAGATATAAATTCGATATCATATCGATATCGATTCGATGTCATATTGATATCAGATCGCTGTCAAATCCATATCATATCAGTTTTAAAATTTGTATCATATTAATGCCAAATGGATAACAACCGGTGTCAAATCGGCATTATATCGATGTTAAATCGATGCAACAGCGATGTCATAGCATATCGATACCATATCGATGTGATATAGATGTCAAATCAATATCATATCGATCTCATAATGTGGTCATATCATTATTGTGAGTACATTGAATGATAACATTAACATTAAATATCAAATCTAATTCTCTCGATGGCAGATCGTTATCATATAGACATGAAATTAAAATTAAATATATATTATCGATAGTACATTAATGTCGCCACGATATCATATCATAGTCAAATTTGTGAGCTATGCATATCATTTCTGATGCCACATGAAAGTCTTGCTGATGTCATATCTATATAATTTCAATATCAATATAAGTTGATGTATCGATGTCAATTTGATGCATCAATACCAGATCGATATACCGATGTCAATTAGATACGATATTAATATGAAATCATTATCAAATTTATATCATAACGCAAACACATCAATGTCATATCGATATAAAATCAATATGAAATTGATATCATACTAATATTTTAGTAATATCATATCGATATCGCATATACGTCATATGAAAGTCACAGCGATTTTATTTAATATCACATACGTATCATCAACAAAATTCAAAGCAATTCAAAGCTAAATCAAGAGTTGAAGTCAATTTGAAGAGAAATTAAACTAAGTTCAAGACATATTAAAGTCACAGCAAAGTCAAATTGAAGTCGACTTAAAGTCAAGTTTATATCAAGTTGAAGTGAACTTGAAGTGAAGTTGACGTTAAGTTGAAGTGAAGTTGAAGACAAGTTGAAGTCTTAAGTTGAAGTGAATGTGAAGTCAGGGTCAGGTTGAGGTCGACTTGAAGTGAAATTAAAGTCGATTTGAAATCAAGTAGAAGTCAATTTTAAGTAAAGTTTAAGTAAAGTCGAATTTACGTTGAAGTCAAGTTGTGAGCACATTGAATTTAAATAAAAAATCGAGTTTAAGGAAAATTTAAGTTAAATTGATGTCAAGTTGATGTCACATTAGAGTCTAGTTCTAATCAATTTTAAGTCGAGTTGAAAAAACCAAGTTGAGATCAAGTTGAAATAAACTTGAAGTCATGTTGAAGTCTACTTTAAACCAAATTAATTTCAAGTTTAAGCCAAATTTCAAATTAATTCCAAATTGAAACCAATGTCCAAGTCAACTTGAAGTGTTTGTGAAGTCAGGTTAAAGTCAACTTGAAGTCAGCTTAAAGTCAACTTGAAGATAACTTAAATACAACTTGAAGTCAACATCAAGTCAAGTAAAAAGAAAGTCAACTTAAATTCAATTCAACTTGAAGTCAAGTATAAGTCAATCTGAAGTCAAGTTAAAGTTAAATTGAATTCAACTTCAAGTCAACTTGTAGTCAAGTTGATGTCAACTTGAATTCAATTTGTCAAGTCAAGTTGAAGTCAAATTGAAGTCAAGTCTAGTTTAAGTCAACTTTAACTCATAGAAAGCCGAATAGAATGAGCGCTTAAGTCAAGTTAATGTCAATTTAAAGTGAAGTTGAACTTAGGTTAAGTATTTTTAAAGTCAAGTCGACGTCAAATTGAAGTCAAGATACAATCAAGTGTAGTTGAAATCAACTTGAACTCATTGAAAGCCAAATTGAATAAACACTTAAGTCAAGTTCATTTCAATTTGAAGTGAAGTTGAACTTAGGTTAAGTCAAGTCGAAGTCAAATTGAAGTCAATATAAAATCAAACTTGTAGTGAAGTTGACGTCAAGTTGAAGTCAAGTTGAAGTGAAATCGAGTTAAAAGCAAGTAGAATTCAATTTGAAGTTAAGTTTAAGTCAAGTCGAATTTACGTTAAAGTCAAGTTTAAGTAAAATTTAAGTTAAATTTATTTCAAGTTCAGTTGAAGAGGTCAAGTTGAGATCAAATTGAGATCCACTTGAAGCCATGATGAAGTCAACTTTAAACCAAATTAATTTCAAGTTTAAACCGAGTTCAAGTCAACTTGAAGTGTTTGTGAAGTCAGGTTAAAGTCAACTTGAAGTAAAAAAATAACAATAATACAACTTGAAGTCAATTTCAAGTCAAGTCAGAGACAAGTCAGCCTAAAGTAAAGTTTAAGTTAATAGGAAGTCAAGTCAAAGTCAATTTGAATTCAAGTTTAAACCAAGTTCAAGTCAATTTGAAGTTTTTGTGAAGTCAGGTTGAAGTCAACTTGAAGTCAGAAAATAACTTGAATACAATTTGATGTCAATTTCAAGTCAAATCAAGGGCAAGTCAACTTGAGTTCAAGTTTACGTCAACCTGAAGTCAAGTCAAAGTCAAATTGAATTCATGTTTAAACCAACTTCAAGTCAACTTGAAGTGTTTGAGAAGTCAGGTTGAAGTCACTTTGAAGTCAGCTTGAAGATAACTTGATGACAACTGGAAGCAAAGTAAAGTTGAAGTCAACATGAAGTCAAGTCTAGTTGAAGTCAACTTGAAGTTAAGTTGAAGTCCACTTAAAGTCACGTTAAAGATTACTTGAATACAACGTAAAGTCAAGTTGGAGTCAGATTGAAGTCAAGTTTAAATTAACTTAAAGACAACTTAAAGCCAAGTTGAAGTCAAGTTCAATTCAAGTTGAAGTCAAATTGAAGTCGAATTGAAGTCAGCTTGAAGTCAACTCAAGTTTAAGTCAAATAGAAGTTCACTTAATGTCATTTTAAAGTCAACATGAAGACTACTTGAAGACAACTTAAAATCAAGTTGAAGTGAAGTTGAAGTGAAGTTGGAGTTAAGTTGAAGTCACCTTGAAAATAACTTGAAGACAACTTGAAGCAAAGTAAAGTTGAATTCAACATGAAGTCAAGTCTAGTTGAAGTCAACTCAAGTTAAAGTCAAATAGAAGTACACTTGAAGTCATTTTAAAGTCAACTTGAAGACTACTTAAAGACAACTAAAAATCAAGTTGAAGTGAAGTTGGAGTCAAGTTGAAGTCAAGTTGAAGTCCACTTGAAATCTCTTCAAAGTCAACTAGAAGGCTACTTGAAGACAACTTGAAGACAACATAAAGTCAAGTTAAACTCAACTTGAAGTCAAATTGAAGTCACCTTGAAGTCAAATTGAAGTCAACTTTAACTCAATTGAATTAAAATTAGAGTTAAGTCAAAATCAACTGAAGTCAATATTTAGTTGATGCCAAATTGAAGGCATGTTGAACTCAAAAATCGAATTGAATTCAATGCAATCGAATTATTATTACAACCATCTATATGTCATAACATTCAAAATCGCTTGCCCTAAATTTTTTATAACAAAACATTTATGATTTAATAAAACTTTTATTAGTTGCCTATTTGGACATACTTAATAGCTTTGGTTTTTCTAGCTATTTCTAATGTGTTCCATGTCAGCGTGGCTTACATATTAATCACGCCTAATCAACTTGTTGACCATCACAGAGGCCAAAGAACTTGTTTAGCATAAAAGTTGTTTAGTTTTTTATGAGCTTTTTTGCAATATAACGGTTCACTTAAGGCGCCTTAGAGCCGCTTAACTTGGGTTGAGTAACTTCGACAATTATTTAAGTTTCCACAACCTTTTCGGAAGCATTTCATTAGCTAAGAAGTTACTCAGCAAATGACTTCATTTTAATTTAATTAAGCTACAAAATACGCCACAGTGCTCACATATTCCAGCATCATTCATTAATTGTTGACCTCAGTGACTTAGTTTAAGCAAATCCTGCAAAAAGAAAAAAAAACCTTTTCAATTTCTTTGAATGTGCCTCCCAGTCTTGTCGTTAAGTCCTTTAAGCCTTGTGACCTGGCGCATGCCACTGTGGCGACTTCTTTTGACAGCACGAATTCAATTAATTAAAATTTAAAATCAGCTCCTTTCTTTTCCAACAAATTGTAAACAAAATAATGTCCTTGGTCCCGGTTTCTACCTTCTTTTAATGAAGATTTATGCAGTTGCCGTAGCTGAAGGAACAACAGCAGCGCTATTCAAGCCATTATCAAGTGGCTGTCAAGGGTGTGCTGTAGTGAGCCGGCCTGAACAATAGCAGCGCCAACGATAACCGCGATATAAACAAATTAAGTGGAAAGAAAAGAAAAAAGTTATACAAAGAGATGGCCGTTAAAAATTTCGAAGTAGCACAATTAATTAAACATTCTTAAGTGAATGTTTATTTTTGATTATTTTTCGTGTAGTCCTGTAGAGACTTCAACCCAGACCCAAGCAAAGTGATTATTGATTACCATTAAATTGTTTATGTCTGGCTAAAATTTAAGGCATAATTTTGGGCGAAATCGTTATTAAATTTCTATTAAATTCTTTAAAGTATCTATAAAATTTGCTGTTGCTCAAAAGATAGAGAAGCTTTATCTAATTTTATTATTATTCACACAAATATTTCCAATCATCGTCACATCATTGTCCACCCGGACGCTGAAATATTTATCCTAGAATTTAAAATAAATCGATGCAGCTACACGGTTGCTTCAAGCTTGCACTCCAGCAACATCCTGTCACATCCGGATACAAGCTGCATAGTTAGAGACCAACACACACTCATAAACACATAGACTGCAACTTCATCATGGCACACAGCTGTAAAGGACACCATCGAATACATACGCACACACACACACATAAGCTGATGATGGACATTAGCAAACAATTGGGTTATCATATGCGTCCAAGTGTCCTTCAATAGCTGATTATGACGCAAGTTGAGTGTCACATTTTTATAACAAGCTGCAGTGCTAGTGTGCAAAGCTCATAAAGAATATTCCTTGAATGCGACTGTTTGTCTTCCCAATGCTCCATGATTTTGACACCAGTGACTATTATTTTAGAAAAGTTTGTGACAATTTTTAAATTTTGTTCACCGACCAGCATTAGATGATTTCACTTAAGGCTTTAAGTCTAAGCTCTTAAGCCTAAATCTCGGAGTAGTTTGTAATCTGGCCAAAAATTCTCATCTCTATTAAGTAATAAGGAAAAAAATTACGACATCAACGAAGATGAACTGAAATGACTGTTGTTTGGACTGTTTAGATGTCTAGATTTCCAGAGCACCAACGGAGATATATCACGGCTCCTCATCATCCTGGATGAGTTCTTTAAATATGGCGGAACATCGATCCGTATGGAATTCGCTTAGTGCAATTTATTATCACTCGGTGTTGAGTATTCAAAGGGTTTTTCTTTTTATTTTATTCAGGAAACCTTCAAAAGGCGCCACCGTGCAGGTGATAGTGTGCGATTTTTACGCACTAAACCTGAACCTCCGCATTGAAACTTCGTCCCTTTGTCAACCCCGCGGTGCCGCCACAAAGCATGACTTTACGGGGCATGGGAACAGCACTAAGCTGAAAACTGGATGGCTAGTAACAGAAGTTTAATAGCATCTTTGTGTAAAACGAAGCCATCGTCTTAAGCCTCGTTCGTTTTCGGACGATATCGGACAAAATTGGCTTGATGTATTTTTTTCCTTCCGTCTACGTTCACTATTACGTTGCTTACGTTCCTCAAATTCTCTTAGCGTGAGTACTTGTCAAAAACATTATTACCAGATTGTAAAAGTTCAGCATTTTGCTTAAAACTGACAAAAACTTTAAACATTTTATACTTATTGCTAGCAATTTTTAATAGGTGGCAAACTTTTGCAAATTCTGTTTTAATATTTTTGTGATTTTCAAATAATATTACAATTTTTTTCGGCAATCGCGTTTTATAATTTCGATGATGAAAGTGGTAGTGATCAGGATGAGGTGACGAGTGACGAAGAGACAATGCGAGTGAAACCAAGAAAAATACGCGACGCGACCTATGTTGCCAGAAAAGCACGATAAATAGTACACGCAAAGAAATTTTTCGTTTACCACAACTGAAAAATTCACCAACTATGCTTCGTTTGCGAGCTGTATTTGCCGCAAACGAATATTCAGTTGTCACAACTTAAAAATATACAGGGTGTTTTTTTTAGAGGTATAGAACTAAAACACAAGAAAATCGTTTTAATGTCCATCAATTTGGCTTTATTGGAAGGATAATTTTATGCCATTAATGTTTAAATATGATTTCGGGCATGTGGCCGCCGCGGCTGGCTCGAATAAAGCCAATTCTACAGGTCCAATTTTCAACCACTTTTTCGAGCATATGGGGCCGTATGTCAGCAATAACGCCACGAATGTTGGCCTCCAAGTCCCCTAACGTTTCTGGTTTGTTGGCGTAGACGAGTGACTTCACATATCCCCAAAGAAAATAATCCAATGGTGTCAAATCACACGATCTTGGTGGCCAATTGACAGGTCCATTCCGCGAAATTATGCGCTCATCGAATGTTTCCTTCAATAAATCGATTGTGACGTGCGCTGTGTGGCATGCAGCGCCGTCTTGTTGGAACCACAACTCATCCACATTCATGCCATCCGATTCGGGAACAAATTGTCGGTTAGCATGGCTCTATACCGGTCTCCATTAACGGTAACTGACTCTCCAGCATTATTTCGGAAGAAGTATGGCCCAATGACTCCACCAGCCCATAGAGCACACCAAACAGTCAGTATTTGTGGATGCAATGGCGTCTCAAGGATCTCATGTGGATTCTCTTCACTCCAAATGCGGCAATTTTGCTTGTTGACGTAGCCATTCAACCAAAAATGAGCCTCATCACTGAACAAAATTTTGCGATGAAAATCAGCATCGAGATCAATCTCATTTTCGGCCCATACACCAAAATCACGACGCATTGCATGGTCTCGCGGCTTTAATTCTTGCACAAGCTGGATCTTGTAAGGTCGCAAGCCAAGATCTTTGCGCAAAATCTTCCATAAAGTTGATGGACAAAGCTCCAATTGCTGTGCACGGTGGCGAATCGATTCATTCGGGCCCTCTTCAACATTTTGCTCTACAGCGGCAATTGTTTCTTCATTGCGCACTGTTCGACGTCTCTGCGGATGCGTATTATCACATAGAGTAAACGTAGTGCGAAAACGACCCATGGTTAACCGAATTAATTGCTTTGATGGACGATTATGTCGACCATAAAATGGACGGAGCTTGCGGTAAACTTCTTATTATTTACTATATTAATAATCTTTCTCATTATGTCCGTCCATCTTCTTATGGATTGCATCTCCGTTGCTATCTCCGTCCGCGTATTAAGCCAACTACCAATTTCCTTATATAGTAACAATTTGTCCAAAAAGTAACTCTAAACTATAAGCGTTATGTTTATACAACGAAGGGAAAAATGAACAAAATTTTCAGTTGGGAAAAACGAAGTTTTCAATTGCTGCAATTAAAAAATCACTCGCGTTTATGACAAACGAAATTAATTTCCTGCAACTATATGACGCGTTTCTCGCAACAGAACTGTTATTATGACAACTGTTAAAACGTTTGCAAATAACGATTTCAAGCACGACAAACGAAGTTCGTTTGCGGCAAACAGGCGATAAACGTTTTTTTTCTTTGCGTGTACTTATGGTATTTTTCAACGATTGTGGGATGTGGTAATTCCAATGGTATATTGTGGGAAAAAAATACCACATGTGCGGTATTTACCACGCGTGGGAAAAAAATACCTCAAAATACCACAAAATACCTCAAAATACCACAAAATACCTTAAAATTACCACAAAATACTACAATACCTCAAGATACCTCAAAACAAAATTTGAGGGATTTTGTGGTATTTTGTGGTAATTTGAGGTATTGTGAGAAAAAGAGAATTTTGGTGGTAGTTTCATCTGAAGACACTGGACGTGAGAAATGTTTTGGCTATTCCTAATGTTGAGTAAAAGCCGTCACACACTAGAGACCGCACCGTCGCACAGTGGCGCCATTTGAGTTTTTTCGTTGCAAAAATCATATCTTTTGAACCAAATAACATAATTGAACAGTTTAAACAGCATATGATAGATAAGTGTTCAGCCTATGAAATGAGCATTTAGAAAGGGTGCTACGCTTTGTAGGGGCCTAGTTATGGGTTATCAAAGTTAAAATTTGTAGAAAAATCAATTTTATGGTAAATAAAAAACATTATTTTTACTTTTTTAGATTGTTTTTATTTTTTTTTTTTCTTTAGGGTTTTATGTTTTAAATTATTACCCAACAAATCAAAAAAAAAATTACTTACAAAATTACAAAAAATATCTAAACGATATTCGTGACTTCACATTAGAGGTGGGTAACTCAGTGCTGTGCTATGGCACTGTGCTGACTCTCTGCAGTGTGCCATGTGTGCTAGCACACTACATTGACTCACATAGTGAGTCACGAAGAAGACTAGCACTTTTGCGCTTAAAGTGTCTTTATGTATTGTGTGACACTCAGTAGTGAGCATGTGTCCTAGTACACTACGTTGACACACATAGTCGCACACCAGTGTTTTTTTTGTAGTTGGTTTTTGTTTCACTTTGGCTCACTTGCTATAATTGACAATATGCAATTTTATAGCCTATCCGCATTGAGTGCAAAAAGAACCGAGCGCCAACTGTCAGTTTTCATTTACATCAGTGTTAACCCCGTACTACACACGCGTGTGAAGCAACCTTCGTCTTTTTACGTAAACACCTAAGAGTAAATGAGACAAATGCGGTTGCTGTGGTCGCAGCTGATTTGCATGTATTTCTGTTGGGACGAATATTCGACTGCTGTTGCTTTTCGACTGCGAAGAGCTTTTTTCGACTGTGACACAATTGTGCTAGCACAGTGTTTTTTTTTTTTTTTTTTTTTTTTGTTAAAGACGACAGGAGGGAATCTTTTATAGACAAATGGAAGCCCGTACTTCCAAATAGTGTCAGAGTCCCTGATATGGTATACTGACTAAACCACTCCTTACTTTTCTCTCCTCCTGCAAGACCCTACGGAACCACCAATCGAGGCATTACTTCGTAGGGCAGGATTGAGTATGTTTACTCATCTACGATTCTACGCTTCTTCTTAACAAAGAAACGTTTTGCAGATCATGCTTGTTTATATTCCAAAGCGATGATGTGCTGTGCTTAATATGCAATGACGCGTTGTAGGCTCATCGTGATGATGATGCATCAGGTGGAGACCGCCTCGGGAAATGGTCCCTAGCCGAAGACGCTGACGGTGCTAACGACTGCGGTCTCTTCTTGGAGAGGGGATTTCGGGGGGAGGCCGCTTCGGGAAATGGTCCCTTGACGAAGACGCTGACGGTGCTATCGACAGCGGCCTTTTCTTGGAATGGCATCACTTCGGGCATATGAATCCCTAGACGAAGACGCAAGGTACAATCGACTGCAATACCTTCCAAGATGAGCGCAGGGCTTCATCACCCCCTAACCTCTGATCTTCAGCAAATCTGCACGGTGCGGCCTACCAACTTTGTCTATAGCATAGAGTCTGCCGTTGATCTGCGCAGTCTTTCTACACGACGCAGTTCTTTGGTTATGGCGCATGCCATATTGCCTACTGAGATCCAGTTTTCTTCAGAGTTAAGCATAATGCCCACGAGAGTTTCCACTGTTGGTGACCTCCCTAGGTTATTGCTTAGCTCTAGTCTTTCGGCGTTAAATTTTGGACAGACGAAGAAGACATGTTCGGCGTCTTCAATAACACTTCCAGCACAGAAACTGCAAAACGGATTTTCGTCGTGCTTGAATCTATGAAGGTACGACTTAAAGCACCCATGACCAGTTAGTATTTGGGTGAGGTAGTAATCCACCTCACCATGACGCCTGTTAAGCCACGGTTCCAAATTTGGAATTAGGCGGTGCGTCCATCGTCCGTTCTGTGATGCCTCCCAGCGCGTCTGCCACACTGCTACACTGCGGTCTCGCGCTATCCTACGTTTGGAGGATTTAGGCAATTCGAGTGGAAGCGAATCGTATGTCACGTTCTCGTTCACCAGAAGGTCTATAGGGGGAGAACCCGCAATAACCAGCGCTGCATCCGAGGAGACAGTTCGAAACGCACTACATACTCTAAGTGCACAGATACGATACACCGATTCCATGCTTCGTAAGTAGGAGCTGAATCTGGTTGCCTCGGCCCATATGGGGGCTGCGTACAAAAGTATTGATCTGACGACAGTGACTATGATCTTTCTACGGGTTTGTCTAGGACCTCTGGTATTCGACAAAATTCTTGTTAGCGCTGCAGCTGCGCTTCCCGCTTTTCCACTTGCGTATAAAAGATGCTGCTTAAAGTTAAGCCTATGATCTATCATAACGCCAAGGTATTTAACGAATGGTTTCGATACAATTGTATGTTCACCAACCGATATTCTAGCGGTCTCAACGACTTTTCGGCTGCTTATTAGCACTGCCTCGGTTTTGTGCTCGGCCAAACTGAGACCCGCTGTATTCAGCCACTGCCGCACTGCTATAACCGCTTGGTTGCACTTGTCTTCAACTTCGTGCAAATGCTTTGCTACTACTATGAGGGCAATATCATCTGCGAACCCGATAATATGAGCCCTCTCTGGCAGCTGTAGACGTAGTACTCCGTCATACATTATGTTCCATAGGACTGGACCCAACACTGATCCTTGTGGGACTCCGCCGGTAACTTTATACTTTTCAGTACCCCCTTCTGTTTCGTAGTAGAGAATTCTATCCTCGAGGTAATCTCGAATGATTCTACGAAGGTAGAAGGGAACGCTAAAGCGCGCAAGAGCTTCCAGTATTCTGGTCCAATTCGCAGAATTGAATGCGTTTTTTATGTCGAGTGTTGTAACTAGACAGTACTCTTTGTCACCGTACAACCACCGAGTTCCTGAGATTGCCTGGGAGCAATTTTTTTCACCGCTCCAATCGCATCTATTGTGGACCGAGCTTTGCGGAAACCATACTGTTGGTTGGAAAGATCTCCGGCATCTTCTATTGACGCACCCAGTCTATTGCTTATCAATCGTTCTAGGATTTTGCCGGCAGTATCGAGTATACAAAGTGGACGATAGGCCGATGGATCCTCTATGGAACTAGTATTCTTCGGGATCAACACAAGTCTTTGTCGCTTCCACATTGGTGGGAAGACGCCATCTTTTAGGCATGTGTTGTAGAGGTCAACGAAAACCTCTATTTTCTGCTCTATCGCAATCTTGAGCACCTTATTTGGGACTCCGTCAGGTCCGGGGGCTTTATTGTCTTCAACTTCTTTGGCTATTTTTAGGAGCTCCTCATTGGTTACATTTTGAAAATTTTGTAACTCTGCTTCAACTTCTCTGTTTAGTGCTGGCGTGTCGGGTTGTTGTGGAAATAGTGTGTGGACTATGTTCCTCAACAGTATGGGACACGTAGGTGTTGGTTGCCTAAACGAAGAGAGCTTCTTCATAACGAGCTTATATGCAAAGCCCCAGGGCTGCTGTTCAGCGTCGTTGCAGATTTGGTTGAAACAATGGGATTTGCTCATTTTTATTGCCTTTCTAAGTTGGGTTCTTGCGGCTTTGAAACGCCACTGGTTTGGTAGGAATTCATCTGTGCCTCTCGAGCGATAGTATGTACGTCTCGCTCTTATGCAGCACCTTCGCAGGCTTGAAATTTCATCAGTCCACCAGTAGACTGGCGCCGGGTGATTGTTGCCTCTACCTTTTCTAACCATCGCGGCGTCGCATGCTCTTATTACGGTCTTCATCACTTGCGAGGCCTTGTCTCTAGCATAGCCAGTTGCAGACATACCTGCGAGCATGACCTCTAGAACGCCGGTATCCAGAGTGCTTTCTTTGTATCTCCTCTGGTTTTTGCACACCCTTCTTATGACGGAGTCTCCCGTGCTGAATAGGATTGCGTGATGATCGCTTCCAGTGTAGTGTTCGCTTACTTGCCAGGCAGTTTTTGGCAATAGGCTGCTACTCACAAAAGTAAGGTCAATTATGGAACCCATTCCAGCTCTTTCAAATGTGTTTTGCTGTCCAGAGTTCAGCGTGACGATATCTAAGATCGCAAACGCCTCCAGAAGTGCTTGACCTCTCGAATTTGATCTTGGGCATCCCCAGTCAGTTGACCATGCATTGAAGTCACCCGCGATAACTATTGGGTGTCTTCCGACAGCGTCATCTGCTATTTCTTCTAGAACATTCGTGGCTTCTTGTAGAGTAAGGCTTGGGGGTAGGTAGCAGCTATAGACATAGAGTCCACCCAGTCTAGCCCTCACGAAGTAGTTCATAGATTTTGTGTCTCTAATTTGCTGCTGTCGTTGGCCACAGTACCATATGGATGTTTTCCCAGATCTATCACTGATCTGGTCACCGGAGTTCCTAGTACGATAGGGTTCGCTGAGGATGGCAACATCGGCGTTTACATCCCGTACGTTTTGCTTCAAGAGATCATGTGCAACTTCGCAGTGGTTGAGATTAAGCTGATAAAACCTTATCGTGCTTTAGTCTCTCGCAAAGCCTTCTGGTAAAACGGACATTTGATGCTCGTTGTCGCGTGCTTTGTGTCAGACTTCTTATGTCTTACGCAGAGTCTGCATATTGCTGCGTTTTCGCATGCTTTGGCTCGATGGCCCAAGCTGCCACACCTAAAGCAGGACTTTGAGCAGTCTTCTTCGCTCTTGCACTTTGATGCAGCATGGCCGAAGTCCATGCATTTAAAGCATCTCATGGGTTGTATTTTAGGCCTTATGCGGCACACAACCCATCCTATTCTAATTTTGCCTGCTTTAGTCAGCTTTGAGGCGCTTTCGGGTGGCAAACTAATTGTTGCTGTTTGGGTGCCTCCATATGCTCTGCGTAGGCTGAGTATGTTGGATGGTGACACCTTCAATTCAGCAAATTGGTGTTTTAGTGCCTCAAGCACTTCCTCTTTCGTTGTGACCTCATCGATATCTTTTATCTCTATTTGGATAACTTCGGTGAGGATTTTGACTTCGGCATTAGTTCCGAGTACCGTTTGTACTGCGTTTTGGAACTTTCCGGAGGCAGGGTCCGAGGTTTTCTCCAGGAGAAGTAGGAGCTCTCCCTTGGCCGTTTTCCTTACGCCGCAGACATTTTGGCTTAGCTCTTTTAATTGGGGTTCAGCCTTCACCTGTCTGAGGATATCCGCATAGGAAGCTGCGCCTGTCGTTTTTATTACGATGGCGTCCTTTCGCGGTGGCCTCCTCACTTTCCTTCGTTTTTTTCGAACTTTTGTCCACTTCCGGTTCTGGACAGTGCTCTCGTGTGGGGTAGCAATCTTTTCAGTTGCTTTCGGCAGTTGCTTCTGGCTAGCTTTGTCAACTGCACCCCGTTTCACCGCTTCCTCACGTGGTGGGTTCTCCTTTTTATGCTCACTCACGCTGGCCTTCGAATGGGCCTGGAGGATTTTGTCCCCAGCAATCTGAACCGTACCTTGACCTTGAAGAGACGTTTTATGCTTCCTCTTCTTGGCGGATGGTGTCGGCGATTGGGGGTCACGTTGTTCTCCCCTTGCTCTCTTGGTAGAGCTAGTTCCTGACGTAGGAAGCATTGTGGACTCTGTTTGAGTCTCCACACTCTGCCTTTGTCGTGGTTGCGATGGTTTTGCTTTGGCGGCATCTTGTTGGTGCCGCTCTTTGCATGCCTTCTGGTGCAATGCTGCAATTTCGTCCACGAGGTCTCTTATAGGCTGGTGGATGCTTCGTCGAGGGGGGGCCATCATTTCCACGAGCTTCCGAATTTTGACGGAAAGAACATCATTTTCCGACGTTTCTTGCTCGTAGTTTGCTGGTGGCGTTGATAGAGCTGGTGGTGATGAGCGTGTACGCTCATGTGCTCTATCGGCCGCTTTCTGGGGAGAACGCGCAACCCTTGGAGTACCCTTGAAGGGGTTCTGAGTCTCCCAGCTATATGAGGAACCGGGAGTACTACCTCTTTCGTTATTGCTTGTAGCATTATCTGCTACGGCAGCCAAGTTAGCCACCACCGTAGCATTGCGGTAATTTGATGACGACGACTGGGAGCCCGCTTGCTCACTCCCTACAGCCGCCGATGCTCTCTTAAAAAGAGTGTTGGATGGAATGTTGGTTGGGGCCTCCAGAATCTTTGCCCCGACCGTGGGAGTTCCCACGGGTGGATTTCCACTACTGTGGTTACCACCTGGAGTAGTTATGTTTTTAGCCGACATTCTACATAATGGTTTTTTTTCTCAGGGTGACCTTCCCCTATCCTTTTATACCTACGGACAGGTATTAAAACTGCCGACCGTTACGGTACAGACGCAGACCAGGGAGCCGCTCATTCTGAGTCAGACGCGCCTGGATTTTGTGTTAACTAGGGTCCGCGGGTTCGTAAAGCCCGAAGGATTGTTCTGAGAACTGATCCCCCCTTGCGGGGGCTCAGCTGCTTAGGAGTCAGCACAGTGTGCTGACTCCTAAGGGTGCACATGTGCTAGTGAGTCAGCACACCAAAAATTGTGCTATTACCCACCTCTGCTTCACATTCCGCAGGGAAGAAATAAGTGGATCGGAAGATGCTGCCAACATGTTGAAGAGGTCCTCATTTTGCTTTACCCTTGATGCTTTGAATGTGTTCTGCAATCTATATTTTTTATAAAATTTGTTAAGAGACTCCTGTGCTTATTCAGAAAGCTCTCCAATTGGCAAAGACTGGTACTCAATTATATCTTTGCCATGCGCCAATATTTTATGGACGGTCGGGGTCAACTTCTTCTGTGGATACATTTCTGCTAAAAGAGATGCAGTTTTCGATGCATATTCTCCATATTTTGTAGAATTAACATTTTCTTTGCAGTTTAAAACATTCAAGATCGTTCCCAATCTTTTCACGATTTTATTGTCAATTCCAGTGATTCTAAAGAGTGATTTTTTAAGTGCCTGATAACTTTTTTTTTAAAAAAAACGCATAAAATTTGCAAAATCTCATCGGTTCTTTATTTGAAACGTTAGATTGGTCTATGACATTTACTTTTTGAAGATAATTTCATTTAAATGTTGACCGCGGCTGCGTCTTAGGTGGGCCATTCGGAAAGTCCAATTTTGGGCAACTTTTTCGAGCATTTCGGCCGGAATAGCCCGAATTTCTTCGGAAATGTTGTCTTCCAAAGCTGGAATAGTTGCTGGCTTATTTCTGTAGACTTTAGACTTGACGTAGCCCCACAAAAAATAGTCTAAAGGCGTCAAATCGCATGATCTTGGTGGCCAACTTACCGGTCCATTTCTTGAGATTAATTGTTCTCCGAAGTTTTCCCTCAAAATGGCCATAGAATCGCGAGATGTGTGGCATGTAGCGCCATCTTGTTGAAACCACATGTCAACCAAGTTCAGTTCTTCCATTTTTGGCAACAAAAAGTTTGTTAGCATCGAACGATAGCGATCACCATTCACCGTAACGTTGCGTCCAACAGCATCTTTGAAAAAATACGGTCCAATGATTCCACCAGCGTACAAACCACACCAAACAGTGCATTTTTCGGGATGCATGGCCAGTTCTTGAACGGCTTCTGGTTGCTCTTCACTCCAAATGCGGCAATTTTGCTTATTTACGTAGCCATTCAACCAGAAATGAGCCTCATCGCTGAACAAAAAAAAGCGCGAAACACATTTCGAACCGAACACTGATTTTGGTAATAAAATTCAATGATTTGCAAGCGTTGCTCGTTAGTAAGTCTATTCATGATGAAATGTCAAAGCATACTGAGCATCTTTCTCTTTGACACCATGTCTGAAATCCCACGTGATCTGTCAAATACTAATGCATGAAAATCATAACCTCAAAAAAATCACCCTTTAGTTACTGCCTCATCATTTTCCAAAATTCGCCTAGAAGTGTTTCCATCGTTTGAGTTACCGTATCCGTGCTTGGGACAGTCTACTTTTAGTCCAACTTGTTTAAAAAAGCATCCTGTATTTGCTTCTTTCTGATCTTTTGCTTATCCTTTATTGATGTATTTTCATCGAAGTTTTCATCTTGTTGTGGTAGGGTATACGCCAGTTTTAGCAAGAACTCCATACACCTTATCCTTGCGTGTAATGGTGACATTCGTTTGTAGAATCGTTTAAATTACCAAAGTTCTTCTGACTCTTTTTGCAAATCGGGCATGACAATGTTGAGGTTGTTCCTGTCAGTTCGTTTACGACTTTTCCGTCAACCATGGTCAGGTTGAACTCGTAATTGCATTCAATATATTTTCCTTCTCCAATTTGCAGCTTTGTAGGCTTAATCTTTCTTATTTGTTCTTCAATGTCCTTCACCATGGTAGTTATGAATTCTGCCGATTCCCTTGCAAACTGAAACATTATTGGTCGGCAATAATACACTGATGACGGACGTGGATTTTTCCAGTGTAGGGAAACATCAGATTTTAGCCGCAAAGGAAGAACAGATGCCATAAACATATTTCCGTCCGATATTGTAGCGTCATCGGAAGATATCCTTTGCTTATAAACGCTTTGTCCGGATGATCCATCGCAGCCCCATTTGCTGATCAATGGCAGTTTCTCAGGAAGAATTTTCACCTCATTTTCAGGAAGACTCTCCAACAACCGTTTTGTTGTATGGCCCATGAGATCCTGCAGATTGGCTTTCACAGCGACTTCCGCAAACTCCGTATGCAGTGGTCGTGAATTTATTTTAGCTTGCGTAATATGCTTGTATCCTGGTAAAACGTCAGCCCCGTGTCGCATCAAGGATGCCCGTAGTATCTCATATTTTTCTTTGGAAAGTTTTAAGTCCGTAAACAAGGCCAAGGCTTCTTCGGAACCATACTTTTTAATGTGGGCGTTTGTGGGCGTGGGAATGCTTTCCTTAAACCTTTTTAGTCGCAGTGGGCTTGCATCAGCAACAGATTTTGTAATCTGCGACCTAACTCTTTCACTATCCTTTGTATATTTAATAGACAGCGCGTCCGATAAATGCTTCGTGGTCAAGTCATTGGTGGCATCGGCCAGTTTCCTCTTTCTTGTGAAAATTTAACACTCCTCAATACTTTTTTTTGGCCTTCCTTATGCTCCTCTGGTTGATGTGGTGGGTTTATCTACTGCCAATATATCCAGGATGGTGTCTTCATTAAGCCAGTCCTCGTATTTGGAGTTGAAGTTCTGAATGGTTCGATTAGATTTCACCCATTTTGCCTTACTATTTGCATATATCAGATAAAAATGATTTTTTATAATTTCGCTTCTCTCAATATTTCCGTATAAGCTATCAAGTTCTTCTAAAGCAGCTTCCGCGAAAAACTTTGGTGTGGTTGACCTTCTAAACAGTTCAAATAATTTTAAATTGTTTAACGCCATGGTTTCAGTACTTGTTGCACCAACTTTCAGTCATAGACTAATGCAGGCATTATGCTTATTTTGCAATATATAGGCTTATGCTACCATGCCTTAAAATTTACCTGTTCCCTGCATATATATGGATTTAGGCTGAATTATGCAATTTTGATATTATGCTCGTGTCTAAATAAGATTTGTGCCTACCTGGAGGGACCATAAGTCAATATGGTTCTTGACCATTTGTACTCCAAAGTAATTTTTAAGTGAGGTGCGTACCTGCGAATTTCAATGAATAGTTTTTTGTGCATCCTGTGTCTGTAACAGAATATTGGGAGTAGACTTTGGCAGAGGCTCACAGGGAGACAACCGACTTAAAATGCAATTTTCAAACTATTAGATCAAACTACTGTCAGTCAAAACATATCAGTGATGCACGCCATACAATTTCTGCAACCATGTCTTTTTAACCTTTTTTACCTCTAGAAGCCAAACGGGCACGTACGGGCAGATAAAACCTTTTGAATTATGTAAAGAAATAATCAAAGAACATGTTTTGCAAATATGGCAAATATAGAAAAATATAGATTTTTTTTTATTTTCCGTCAAAGTTGAAAAATAGTGAAAAAACGGATAGTTTTTAAATAGTGATGCACCAGGAGAAACACAAAGCAAACAGTTAATTTTTTTTTTATCATTATACATTTAATAAATACATCAATCAATACAAACAAAAAATAAGGCGATTCGTTACCTATTTTTCGTGATATTACACCTGAAATCGCAACAAATTGACTAAAAATTGTGTGTTTTTTTGAAAAACGAAGGTCGGTCAACTTTGAACGGTTATATTCTCTAAACTAAAAATGTGATATTTTTAAGAGCAGCATATTTGAAATCGTTGAAAAGTTTCCTATAACACGGGTTTATTCAAAACTTCGTCGGGGCACATGAAAATTTTGATTTTTGCAACCTCGTTTGCTCTACGGGCGCCACTGTGCGTCGGCCGATAGTTTGATGCTTGATTGGCCGCAACTGACAAGCGGGGTTGCATTTGAGAAACATTCTCATGGGGAGTTTTAAAATTATTTGGCTGTTTTGAGTTTTATAAAATTTTTCGTTACTGACATATTTTCTGTTGATTTTGGTGCGGGTATGAATATTATAATAATATTATAAGCGCTTACGCTATCTTTTATAACAATAATTAAAACTTGTTTATCCCTATTTGCAATCTGCAAAAGGCAACACTTATCTCCATTCATACTGCAAAAAGCAGCACTTTTCAACGAAAAATGAAATTACAACAAAAACAAACAAAATGTCCACCAGTTGGCAGACTATTTGATCGGCCAGTGTGCGGACTTCCATAGCACGCCATACCCACTTGGCAGTCTGCCGATAGTTGCCAGACTTTAAAATCAAGTGGAAATCTGACCTCCCATTTGATTTTTTAGTTGGGTTTGGTTCAATCGTTAGGTGTGCGTACTTCCATAAGGCACCATGCCCACATGAAAACGAATTAAACTATCGGCCGACTAAAAGTCTCTAGTGTGCGACGGCTCTAAGTTGTTTACAATTGGAAAATATTGTTTTTTCATAAATTTTTTTAAATTCAAAAGCAATTTTCGGATGAACAAGGAAGTCTTCTATATTTACTTGGTGAGGTAGATCCAAGGATGAAAAGTACCTATAGAAGTACTCATTTGCCAGCACAACTCAAGCTAGCTACATTTTTGCGTTTTCTCGCGACAGGCACCTTTCAAAAGAGCGTTGGGAATGAGTATTTCTCATCAATGTCCAAGTTCACTGTTTCATTAGTACTTGCAGAGTGTTTGGATATTTTCGAAAGATATGTTTGCCAGAAATGGGTTGGCTAAATAGAACTGCGGTGGCGGAGTGGCGTCCGTGGCGTAGTTGGTTAAAGTGCGTGGCCGCTATGTCAAAGAACCTTGGAGACCCAGGTTCGAACCCCAGCAGCGACAGAAAATTATTTGAATTAAAATAATTTTTCTGTACGGCCGCCACCTCTCTGCAGACAATGGCAAACCTCAGGGAGTAATCAAAATGCCATGTAAAGCTTCTTGAGAATAAGAACATTTTCGTTCATCGCCGTTCGGAGTCGGCGTTAAGCCTGTAGGTCCATTTCTCGGTCAATTGTGTACAAACTTAATAACACGCACAACACAATTGATCCTAAGAAGCTAGGTCAAAGTCCTTTCAAGGGCTGAAATGGCCAGTTATTTATTTATTTTATTTATAAATAGAACTGCGGAGGAGGAGAATGCCTCTAAATAATACTTTTAAAACGCATTTGACGGTACTCATGTGCGGATAAAGTCCCCTGGCGAGCATTTGCAACATTTGTACTACAATCGGAAAGGGTGTTACAACTTGGATGCGATGGTTGAAAGTACTCACCCTAATAAATAAAAATTTAATATTAAATTGTTTGTTTCAAAATTCAAATAATTTTTTAATAGGTATGTGATCACAATATGATAATAACCTACGTTGATGCGTGACATCCAGGTTCTGACCATGATGCATTTGTTTGGCAGCATAGTGGAGCCGAACAACATTTCAGACGAGTAGAGCAAGCCATACCCTCTAACACGGACCACAATTTGTAATCCAATGGGTTCAGGTCTGAGCTATCCGCTGGTCACTGATCCGTGGAAATGAAGTCCGGAACATTTTTTTGGTACACTCTTTTTAGCCTTATGGGCTGGAGCAGAATCTTGTTTAGAGGTCCATGGCTTGTTTTGGAATATTTTCATATTAAGAGGCTTGACAACCAATGCCAAAAAATCGGATTCATACAGTTTCGTCGAAATTTTGACTCCTTTTTTACAAAAACGGAGCTTGGTGATCCCATCATAGGCGATTCCCTACCAAACTATCACAGAAGCTGGGTGGTGACCTCTCTAACCTTTCGGAACCAGTTCTGCTGTATGTCGATATGACAGAGCATACACTCTTTCATTATGGTTATTGAACGATACATCTACGGTGAAAATTTTTTGTCAGTAAACAGAATTCGTCTTTGGGCATTATCCGCGTGCTTAAGAAGTAACGCTTTCGATTTTCGCTTACGTTGTTCCTTTACCGTTACCGTGAGAAGGTGCCCGGTGTGTCTTTTGTATGCTCCGAGCCCCAGGTCATATAAGTCTTATGAGCCGGAGCAGAATCTCATTGAAAGGTTCACGGAAGACTTCACAAACAACTCCAAAACAATCGGATTCATAAACTATCGCCGAAGTTTTGACTCCTTTTTCACAAAAATGTAGTAAATTTTTCGTCAGTAAACAGGTTTCGTCTGTGGGCATTATCCGCGTGCTTGAGAAGTAACGCTTTCGATTTTCGCTTACTTTGTTCGTTTAATGCTACCGTGAGAAGGTGTCTGGTGTGTCTTTTGTATGTTCTGAGCCCCAAGTCATATTGATTCATATAAGAATGCGAGAGATCGATTGCGCCAAGATATTCATCTCCCGCGACAAGATTTTCTGCTTTCGCTTGATTCGAGTCTTCATAGCTTTGACGGGTCGTGGTATTCTTACAACACGCAGACGGCTGGATTTCGGACGGTCGATTATTCCACCAGTATCCTCAAACAACTTCGCAGTACGAAACACAAAATTACTAGAGACTCCAAGTGGTCACAAGGTCCGAAAACTATTGCCTCTTTCCATGCCACAATTTTTTAGACCAACTACAAGGTGGGGCAAAAGTAATCACACTATTGGAACACCCTATAACTTTTGCAAATGGCACCAAATGTCGATTCGGTTTTGGCATTTGTGAAGTAAACGAACACAGAATACAAATAGACAAGCCATGAATCGGTTTACTCCGTAAGAACGCGGAATAGTTGTTTCCATTTTTTTGCGCAACAATATGTCGGTTGTGTTGGCGCAGCGTGAATTTCGTCGCAGATTTCCTGGCTGTTCGACACCGATTGGATACACACTGCGGCGTTTGGCCACTCGCCTTGAAGAGACTAGGACAACACGAGATCTTACCAAGGCTGCCCGGGCCCAGAACAGCCGTTCTGCTGAGAATATAGCTGCTGTTACCCAAGATGTCGAAGAAGAGCCTGGAGCATCGACCAGACCACGTGCCATGCAATTGGGCATTAGCCGGCGGTCCCTACGCAGAATTTTGGTGAAAGATTTGAAGATGTTTCCTTACAAAGTGCAGACAGTGCATCGGCTGTTGGGTGTTGACCGCTAACCGCGTGTAATCTACTTTCAAGCCATCCTGAATCTCTACGAAGAGGTGGACGATATTCCATCGAAAATTATCATGAGCGATGGTGCTCATTTCCATCTTTGCGGTTACGTGAATAAATAAAGTAATCGTTTCTGGGGCACCGAAATCCGTGTATAACTCACGAAGAACCATTACAACCGGTCCAAAGTTACTGCGTGGTGTGATGTTTACGCTGGAGGAGTCATCGGGCCATTTTTTTTTTTTTTTTTTTTGAGAATGGAGTGGGCCAAACGATGACTATGGACGACGCGCGCTACAGAGCCATTATTACCGAATTTTTACTTCTTCAATTTGATAAATTGGGACTGGAGAATATGTGGTTCCAACAGGACGGTACAACGTCGCACACTACTCGAGCCACAACCGATATTCTGAAGAAAGAAATTCCGGGTCGCTTAATCTCTTGTTTTGGTGATTTGCACTGGCCGGCCAGATCACCCGATTTATGCGCCCCAGACTTCTTTTTGTGGGGTTTCGGGCGACCAAAGTCGCGGGTGAACGTCAACAAGCCTCAGACTCTTCAAGCTCTTTAAGAGAACATTCGACAATAATGCGAGAACCTGTCACCCGAAGTTCTGGCAAGAGTGATGGAAAATGCCATAAAACGAGCCCGTATGGTCATCAACTCTGGCGGCGGCCCCTTGATCGATATCATTTTCTCAACTTGATGGAATAAATTCTAATGGATTAAATAAACAAATTTCACAAATTTCCAAAGTTTTTCATTAAAAAAAAATACAGGAAAAAAACATTGGGAGACTACTTTTGCCCCCCACCTTGTATAACAACACGATTTTCCGTGATTCCGTGATTATAAACAACTGCCACCAAAAACTTTTTCACGAAAAAGAAGCATAAATGCTTAAAACAAAAAAAACAAAAAAAAAACAAAAAAAACAACTGGCCATTTCAGCCCTTGAAAGGACTTTGACCTAGCTTCTTATGATCAATTGTGTTGTGCGTGTTATTAAGTTTGTACACAATTGACCAAGAACCGGACCCACAGGTTTAACGCCGACTCCGAACGGCGATGAACGGAATGTTCTTGTTCTCAAGAAGCTTTACAGGGCATTTTGATTACTCTCTGAGGTTTGCCATTGTCTGCAAAGAGCTGGCGGCCGTACAGAAAAATAATTTTAACTCAAATAATTTTCTGTCGCTGCTGGGATTCGAACCCGGGTCTCCAGGTTCTTTGACATAGAGGCCACGCACTTTAACCAACTACGCCACGGACGCCACGGACGCATAAATGCTTTGTGTCCTATATAAGAACTCAAACCGAAGCGAGTGCGTTCAGTAGTTCACTCACACTCTAAGTATGTATGGGTAAAATTGGTTGTTAAATTGGTTTCATGGACTATTCCAAAAAATATATTGTCTTTGAAGTTGGTAGATGTGTTTTCAAAATAGGTTCTAAAATTTAATGTTTAAAATTTGACAGTTTAATTAGACCCATCTTCTTACATTCTTATTACATTCAATATAAGCAGGTAGAGCGGGACAGAAACTTAACTAGTGGGACTAGTTTTTGCCCCACAATATTTCAAAATGGGAATGTATTATTGTAGTGGGACTAGTACTGGCACTTTTTGGAACTAGTAAGCTTTAAGAAAGAAACCTGTTGTTTTGATCACGGAGGATGATACTGATTAGGATGATACGGATTATCTGTTCAATTTATGCAATCATTAATGTATTAGTTACCTATAAAAATCGCATTTATGCAACCAGCAGATATTTGCTTCTGCAAAACGCTTGGGGGCTATTTCTGTTTTTCACTCTTTCGCCAATTCACTCCTGTAACCTCATTTTAGCTTCATTTCTTTTGATGCATCCGTGTTGATTCCGTTGTCCGTCCGCTTTTACGATTGTATTTCACCTTCCCGTCTCCATTCGGGTGAGATTAGGTTAATGGAAAATAATTTTCCAAACCATTGCCTAAGGCAATAATAAAGAAAACAAAAAGTAACAGACGCACTCAGACATACTCACACTCACACATACGCAGTAATATTTTATACATTTTCATTTATTTATGTGAACACTAACAGCTATTTAGCGCACGTACGCGCTCTACTGCGTAATGCTGCAAGAAGTTGGCCACCGAGTAATGCGGCCAACGACCGTTGTTTCATCCATTTAGCCACTCATCTACAATGAAATGTGTTTTTCGCTGTGCTTTTGCCAAAGCAACCCTAGCACATTTTAACTGCACGGTCGCCACACTACTCGACAAAGTTGTTTGCCTCACAACACACTCAAACAGCATGTTTTTCAGCGCATGTTTTTGAGTAGCAGCCAGCAGCCGCCACTTGCAGCTAGTTAATTAAAAAAAATCACACATTTGTTCGGTTATCCATTATATGATGTTCCACAAATTGAGGCACTCACAACACACATACGGACTCTCAATTGCACACACACTCAGTCAGCTCACACTTACACCCATTTATATTCAATAAAATTTAGCGCGAAGATGCAAAAAAAAGAAGAAAAAACGCTCACACTTGAGTTTTTTTTTTCCTTTTTTTTCCAAAACATGTTTTTGACTCTTGGCACGCATTTTGATTTCCGCTTCCTTGGCAAACATTCATTTAAAGTGTTATTGAAAATCTAATTAATAAGCTGGTGAAAGTATGTGTGTTGACAGAAAAGTTAAGACTAATTGTCGCTGATTTTGGAATGTTGTAACTTTCAGTAAAAAAGTCCTGTAAATCACAGAGGCTGGAGTAGATTTTAGAAACTTTTTTTCATCATGAAAGTTGGCTTCAATCGATTCAATCCATTTCTGTATGATTCAGTTTGGAATTGAGTTGCCACAGCTCTTCCAGGTTGAATGAGGACGTTTGGTACTTCCACAAACATCCTTCACTATTGGCCACAAATGATGAATGGGTGTAAAGTCGGGAATTTGACCTATTCTACAATTCCATTTGAGTTGGAATGTTTTGAGAATGTTTTGAGAATGCATTCCGATATTTACTTCGAGTCGTAACTAATCAGAACAATTGGAAACAGGCTGATATACAGATTAAAGCCTGATCTTGAGATACCTCCCTGTTCGGCTTAATTCTGCGGAGCCTTTTGGCAAGGTTCATGGAATTCATGCCCAACAGATAAATCTTCCAGACATTAGTACTTACACCAATATCCATCCAACCATCTCCTGGGCCTCATTTCCATGACTCTAGACGCAACCTACGCCAAAAAATGGTCAGGTTTCAAAAGTCAAGAGGAGTATTGTGAAAAGCATAATTGCACCGAAGCGCTTCCAAAGAAATACAATAAAAAATTTCCAAGTAAATGTTGAGATAACTGCAGAATCCTGCAGTAATTCCGAGCCAAGTAAACAAAATATGCCCGAGATGAGGTGTAGTGTGCCCAATCAATACCCCAGTGTGGGTGTTCCGACGAAAACATGAGAGATTCGAATGAGAATTGGAATACCGAATTAGATGGAAGTGAAGATGAAACTTTTGGCCCAGAAATCATGGAAGTTCGAAGCTCATCTTTAATACAAGATCTTGCCGAATGGAGCTCTGAACATAGAATTAAAAGAACAGCAATTGATGACCTTTTGGAAAAGCTCAATAAAAACTTGCCTACTTTAGATCTGCCTAAAGATTCCCGAATAGTTTTGGGTACACCGCGAGAAAAATTAGCCGTTGCTGAAGATGGTAGCTTTGGCGCTTACTGGCACTATGGCCTCGAAAAGGTATTGGTTTATATTCTCGGTCAAATTGAATACTGCAAAGAAGTAAATATGAATATAAATGTGGATGGACTTCCTTTGCACAGATCATCTAAAGTAGAGTTCTGGGCGATTTTGGCTAATATTTATGGAAAAAACGAAATTTCACCTTTTGTTATTGGAGTTCATTGTGGGAAAAGTAAATATATAAACTCCCATTTACAAAATACATTTAATTGTTTGGATCTAATTTTTTATAACAGGCAAATCAGAAAGTATCAATTGGTTTTTGTCTCCATTTGTCAAGGAGTTCCTAGGAATTCGTAAAAATGGTGGTATAACCGTTAATGAGAAAAAAGTTGAGGTTCATATTCACGTTGCTTAATTTATGATACGCCTGGGCGTACAGTATTAAAAGGTAAATTTTATTCAAGCGCCGCACGACGCCGTTCTACAAATGTTTTTATTTTAAAAGGTGTCATTGGACACAATGGGTATCAAAGTTGCTTGAAATGCGTGACTAGAGGAAGCTATTCACACACCGCAAAGCATATGATTTTCACTAAACTAACTGCAGCTAGACGTACGAATGAAAAATTTCGGTTCCAATTATGTTTCATCATGTTACGTGCAACTTCAGTTTGTCGCAACAACACATTTAAATCGTAGATATAACACTGCCTCATTGCGACGTAAAAATTTACGTAAAAATTACGCTATTTAAGTCCCAACGGAGCTACAGTTGGCTATATCACTGTACTTGCGACTGCTTTTCGACTCATTTGCGACCCTCTTGTAACTCTTTTGTGCTAGCTGGGTGGTTTGCGACATTAAGCTATCACTCCCCGAAGAGCCAGCCCTGCGATTTTGTCTCCCGGGCAAAAGGGATTTACCTCGACATGTCACTCACATACACTGCCACATATGACATATCACATTTAACTATGAATGACACTTAAGTCACCACTAGTACACCAAATTTCATTACGAGCCACCAATCAACATTCAGTAGATACTTCATTTAACTCTTGTACTCCGAGATTACTAAGGTAAACTTTTTACCTCTTCGTACCTGAAACCTGAAACCTGAAATCTGAAACCTCAGATACTGCTGACCAGAGAACAACTTGAGTGAAGTCAAATGGCGTTTTGAATGTCTCGTCAATATAAAAAAAAATAAATAAATAACTGGCCATTTCAGCCCTTGAAAGGACTTTGACCTAGCTTCTTATGATCAATTATGTTGTGCGTGTTATTAAGTTTTTACACAATTGAGCGAGAATTGACCGTCAATATACGAGCTACAAATATGCCTTCTGCATTAAAATTACACGAATACATGCACCAATCGCTGTGAAACGAATGGCAAAGAGTACGAGTGCTTGCGATTACGTATGTCTACGAATCAAGAATACTCAACGAAGCAAGACATGAACAACATTCGCCAAAAGCATTGAAAATTCATGATTTTATGTCCATTCGCACCAAGGAACGAATGTTAAAGGCACTGTTCAACAATTGTCAAAAAAAAAAACAAAAAACCTCGATGGGGTTTGACGACTTCGTTTAATATTTTTGAAATCGCTGTAACCGAATATGAAGTCAGTTTTCTTCGGGTCATACCCGGAGAAAGTTAATATGTATGACCGACCCCCATTACTTTTGTGAAAGGAACATTTTTCCATTGGAGACCTTTCCACTCCGACAACTCTTTAGGGGGCTCCCATACAAATTTAATGATTTTTGTATTTTTATTCCCTACACCTGAACAGTGGAGCTTTAAGGGAGGGCCGGAGAGAGTAAATATGTATGATCGACGCCCATTACTTTTGCAAAATTAAAACTTTTCCCTTGGGGACCTTTCCCCTCTGACCACTTCTTTGGGGGCTCCCATATAAATTTTATGATTTTATGAAAAATTCGTGCAGCAGCAGATACTCGAGTTTTAAGCGAAGTATCCGAATGTCTGCATTGTCTGTGTGCTTCATTTGTATCTATTCGTAATGATGCATGCATTAATTTTTATGTGCGTTGACGACGAATGTTATTCGAGTGACAAAAAATGACGAATGGTCTCATGCAGATCTCTGTTGCTGACACTCCGAAATTACTCAGAATTAACCTTTCATTTCTACGTGTCCCCTTGAAGCTCTGAAAGTACTCTAGCCAGCTTTTCGCCCCAAAGTACCCTTACATACTATTAAACTACTAAGTAAAGCTATTTTGTACCTTCGTATCCTCACCACTCGACACTCCAAAATTACTGTAACGAACTATTTCGTTCCATCGTGCTGTGGCTACACTCTGAAAGTACTTTAGAACCCAAACAACTCTCGGTTTTTCATCTTTTGCACTCAGCGAAAACTCCAATTTTGTAGTAAAGGGTGGGCCAAATACTATTTTTTTTTTTTAAATGCAATAAAATGAACAAAACTAATTTTTTTTTCCATGTATTATGGCTTTATTATTTAGAACAAACATTCCCATTAATTATGGAACACAACGACGCGTCGTTCAAGTGGCTGCCTCGGCTGGCTTCGGAATATTGCATTCTGTCACTTCAATTTTCCAAGACTGTCGCGGTCTAAAATTTTAGTTGCGCCAAAGTGACGTACGGACACAACTACACGGCGACCATTTTATGTGTAGTCATAAAATGACGATTCTGTTTTGTCCGGACGTAATCACTGTGCGTTTGGAGTGGCGCCCAACACACACATGCACTCCAGTGGTCATTAAACCACTTTAATTATTACTCATAAAACTCGGGTTGGCTAAAGTTTCTCCTTGTGCTCCATGCTCGACGAAACTGAAATCCCACGAGTGACTGAACGCACGGAATTGCGCGACAAATAAAACGAACAGGACTAGGACTGTTATTGTGAAAAAAAAGTAAAAATCACTTGGCCAAGTCACAATGAGGGTAGCCATTGTGGGCTGTGGAAGGTGTGGAGTGTTGCCACACCAATACTAGCATAGATGCCGCCAAGATGTAGAAAAACACTTGGTGGGTAGAAGGTTTTATTTAAATTTGCTCAAAATGCACCTCAAAAAATCCGTAAAACGATTTTAAAAATAGGTGTGAGCAAAGCCTTCAGGTGTGAATACCGGTTTCTGCGAAAACCGCATCTATGCTAGAAAAAAGATGGCTGTGTTTAGGTTCCCATCTTGTGGAACCTAAGCATCGTCAGTCTGCACCGCTGGTTGGCAGTTCAGTTCGTTCTGAACATTGAAGATTGGTGGAAGTGTGCCAAGGTGAAGTGTGTGAAAAAAAATTAACAAAAAATTTGTGCCAAGTGGTTTTTTTTTGGACCAACGGTCGAGATATTGACTGAAAAAAAAAGAAGAAAAAAAAACAAAATATATATATATATATATTTATATAGATATATATATATATATATCTATCTAAAGTAGAGTGTGTGGTCCAGAGTAGCTGTCGAACCCACCAGGACAGACGGAGTCCGTGGGATCCTAGTATCTGGAGACGCTGGAGCAAGGAGAACGGGAGCCGAGGAACAGGACCCTAGTTGAGCAGGGAGTACTTTTGTTGTATTTATTTGCGTATTTGTTAGTGTGTGTTGGTGCGCTCGCCACGCTCCGCGATTATTGAACTGTCCGGTTTTCATTCTACTCGGTGTATTTCCGTATTTGGCGTACTTTTCTTGTCGCGCGTAGTTTTGTTCCGCGGTATTTTGGCGCGTTTTCTTGTTTTAGGCCCCTCGCACTCGAGCCTCGTTCCATCCGGAACAGGTGAAATAAATTGATTCCACCGGTGGAATCGTGTGAGGGTTCAAGTGGTCCCCTTGAACCCGCAATTAGAGTGCGACCCAAAAATTTGGGTTATTTTTTTTTGTGGTATACTTTTTCTTTTAATCGGAAATACGTAAAAATCGCGATACTTAATAATAAGAATAACATATTTTTTTTTATCGTATTTTATTTTCGTTTGGTCCCACGGTGCATAAATTTGATAAGACTGATTAAAAAGTCTTATCAAACGCACCTGCATTATTGTCTTCGGTTTTTTTTTCCATTGTAATATAAACACCCACACCCGTCTCCGCTGAACAGGTGGCAACTCTCATCGTCGGCACTATTGTGCACTTAGAGTCCACAAAGAAACCGAACAGCTGTTCGCGTACAAATTACTTAAATGTTAAATTCGCGGTCGCGCAGGCAAATTTCGAAGTGATTTAATTAATAATTAAAAACGTGTGCGCGGTTAAAAAAAATAGTCTGATAATAAGAAAGAACTAAGTGCCGAAAGTGTCGCGATAAGACCTTGTTGATGGTTTCGCACTGTAGCTCACAAATTGCTTGGATGGGAAAAAAATTTAGAACTGATGTTGTTAAAAGGAATTCAAATGCCATTTTATGGTACGATCTAATAGTTTTGCGTTGAGGTGTTAAATAGGAAGCCATTTGATCAGATATTCCAATACCTTGCTTAGCATGGTTATAGGCCACAATCAAAAGGATTTTTTTTTAATTTCCTCGCCTTGTCTTGACACTTCATCCAAACCATGTCTTGCCCTAAGCATTAGGCTTGGGCATTTTAGTTCACCACAAAGTTCGCTCTTTTTAGTTCAATCGTATGTAATGAACTAGTTCGTTCATTTAGTTCTTTTAGTTCGTTAGTTCTTTTTGTTCCTTGCATGTTTTACTTCTTTTGTTCTCTTAGTTCTTTCGTTCTTTTAGTTCGTTAGGTCTTTTAGTTCGATTGGTCTTTTAGGACGTTTCGTTAACTCGTTCATGTCCAGGTATATAAAATGAAACAAACTTGGTATGAATATGTGATAGCTATCAATCCACCATTTCTATTTCTACAAGGTGGCGCAAAAATAACCTTCCGATGTTTTTTGGCTGTAATTTAAAAAAAAAATTAAAAACTTTGATTCTTCTTGTGGATTATTTTTATTTGGTCTTTTAATTTTTTTTACATCAAGTCGAGAATATGATGTCATGTAAATGGCCGCCGCCACAGTTGATTGTCATTTGAGCCCTTTTTATGGCATTTTCCATCACTTTGGCCAAAACTTCCGGCGATACAGTGACTTTGAGCGGGTGTAATGGCTCTTCGTGGGTTACACGCGGATTTTCAGTGCTCCAGAAGCGTACATTTTGCTTATTTACGTACCCGCTAAGATGGAAATGGGCCTCATCACTCATGATTATTTTTGATGAAAAATCATCTTCCTCTTGGTGGTGATTAAGGATGGCTTGAGCGTATGTTAGACGCGATTGGCGGTCAGCAGCTAACAGCTGATGCACCGTCTGGACTTTGTACGGAAACATCTTCAAATCTTGTACCAAAATTCGCTGTAAAGACCGTCGACTGATACCCATTTGGGTGGCACGTCGTCTGGTCGATGTCGACGGCGCTTCCATGACATCCTCGGCTACAGCAGCAATATTCTCTGCAGAACGGCTACTCCGGGGTCTGCCACGCCTGGCAGCATCTCGTGTTGTGCCAGTCTCTGGCGTTGGACGGCCAGGAAATCTGCGGCGAAATTCACGTTGTGCCAAAGTCACCGACCGATTATTGGTCAAATAAATAGTCAGCAATATTCCGCGTTCTGGAGCAGTGTAGCGTAAAATTGTTTATTAACGTGTATTTCGCATGTGTTTACTACACAAATGTCAAAACAGAACTGACATTAGGGGCCAATCGCAAAATTAATAGCATTTTCTGATAGGAGGATTACTTTTGCCACCTTGTATAACTTGGTAAATTTAGTTATTTTTGCTCTCGTTCGTTTTGTTCCTACTCGCTGCAATATCAATTGAACTAAAAGAACGAAAAACACTGAACTAGTTCACATAGTTCATGAGTGGGAATCGTTCAATTGAACTAGTACGTACATAAACTACCCACTTGCCTTGTCTGTTGCCGCGTAGAGTTCCAATTAGGTGCGTTTGATGAGCAAAGAGTTCTTTGGCTAAGGAAACAGAGGTATAAAAATTATCGGTTGGAATGGTTCTACGCTTTTTCGGCCAAGTCTAAGTCAATTTGAGTCGAATTTGAAGTAGTTTGAGTAGGTTTTCCTGTTTGATTATTGGAATCAATTTTGCCTCAATTTTGGATAACAATACTCATAGACTTTAATGCTATACTTATGTAATTTCCCTGGGTTGTACTGCCAGAATTGCAGCCTACAGCGCCAAAGGACCATTGATTCGTGAACTGCCAAAATTTCTTTCGAGCTTCGAAATGTTGTTCAAGTGAGTACAAAAGACCACTTACTTTTCCCGAACTGTTTCCACTAATAGTTGAGTTGTCCGCAAAGTGAATAAATTTCAAAAGCAGCTGGAATCTTTTCCGCGACATTACTTGGGCCACGAATGAGTTATGAAAAGCTTGTTAGTACTCCAATCGTGAGCAATAGATGGGCATTTCACAATGTCCATATACACCACGACTCCAAGACATTTTTGTATATCCTGCATGTTGGTGTCTACCAATTCTTTTGCCCGAGAAATGCGCATTATAGTGGTGCTCCGTAAGCATAGGCTTTGGTATTTGTTTCGGTAACAATTAGCTGATAGACCTCTTCTGTGACCATAAGGCTAAAAATATTAATAGGTGTTTGAGTTATAAAATTGTGGCATTTTAATATGTTTATTTTAATTTTATAGTTCTTAAAAAACATCTTAGCATCAATAGGTATTGCTGATGCTTGTTGTTGAATGTTTATAACACCATTCTGTTCGAAAATCAACGTTTGTAGGGATTGTCCACTCAGTTGGAGGTCTATCAGAGACACCTGGCATTACAACTTGTTCCAAAAACTCATTATTTTCTTCAGAAGACGGTTCTGAGTCTTCGAGGGATTGAGAATTGCTGGAATTTCTCTCAGAAGGGATGTACTCATCCGAATCAGAAGCCACAAAATCCAACTCATCATTTTCGGAACACTCGTCTCGGTTGCGATTTCCATAGAATTTACTTAAATTTATTTTTAGTGAGGCATTAAATATAGGGTCGCCAAAATAAAGGGTGCCCTTAAATCGAAAAAATTCGTACATCCTCCTCAAGGCCTCCTGATTGAATCGCTTGAAGGTTCTGTTTGGTTCTGAAATAATTTTTTGCATATAACATTTTACTTTTCGGACTGTTAACAATTAACAGATGAGTATTATTAAAACTATGTTAAGCAAAGGTTTTGCAAGTCATGGCAAACGTCTACAATAGCGATGCTCTACGAAAGCTTAACGCCATAAACTTTGTTATCCGACCATTTATTTTATGCATTTTTATTGGTTCTTGTTGCACTATTGCAGTTTAAAACAAAAAAATCATGTTTTAATTTTATGCAATTTGCAATTTTTACGAAATAAAAAGTGAAACTGGAAAAACTTGCTGCCGTTGAAATAAACTAGAACAACAGCTGCAGCGTCAGCTGATTTGTTGCTACTATTTTTAATCGATATTTCACTGAATTTGTTCAAGATTTTCTTGTTTTTCTGCAAAATTTTTAACTTGCGCTGCTCAGACGTAACAGGATAAACCCCAAGCGACTCATAACAACTTCAAATCAAAGAGCTCAATTGACTCTGATGGCCAGAGAGTTTTGGTGGAGCACAAGTGAATGAGTGCCGAAAAGCTAGTGAGATAATAACGCATGCGTGCTGCAACAAATGACGTTAAAAATATCACGCACTGTAAAAAGAACAAAAACAAATGCAACCATTTGTTGTTGCTTTTCGTGTTTCTTGTACTTTTTGTTTTTGCTGCACTTGTGCAATAACAAAAACAACAGCAGCAACAACAACAACTAAATTAAAGCTCAATAATCCATTTAAGTCTGCGAGCCAGCACAGCGCGGATACCTTTGTCAGCGCCAAAGTCGACATCTGCGTCAACGTCACGACTCAGTGTCTCGAGCCACAACAAGTGCAGCCAAGGTGGCGCATGATCAGTTCGCGTTTTTACTTTCATCGTTTCGGTTGCAAACGTTGCAATAAATGTTTTTAATTTAAAAATAATAACTTTTAGTTTTGACACCGTTGTAAAGTTAGTTTATAAAAATAAAAATTTAGCTAAAGTGAAAATAATTTGTGTGTCTCCAAAAATACACTTTGTATGGCAAAAACAAAAACAAAAAAAAAAAAACAAAAAACGAAGTAATGAATACAACATGATATACAAATTATAACCGAAAAACATGTTTGAATTTTGAAAATTTAAATTACGTAACGTGTCCGAGATTACGTAAGCCAATTGATGAATATAAATTATATAAAAGAGAAAATAAAAGCTTTTAATAAAAAAAATGAGTGCGGGAAGTGTGGCAAAGGATCATAGTGTGTGAAGAAATATTTTAATATAAAAAATGATTAAAAAAACGAAATTATGAAAATTATTTTACTTACAATAATTTTAAAAATTGTAAAATTTTTTAAAAAGCCATCCCGTAAAAGCTTATAAGTTTAGCAAAATTTATATTGAAAACAAATTTTTGAGCAAAATTAGTTGTAGAATACATAGTCGTGCATTTTTTTTTTTTTTTGTTTTTTTTTTCTTTATATATAACTATATATTTTTCATGAAAAAATTTTTGAAAATTGCGAAAAATTTTAAAAGCTTAATTTAACATCAAAAGCTTTGAAGTGTTTCCTAGTGAATAGAAACGAAATTTGAGAATATGGAAACGATTTTTTATAATATTTTTTTAATATAGTTTTTTTGAATTTTATGGAAATAAATGAAAATTTGTAATTTAAATTTTTTGATAAAAAAGAAACAATAAAAAAGCTCGTTATAGTAAAAATTCTGTAAATGAATGGAGCAATCATTTCAAAGAATGATGAATGAACTAAAAAAAAAATGTATGAAATAAAACAATTTATTTAAATAAAAATATATTAAATAAAATTAACTCATAATTTAATAAAATAATAAAATTAAATTAATAATAAAATAGATGACCCGGCAAACGTTGTTTTTCCAAAATTGAATATACGATGTACAGTGGTCGTCAACATTATAGGGTCACTCACATGGATTTTTTTGTCATTAATCTTAAAAAAATAATTGATAATGATTAAATCAAAAATTTTTTTTTGTTTTGTTCCTTCAACAATATGTATTAACACGTTGACTGCCCAACACGAGATAACTTGTATTAGCACTCTTCCTCAGGACGCCTAATACGAGTAGTCTCGTAGTTTCTTGACTTGTCACTTTTGCGTCGCTACGAGTGAGTTCGTAGTTTATAAGTGTAAATATGGATGGTTTGCCTTAAATGAAAAAAAATTTAATTGAAAATGAACCAAAAGTATACATTCAATGTTTATTCATTCATACTTCATGAATAGTTAACAGAAAAAATATGATTAACAACCCTATTCCGGTGAATTGACAAAGTTCAACATATTTACAATAGTAAATATATTGACAACTATCAGTATTTCCTATTCTCGTTCAATTCTAAAAGCTCTCTCTAAACTCTAAAAGGTGTTGACAGTCAATTTTGTAAGGCCTGCGTACTTTTAAATCGGGAAATGAACACAAAGTTGTAACTTTTAAACTTTTGTATAAAAATATTTTTTCAATAATATATCTTAAACAAATATCTTGTTCTTAAAAATAAAATTTTATGTTCTAAACGCTCTAAAACGCTTCTTTATAAATTTTAGCGTTTATTGTTCCTTTCGTGATGAAAGGTTTTGTTCTAAGCCAATGTCGGGCATTCTGCCTCTCGCGGGCAAAGAGCTTTCTCTGCCGCCACACGTACGCTGTTAGAGCTTTTTACACACTTTTTTAACACTGGGAAGCTTTTGAATGCACAAATACACATAAACGTCAAGATTGCGACTGTGTAAGAATGCCCACCAATGTTCTAAGCCCACATAAGCAGATTGCTTGCCAAACCATATATTTGGACGCATATTTTTCGCACTGTGTATGTTTAAATTTTGCTTTGACGTTTCCTTTTCCAGAGGCAACATACAATTTTTCGCCTGGAAGCTGTTTGAAATCAGTTTTCCAATAATTTTTGACATGCATCAGGATACAGCCAAATTTTGGCAGTAAATTTGTATTTGTATCTTTTTTCTTTACAGCTCATTGTAATATTTTTACAAAAAACCACAAAACTTTAATTACTTTTATAAAAACACGTGACTTATAACTGGTAGAATATAACAGCTGTGAAATTTCAAATTTAATAGTTGCCACCTTGTAAGTATTTCCCGATTTAAAAGTACACAGGGCTTATGTAGAAATCCAGCTGACGATGTGTCATTCGCTCATATTTTTATCGCCAAATTAAATAAATGATTATAAATGTATACTAATAATAATAGTGTCCGTGGCGTGGTTGGTTAAAGTACGTGGCCGCTTTGTCAACGAACTTGGAGACCCAGGTTCGAACCCCAGCAGCGACAGAAAATTATTTAAATTAAAATAATTTTTCTGTACGGCCGCCACCTCTCTGCAAACAATGGCAAACCTCAGAGAGTAATCAAAATGCCATTTAAAGCTTCTTGAGAACGAGAACATTCCGTTCATCGCCGTTCGGAGTCAGCGTTAAGCATGTAGGTCCGGTTCTCGGTCAATTGTGTACAAACTTAAAAACACGCACAACACAATTGATCATAAGAAGCTAGATCAAAGTCCTTTCAAGGGCTGAAATGGCCAGTCATTTATTTATTTTCTTATTTTTTATAATAAATAATACATATTAATAAAACAATAAGAACTAAAGAATAAAAATAAAAATAAAGAAGAATAAGAACAAAAATTATTTCTTCCATTTTCTGGAAATAATTTAAATAAACACTTTCAAAACAAAGTGTTGCCTCCTATAAACAGCATTGATCAAATATGTTGTGGGGGATAATTCAAGTGGAAAATGTGTCAATATTTAAATATATAATATCAAAAGAACAGACAAATTCTCAACTATAAATTCATATTTTCATTTTAAAAAAGGAACCTAACAAAATTGGGGTAGTTTTTTCAATAATAGTGCAAGACTTAACAGCTGCTTTCTGACAACATGCTTTTCACCTTCCTGTGGTGAATAAATAAAGTTTTTCATTTGTGTTCGCCTGAATAGGTTTTACAAGTCAGGTTGACAAATTATTGTTAATTGACAGCCAGAATAGGTCTGTATATCTATTTGGCTTCTCGGACCGGAATCCGAAAAGTGACGTGGCAGTCAACGTGTTAAATTAATTGGACATTTTAGTCTTTGGAAGGACCTTGACCGAGCTTCTTCTTAGAATCAATTTGTGTTGTGCGTGCTATAAAATGTTTCTACACAAATTATCGTGAACAGGACGATCTTCTAGTTCTAGTTTTATGCCGAATTCAAACTAATATGCATGTTTTCAAGAAGCTTTAAGTGGCATTTTTACTCTAGAAGGTTTGCTTTTGTCTGCAGAGAGGTGATGCTCGATCAGAAAAATTAATTTCAACTGAAAAAACTTTCTGATGTTTCACCTGGGATTCGAACCTGGGCTCGCATTGGCATCGAGTGGTCCAAACTCTGTTTAATGCACTCGGCCACGCCCACCTCCTATAATACCTTAAGGAAATCTTAAATAAGAGCTCAAAAATTCTATTAAATATTTATTAAAAATTGAAATGGTCAGTTATTTATTTTTTTTTTTATTTATTAAAAACTAGCATACCCGTTCCCAGCGTTGCTTGGGATAATAAATATAAATATAAATATAAATATAAATATGAAAACATATTTAAATAAAGACTCGATATTTTGCGCAGCTGTTCAAGCCACAATCTAACGCAATGACATTTCAGACCGTTGAACACACAACAGCCATGGTAGTACAAAAAATTTCACCCCCACCGCTTACATGCAATTGAAATCACCATCATGGTTAAATTAATAAGGTTATCTTGGGGCTGATCGTACTCTCTTTTCAGTACCCACAATTGTCAAAATCAATGAAAAGCAACAACAACAACTTCATCGGCTTTACATGTTATCAATTTTCGCTTTCAGATTTTGTATGAGCTGTCAACTTCGACTTGACAGTTATGGGCACTCGCTCTCACTCTTGCGACAACCTCATTAGTTCAACCATGATAGCTTCCATCCAATTTTACCATAAGATCATAGAGTTAGTTACGCCATTAATAAAAATGTTAACGGCCTTTAATTACAATCTTATATTTTTTTTTTTTACTCAGCTTTATTCTAAAATTATGTAAAATTTATCTCAATCTATTTATTAGATCTTTTAACTCAGTAGCTATTGAAATAAAAAGAGTGGCAAGCAATCTTAGTATGACAATCAAAATATATTGGGCTTATATATTTTGATATATTGGGCTTATGGCAACACTGCAGCAGAAATAAACTGAGTGCAACTATCCACTCAAGATGGCAGCGCGGTGAGTTATAGACTCTCACCTCTCTCTCTCAACAAAGAGCTTAAGCTATTGTTTGTTGTTATTTTGTGCTGCTTATACAATGACAGCATTGATTTAAATGCACGAATCTTAAATAATTAAATCAAAAGTTTTACCAAAAACGTAGTACTCAGTAGCAGGGTCGCTTATTATAGCAATTGAATAGTGAAAGAATTATTAAAATCGGTTCAGCGGTTACCCCGTGATTGAACGATAAAAATCCGAGAGAACCCTTTTATATAATAGTATATAGATATAGATATAGATATTGTATTTACAAAAGTAAAATTCATTGGACATAAAAATAGGGTCAAAGTAAAAAAAAAAATGGTAATACTGATAAAACTTAGTTATAAATACATTCTAAAATTAATATTTTTTTGAATATCCATTATTACCTATTATGGCTCGATGCCGTTTTGGCATGGACTATACTAAATCCTAACACGTCTTTTGTGGAATGCAGTTCTAAGCTTTTTTCACTAGCTACCATTGTTCACGATTATTTTTGGGCTTTTTGGTCCAATACTTTCCGTAGCCATTTTCCATAAATGCTTTAAGGTCCAGTGACTGCGCTGGCCAAACCATAACTTTGACTCAATTATCCGAAAACAATTTTTTGCCAGACCTTAAGTGTGTTTTGGGTAATTGTCCTGTTGATATTGCCACTTCGGCGGCATTTCCCACTCAGCAAACGGGAGCATTACTTCTTAGAGTATTTGGACGCAAAGATGCTTATCCATATTTTCCTCAATCCAATATATGGGTCCAACCCCATGCCATGAAAACACACACCATGATACAACCACCTCCATGCTTATATTATGGTTGCTGCAACTTTCTCAAATTAAAATGATGCAGGATTGTTGGCCTTTTTATGAAGTTTAGGAAAAATAAATTTAGGAAAAGTTTAGGAAAATTATCCAAATGGAATCATTTGTATCGCAGAAAAACTATTTTTTTTTTCTGACACACATTAAACAATATTTACGACAAGATTAGGAATCTGTTTGAACAGGTGAAATGATGTATGATGTATTTTACCAATTATGAGTTCATATGCGTGTAGAATATCCGCACAAAAAGGAGAAAAAGAAAAAAAAAAGTTCGGCATTGCTTCCTAAGATTTTTAATTTCTTTAAACTGTGGTGTGAGTTCGAAGAAAGAGAAAAAAAATCGAAAAATTTAAACAGAGAAGTACGATTTCCTGTGTATATTTGTCGGCCACTAAGATTAAACACAAAGAAGTTCCATATATACTGACCACAAAAAGTAAAGCGCTTGCTACTTGACGCAAAAATAGATTTTTTAAATATTTTTGGTTTTCAACTCACATTGCGCTCTCTTAAGATCTTATGAGCGAAAGAAGTGGTGGCAAATTCATTTGGAAAATAAAAGTGATGCCAATAATATTTCAATGCAATTCAAATTTTAAATTTGATTTAAATAAAATGCGTTGTGAATTCCAATTCTTCTGGAAAATTTATTGTAACAAATCCAGAAGACTATGAAACCTAAAAATAAACAAGAGTTTACCATGCATGTATGCCAATTGATTTTTTCAATATAATCTTTACGAAATAAATCAAACTAATCCTCGATTCACTTCAATAACAATTCATTTTAATTTCATTCATTATATTACTCTAAATTAGTTTCAATTATATGATTTTTAACTTTACAAAACTTTTTCAATAAAAATAAAATTAAAAATAAATAAAAATCGATTTTTATATGGTCGAGTTTTGGCAGGTGTTACTAGTAAGGATAAAATTACATCGAAACCTACGGATGATTCCACATACAGCCAACTTTTGTGTTAAATAAATATCGCTCATTTCAAATAAGGCATTGGGACATTTGGAGTACATATTTTGCAAATGAAAATACATTTAAGTTCAGAAATATTTGTGGAATAATTTTCTAATTTTTTTCTACATTAGAACTACTTATGTCCTTACCAAATACATTTATATTAATACTAAATGTGTAAGAGTTTTTTAGAATCATGCATTCAGAAAGCATCGGGCATCAGGACACAGAGAATTATTTTTTTGTGAGATGATATTTTGTAACACAAATCTCTGCGTTTTGGATGTATTTACAAATAAAAGTTTTTCCACGAATTTTGTATAAAGCATTAACTCTTCATAATATAGCTATAAAATCTTTATAGGTCAGTTCAATGAAAACATATCTCCTATATATCTCGTATGGCATCGGGACACAAATTGTAAGGCATTTGGACCGTTCTTTCATGAATAATTTTATATTAAACCGACACACAAAAAAAAAGTTTGAGTGCGAGAAAGTAAACCCACATATTCCCATGTATTTTGGTCCGCTGAATACGAATCTGGCATCCATTTTGACCAGTTGGCTCTTGGTTATTTTCAAAACAATTGAATTCTAATTATTTAAGGTACAGTAAGAGAAAAATATTAAATTTATGCAAAAAATTTTTGAATTTATCCCAAATGCTATTCATTTCTGCAGCAATAACGCATTTGCATAAATCGACCACGTAAATATTTGAAATTTTTTTAAATACTTTTTTAATTAAATAATATATTTATATATTTAAACAGAATTAATAAAAAATATATTAAAATCGTATTTTTTTTTAAATATCTTTTAAATATTTACTATTTGAAAATAAAACTATCGCATTTAAAGAAAATGTATATAAAAATATTGAAATTAAAAAACAATATATTTATATTCAATATGTTATTAATAGTTTTATAGTTCTCGTTTGGTTTTTGTAATAAAGATTATATAGCCTAAGCCTTGACAACTGGTTATTTTCTCACGACCTACGTTCATTAAATGTCATTTGCTTGTATATTTTATTTTGTCCGATTGTCCGATGGTCACTCTTACCTTACATAATTGTATCATGCGATCACCCATCGCACTCACAAAGCATCTTGGCTAAACATCTGGGCTATATAATATTCATAACAAAAACCAAACGAAAAAATCTAAGAAACCGAAAGCAAGAATCTTAATTCTAAAAACTTCATTGATAACTGCAGCAAAAGAGTGCGATGTTGTTGCTGCTTGAAGGCTATTTCGGCTGTATGGAATAGGTGTGCAGGTGTGTGGTATAAATAAAATTTAAATACGAAAAAAAACGAGTAGTAATGAAAATATTTGGTTTATCCACGTAAATATATAAATAAAATTTATACTCAGGCGTGGATAATGTTAATATGCGTTTTTTCCCTTAGTGTATGTGTGGTAGACTTTTTTTTTTGGAATGAGCTATATATACTTGTATCTGAACCAACCTGTAGTACAGATAACTAAGGATTTCTTCAGACTTATTGTTAAAAAGTTGAGAAGACTTTAACTGTAGTTACATACTTTAATTTCGCTTGATTTCTTATTTTTTTCATTCGTTTTTATATTTGATTAAAGTAAGAAATATTTCACAGATCATGACATGTTGATTTCTTTGTTACTAGCACTATGTATATATATTAGACCAGTTCAAAAATATATGAGGAAAATTATGGGTCTGTTTTCTTCGGTGCGCGTCCATTTTCTGAAAGTTCCATTCCTAATGAGAACAAAAGTGCCTTAAGACCCAAAAAAATTTGACCTCTAGATATTGCTGAAATCGTTTAAAGGTCATTTTGGAGCTATTTACGACTTAGATCATATTGAATAATATGTTCACTCAGCTCAATATTATTAACTATTCAGCAGAGAGAAGTGTAGCGTTAATAACTGAATTTTATAATTCGATTACTTCAAATGAAGAGCAAAAACAATATTGGGTGCAAGTGGTAGATAACCATAGAAAAAATTTGAAAAACATAACAAAAAATCATATTTTTAAAAAATAAATTCAGGAAAAACAAAAGTCTGTACTGTTTTTTATTTTTTTTTTTTCATGTTGTGGTCCAAAAATTATGCAATACGTTATATCGCAAGAAACCTTAAGCTCTGCACAAAAATACAAAACTACAAACATAATGTCACTGGAACAAAATAAGAAAAAATTTTATGTGTATTTTATGTAATACGATCATTTTGACGAAGGGGTTAAATTGCATGTTCAAAGCTCCGCCAAAAAATATCAGATGCATATTTTAAAAAAATAAAAAAAAACGAAAATAGCTTAGATTATTGCAAATGATTCTTCATCACAATATATTCAAGATATGTTTCGCTTTGGACAACATATTTTTCAATATGATCTAAGTCGTAAATAGCTCCAAAATGACCTTTAAACGATTTCAGCAATATCTAGAGGTCAAATTTTTTTGGGTCTTAAGGCATTTTTGTTCTCATTAGGAATGAAACTTTCGGAATATGGACGCGCACCGAAGTATTTTAACATTTTTGATATGTGAACCGGTCTAATATATATTCAAAATATGAGGTAAACTTAAGCTAAGGTTAAGCCGAGAAATACACGCATTACCTAAAATTTTCAACCATAAGGCTGATAAACCCTTTGTTGTCTTTACTACAGATTTGTCCATATACAAGTATATATATAAAAATTAAATAAAATTAACAGACCTATTCCACTACAGCCCCAAATCGATTTTTTTTTATATTTTCTTCTCTCATATTTTTACATTTGCTCTTTGTTTGTTCTGCGTTAGTTACTGTTTGAACTGTGCTTATGAGCAGACTATAAACAGTTCTATAAGCTCCTCGGTTAACCGATTTCACCAATAAAGTAAATTTCGCAAAAAGAGTCCATTTTTTTAAATTTCGATATTGATGGAAACATATTCTCATAGCTTTCAGCCATGTTCTCAGTTGTTGAGATGGTAACTGGAATATCTGCAGAGAACTCATCCAGTTATTCTTATATTGAAGTGATTTTTAAGTGATTCATTACGCTTCCCGTACTTTTTAAGTAAAAACTAGTCAAATTTCAAATTTGAGACCGAATGCAAAAAATTTCACAGAAAGAGAATAAAACACAAAAAACACACTTTCTAGATTAAAACCTTGTAACTTTTGTCGTGATTTGATTTGCTCTCTAATTATCGCTCTATTTTCGAATACGGAAACGCGTTCAAGTAAAAAATAGTACAAACTTTCAAACATTTTTGCGTACGGGAACAGACCTTATATCTTTTCATTCAAAATTCAAACTGCTCATGATGATTTAACTATTTTATTTCGAAAAAAATTGATTCTGGGAACATAAAAAATCTTTCAATCAAGATGAATTAAATTTCCTCTTTAAAGCCGCAGTAAATAAAATTAAAATATTATAAAACTCGAGACACAATTCGCACAAAGTGCAATTACAATTGCGTAATATCTGTTAATAAGTCATAAACCAAGTTGCACAATCTGCGCCACATTAGCTGATGTTGTCTGTTTTTGTTGGTTGTTGTTGTTGTTGATGAAACTGCTGTTGGTCAACTTCTTGTATTTGTGGCATTTTTCCGATTGCCAACTGTTTGTAATGAGTGTGTCTATATATGTATGTGTGCGTGTGTGTCTAACAGGAAAAAATGCAGGAACACAAGAAAAACAAAAATTAAAGAAAAAATTACAAAAATATCGCGTCAAATCGCCAATACTGAAAATGTTGGAAAACGTGAAAAACCAGCTCATAAGAGCAACAACAAAAACAATCGCAACAACAACAGCGACAACTAACGAAACACTAAAATAACAAAAAAACAATTAATATTAAATACAACAACTGCAACAATAAATAAATCGCAACAACACTGACAAAAACAACAACAGCAACAACAACAGTGGCAAGTAAGGCGAAAACGAAAGTGAAATTTAAGCCATAGCCTGCGATATAGTCAGCTTTTGAGCCAAACTGCAGAGTACTTTGGCAACATTTTGCGCTTGAATGCAAGCGTTTCAAATTGAAATTGAAAGGAATGAAAATATTGAAAAATATTTCAAATACTAAGATTATTTGTTTTTTTGTATCAAAATATTGTACAAATAAACATTTCAGGTAAATTTTGAAAATTCAAGACCCTCTTCGAACTGCTGCATTAAAAACGCTCGTTATTAAAAGCTTTTTCATAACATAACTTGCATCTTAACTCATTTTAAAGTTAACGCAAAAAGCTCGAAACATGTTTAAAAAAAAACTTGTTGAATAGATTTTAAAGTTGACTCAAAAATTTCAAAATCTACTAAAAACATATTGATATAAAGTGAACTACTTAACATACAAATATACAATATTGCAAAATGCAATATAAGCAAACACGAGTGCTACAACAACAACGAAAACATTGCAAGTTTAAAAAAAAAATAAAAATACTCCTTGTCCGACTGCGCAGCAAGTCGCCGTCTAGTTTTATTGGAGTTTATTTGCTGCAGCAGCTTTTAAATATTTTTGAGCGAAAAATGCAGGCAAAACAGCAACAACAAAAACAGCATCAACAACAACAACAACAAGTGCAACACCAAACAGGTTTTTGATCACTTCCTGTTGTCATCTCTTGATGACAACAACAACAAAAGCCCGCAAAATAACAGCTGCTCAGACACAATTCACCTCATTCATAAATCTTTGACTAATTTTTGCTAAAATTGTAAACAAAGAGAAGAGCTGTTGAGATATGAGAGCTTCAGTGATGCTGAGTAAAATAAATATTTATTGATTTGAATAAGGGACAATAAGAGCGGCCGCACACTACAGACTTTCAGTGTGCCGATAGTTTTCATGTGGCCATTGTGCCTTATGGAAGTGAGCAAACCTACGGATTAAATCAAATTCAACTAAAAAATTAAACTTGATTTTAAAGTTTGCCAATTATCTGAAGACTGCCAAGTGGCTATGGCGTGCTATGTGAGTCCGCACACTCGCCGATCAAATACATGGAGAGAAAAAATCAAGCATTCTATGATTGAATCAAGCAAATATTCTATCAGTTTACACTCGAGCATAAATTTCTCATTTCAAGCATTATTTTGCTAGAATTCAGCAAACTTAAAACATGATATTAAGAAATAAATGTTTAATTCAAGAAATATTTGTTTACAACTCAAGAAAATGTTTGTCTAGATTCAAGTCTTATATTTGCTTGAAGTGGGAAATATTTGCTTGATTCAAGTAAAGGATTTACTGGCAAGTAGAATAATTTGCTTCCTTCAATTTTTTTTTTAACTTTGAAGGTTAGCAGTGCTCATAAAAAGAACTTAAACTGCGTTTTTACTTTTTGCGAAATTGTTTTTTTTATATATTGAAAACAAATTTGAGCTTTAGGCCAAGTATGTTGAAAACAAGACAACATTAAGACAATGAAGGCAACAACCAACAACAACAACAACGGCTATGTATAGTGCCAATCACACAGCAGACTAGACAGACTGTTTCGTTAGTCGCTACACCGACTCATCAGTAGTCTTGCATGACTTTTCACTGTGATCCACTCAAGCTACTTAGGTCCTACTTATACTGCAATATACGAACAAAGTTACCCGAAAGTTTATTTTGACAGAGAGAACGCTTTTATATTAGTAATTAAGTTCTTATCTACTTATGATGCACCCTGTGTCAAGGTTAACCTTGATCGTGTCATACTTTTAGGCATAGCCTTAACTCATGTTCATCTTCGAAAAATCGATCATAATAGTTTACTGTTTTAGGGTTCAGCTAGTTTAACTGATGGTACACCTAAACGGTGTGGAGAAAATTTGTTATGAAAAAATGTTGTTGTTTTTTTGTGATAAACACACATTTAATACGGGCGTGCTCTTCCAGAAATATTAAATTTTATATGCGACCTTTCATTATTTATATTGAAAACAAATTTGAGCTTTAGGCCAAGTATGTTGAAAACATTTAGACGATGAAGGCTACAACCAACAACAACAACAACGGCTCTGTATAGAGCAAATCACACAGCAGACTAGACAGACTGTTTTGGTGGCCGCTACAAAAGTTATTTTTGTTTTTGTAAAGTTATCCACTGTGAAAAAAATTAAGAAACATAAAAAATATAATTTGTGCATGTTTTTAAATAGTTGTGTCTTCAAAGTAATAAGTCGTTCCAGAAAAAATTTTAGAGACCTTGAATGGGTCTTTTTGGTGATATATATATATAGTATATATACATATATTTTCTTTTTAGCGCTTCTATAAAAAATGTTTCTTTTTTTTACTTTTTAAATTTTTTAATTTTCAGTCACATTTCTCATGGTCGGCGCAATAAATTTTTTAACTTTTTAATATAATATCGTGTTAAACCATGAATTTTACGTGCTAACATAAAACTGAAAATTCCATATACAATATATTCCAAAATATGTGGTCGTGTATATATATATATATATTTATCCAAATACGACTTACGTCTTCGAAGTTACAGCTTTTGAATTCATGCACAAATTATATTTTTTTAAGATATTTAGATATTTTCATCAGTGTGTATCTTTAAAAAAAAAATACGTAGATATAATAATTATCAGGAGAACTATCCACCCAGAGAATTTCAATATTTTCAAAAATTGTGATGTCTGAAACGTATGCGCTTTGACATCAAATCACCGATATATAGTACAATAGGATGTCCCAAATGAAAAATTTTTCAAATTTTAAAGTTGCTCGAAGTTTGTTTGAAAGTTTATAGGTTAAAGTATTTTTGAGATCTTTTTCAGATTTTTTGGAAGAGGTTTAGAGGTCGCGCTAATCGGATTTTCCCTAAAAATCAGGATTGTCGATTTTTTAGAATCTCAAGCATAAGTTGGTCAACAGACCAACAGACATTTTCTAAGTCTTTGAGTAATCATTTCAAAAGACAAATATCCAAACTTAACTTTAATGTACATGTATCAGTAGTGTTGGCTATTTTTTTGGACATTTTGGTGTACCATCTTTTATTCCATCTTCTTCGTGAAATTTGAGTAAATTTTTTAGAAAACCCTACGTAACTTTTAAAAATTTTATGAAAATGAAAAAAAATAATGATGCACTTTGAATCATGGTAAAGTTTTAAACAATTTAAAAAAAAAAATCTTGATTTAACTCTTGCCGTACTGAAGTTTGGGCAACTTTGAGAAAACACTTAAAAATCTTATTTTGCCTCTAAAAGGCTCTGATTTTCAAGACAATATTTGATTTGTAATTTTAAAATTATGAGAAAAATAAAATTTAATTCATAGCTTAAAAAAAATTGTGATCTAATTGGAAATGTTAAAAATTTTTTGTTTTTTTTTTTATTATTTTTTTTTTCCATCAACATCAGCATCAGCATAGTTCTCTAGTTGTATGGGAGATATATCTAAAAATTAACTGATCGAGGTAGGCGTTGCATTTGACCTGGAATACTAATTTTTTTATGTTGTTGTCTTAGCTAAAAATTATTGATACAAAATTTCATGACGCTAGCTATTATCGTTTCTGAAATAAAGCAAATGTCATCCTAAAATCGAAAAAAGCGCACTGCGCTTTGGTTGAATCGTTAAATCGGTGATTGGTGCATCGATTATGAAATTGCTTAAAATATGCAACGTGTATACCTGCCCTTTCAAAAAGCTGGGAGAAGGCATGTAAGGTCGAAATGAAAGGGCAGACTTACACGTTGCATATTTTAAGCAATTTCATAATCGATGCACCAATCAACGATTTGACGATTTAACCAACGCTTGTCTGTCTGTAAGTCTGTCTGTCTATATGAGTTTATTCAACAAAATTAAGTGAAAACCACGCCTGCATTCCATACCTAGTGACTTTATCAAAAAACAAAAGCGAATCTTTTCCTTTAAAGCTTTCCTTTAAAGCTAAAGACTTTGAATATACATTGGTTCGACCGTGGGGGTATTTTAACTTCGCCCCAGTCGAAGATCATTTCTTACTTCGTTTTCTACTCGTTTAATCACGGGGAATCAACCCCCGCCTGTTCATACGCTAAGTTTGGGGCACCCTGTATAGATTTGTTTATGTGTACATTAGACCATTTCGAAAAAATTAATTTCGCCGCACACCAGCTAATCTAAAGCATTATTGAAAGAAAGTTTTGAAAAAAATTATTTTTTATTTTTGACTGAACGTTGGGGTCGCGCATCGATATATTTCCTTATACTTCGGTATTTACTGTCCGATCTTAAAGAATGATATGTTTATGTTTTCGTCTCAGAGAGACCTATTTTTTGTTTCTAAAACTCATTGACTTCAGTTGACCCCTTATAGTACTGACCCACCAGACCACGGTTTCTACCAACTTAAGGTACCATTTTGATTTCAGAAATTGTTCGCTATTTTCACTTGAAATATTAAAAAAAAAACATATTTTAATTTTTTTGCAACACTTAGGGCAAATTTTTAAATTTTGTGTTTAATTATTTTATAAATAATGCACCGAAAAGTTCTTATCCCAGAGAAATTTCTTTATTAATCCTAGAGACTTAAAATTGGTCTCCCTGAGACAAAAACATAGACATTCTTTAAGATCGGACAATAAATACCGAAGTTATGAAAAAATATCAGTAAATACCGAAGTTATGAAGAAATATGTCAATGCGCGACCCGTTCAATGCTACGTTCAGTCAAAAATAAAAAAAAAATTTTTTTTTTAAACTTTCTTTCAATATTGCTTCAGATTAGCTTTTATGCGGTGACATTTTTTTTTCCTATAAGGCGAGACGGTCTAGTGTACATACTTGAATAATGTACACTATGTAGGTGCAGTGTATTTCAGTGTAGCCATGACAACGAACAAAAGACGCACAAGTAAAGGGGTCAGACGATATGATAATCTTGAAAAATTAGAAAATGCGACATATCTCGAAAACAGCTTCACATATGTAACGACGATTCAGTGTTCTGTGACTTTTACTTCCAAAGCTATTCGATATCAAATATTTAAATTATATGGGCGGTGCCATACCTCCTTTTTCAAGTTTTCAAGTAGAAGGATATCACCAAATGGCACGCCCATACTGAGTTTCATTGTTATGCTTAATTTAGTTCCAAAGCTATTCGATATCATAAATTTGAATTGTAAGGGCGTAGCCACACCCTCTTGTCCAATGATCGTTAAATTGTTGGTCGATGGTCACAGTTAAATAGTACATTCTTACCGAGTTTCATTGATGTGTGACTTTCAGCTGTGTGAAAGTTATACCAAATATTTGGGATGCTAAAAAATATTTATTTCTTTCAAGGTATCAAAAATTTTCTTAAAAGCTTTTATTCGATTTTCATTAAAACGCTAAGTTTTGTTCTAAATTTGAAGGTGATTACAAAAAAAAACAGCAACTTTATGGATTTTTTTTAAAATCGAGAAGCTGTTGAAAGCTTTCATATAAGCTTGCAAGAAAGTATTTCTTAATCTTATGATTAATTAATTATTTGCAGTTAATAAATAAGAAAGGAAATTAAAGTCTTAATGGATTCGTTAGAGCGCATGATAAATATATTTGCAAAAAATAAAAAAAAGCTTTGCTTAATTAAACACAAGCAGACCATAAGATATTGGTTAAAAAGCTTTACGAGCTTTTCAGTAGAAAAGCTTTGTTTTGATTTAAATTTGAACGTTATAATTAAGTAAATCTAATAGCAAATATCAAATACAGTCAAACTGTTTAAAGCTTACGTATAAGCTTACAGAGAAGTATCTCTTAATCTTGTTAATAATTATTTATTTGCATTTAATAAGAAAAGAATGTGAAGTCTTAATGAACTCGTTAGATCGTGTGATAAACATTTTTATATAAACAAATGTTTTTGTGATTAAAATAACAAAAAGCTTCAATTAGCTTAACTTAAACATATAATTTTGTATTTTTTTGTTCTTTAATCTCTCTAAAAAAGAAAATTTAAAACCATTATTGAGTGACAAAAGAATGACAAAAGCTCCTAAACAATTTAAGAAAAAAGCTTTTCTGTTAAACATCAAACTAAACCCTCAGCCCTGTGCATACAGCTTTTTCTGCCTATAATAAAAATAAACATAAACATCAACCCAATGACTATGAATTCAGTGATTAAATAACAATAACTCCAATAAAACGAAAAGTTTAAAAAAAGTTTTAAATAATAACATAAAAAAAAAAACCAAAAATGCTACTCTCATCTAGAGCTCTGCTGTTACTCATCGCTCTTGCGCTTAGCTATGCAGCAGAGTCACCCACTCTAAATATCACCAGCAACAATACAAGACCCAGCGTCTCACCCTTTGTGGCCCATCGATTCTCCAGTGCCAATAATATAACAATACTTCACGAAGTGCACGAACACGTGGACGAAGGCGATGGCGATGGCGATGACGATGACGACTACGATAGTCGTCCACCCATTGTGCTCAACACTCACGAAGTGCTGCCCGCTAAGCCGCACAAGAAAAAGCCCTACGCCTTGTTTGAGAAGACGCTGGTTGCGGAGTATGAGAAGCCACGCCCACTCAAAGAATATGAACTCCATCCAGTCATATTCGATTATAATCTAGGCGATCTAGAAGATCTTGAGAATGAGGCACGCGATTTGGCTGCTGGCGCACAACCAAATGTGCTGGGCAGCGATGAAGGTATCAGCTATACCGAGCCGCCCGATCAGATTGCAGATGCAATGGTTGGCGATGAGTTGCATGAGAACAATCATACGATAATAGGCGTGGCAGTAGAAACGACAACAACAAAAACCACTGCAACAACGACTAGTACAACAACGAGTACACCTACAATATCCAGTACAACTTCAACAACTACAACAGCAGCAGCAACAACAGCGGTGTTTCCGCCTCTGCCTGCAGATTTGCCCAGTGTTGTGACCGTGAGTCCGAATATTTTTAAAGTACTAAAAACTAAAACAAAAATTAAGGGTCGCGAACTGCAAAAGAAGGATTCAGCTGCACTAGGCGTCAACAGCATTAGTCGTTATTTTGGCTTGGATGAGGAGGGTGTAGCAGCTGCTGCTACGAATGCCACAGCGGAGTCGGCCAACTTATTTCAGCTGCTGCTCAACTTGTACGATCACTTCTATTGGCAGCCCACGAAGATACGCAATAAAGTGACAACGGCGTGTGCCATAGAGCTGCAGGCTTACTTGACGGCTCTCAATGCGAACTATGAGTGGGCGCAAAGAGGTGAGTATTACAGAGTGGAAAAACCATACTTTAAAACCATAGGAAACTAAGCAATGAAACTTAAATTCTTAAAGAACATAGAAAGGATATATTTCCGAACATATTTCGCCTTTATTGAATAAAAATAGAAACCAAACCAAAGTTTGAATACGAAATCTTAAAAAGGGTGTATCTAACTTGTTTTATCTTTCTTTTCAAATTTTTATATTCTATTCATCCGAAGAACTGTTTTATACTCGCTGTTTTGAGCAGTTACTCGTTGTCGTAAGCTTAAGAACTGTTTACTCATTAGTAACATCTCGTGCATCGAAATAGATCTTAAGGCCTGAGTAACTGCTTAAAACAAAAGCTCTAGTGAGAAGTTCTCACAATTATATGCACAATCCTTGGAACGCTTATCAGAGAATTTGCTCTTTCAATGTTCAGCCTCCAATCCAGTGAATTTCTTAAGCAGTGAAAATTAAAGCATTTCATTAAATAAATAGTGGTTAATAAGCCCGGTATTTTTTCACATTTTTTCGTACAAATTTGAAGATGGTTTTAAGAAAAAGGTTGCAGCTGGGTTGACACATTTTACGTGACAATGTATCTTTATCCATGTCCTTATTGTCATCCATATCCCTCTTCTTGTTCTCTAAAAATTCTTGTAATACTCTTTGTTCACCTTTTCCTAATCATCGACCGAATTTCTTGTTCTAATCCATTCCAATACAAATTCTTGTTTAAAAACTTGTTTCTAATTTAATATTTATTTTTAATTTTTACTCGTCCTGATTTTATTCTTAATATGATTATAAAATTTTTATTTTTATTTATATATATTTACATCTATATTTTAATTTAATTTTGTTAATTTCTACTTCTATTTCTTTTTGCATTTAATTTATTTGATTTAATTTTTTATTTTCATTTCGCTTTTGATTTTCAACTTCCCTTTTGATATAATTTACATTCTCATTTGGATTTTCATTTTAATTTTTACTTCTATTTCCATTTTAATTTTCGTTTTCATATACCTTTGATTTTCGTTTTCAAGTTATTTTCATATTCATTTCCACTGTCCTTCTCATTTTTATCTCAATTTTTATTTAAATTTTCAATTTCAATTTCAATTTCATTTTCATTTTTATTTTCGTTTTCATTTCCCTTTTTAATATCATTTTCATTTGCAGTTTCATTTTCATTTTTACTTTCACTTTCATTTCCATTTCTTTTTTTATTTTTTTTCTAATTTTAATTTTTATTTTTGCTTAATTTTCAATTCCCAAATTTTTCTTCTAATACTGGTCCTAATTTAATATTTATTTTTAATATTTACTCGTCCTGATTTTATTTTTACTATGATATAATAATTTTCTTAATTCTATTTTCTATTTACTATTTATTTTTATTTCAACTTCCATTTGTTTCGTTTTTCATTTCATTTATTTTCATTTTCATCTTAATTTCCATTTTGATTTTCATTTCCACTTCATCTCTATTTTCGTTTCCAATTTCAAAATTTCAATTTAATTTTGAATTTTTTTTCATTTTCATTTTCATTTACATTTCCATTTTCATTTCAATTTCTACTTTTATTTTCATTATTTTTTCTCTTCTTCATTTTAATTTACTTTTCATTTCCATCCTTATTTTCATTTTTCATTTTTAAGTTTCCATTTCTATTTTCATTCTTATTTTTATTTCCATGTCGATTTTCATTTCAATTAATATTTTTATTTTAATTTTCTTTCTCGTCTTAGTTTTCATTTAGCTTTCATTTCCATGTTGATTTATATTTTCCTTCCCATTTCCATTTTCATTTCAATTTCTATTTTTATTTTCATTTTTTTATTGTCTTCATTTTCATTTACCTTTCATTTCCATGTTCATTTTTATTTTCATTCCCATTTCTATACTCATTTTTAATCTTAATATTTTGAATACGATCTTTCATTGTTTATATTGAAAACAAATTTGAGCTTTAGGTCAAGTATGTTGACAACAAGACGACATGAAGACAAAGAAGGCTACAACAAACAACAACAACAACGGCAAATCACACAGCTTGACTATACAGACTGTTTCGTTGGCCGCTGTCAACATACTTGACCTAAAGCTCAAATTTCATTCATTCATTTCAATTGTCATTTTTTTTTTTGTTTACTTCTGTCTTTACTTTTCATTTCCGTTCTTGTTTTGATTTTTCATTTTCAAATTTTCATTTTCATTTCCATTTTCATTTTCATTTCAATTTTTATTTTCTTTCTTGTTTTAATTTTCATTTACCTTTCATTTCCATGTTCACATATATTTTCGTTCTCATTTCCATTTCCATTTTCATTTCCAAATTTCTTTTTTCATTTCTGTTTTTCTCGTCTTCATTTTCATTTACCTTGCATTTCCATGTTCATTTTTATTTTCATTCCCATTTCTATTTTCATTTTTAATCTTAATATTTTGAATACGATCTTTCATTATTTATATTGAAAACAAATTTGAGCTTTAGGTCAAGTATGTTGACAACAAGACGACATGAAGACAAAGAAGGCTACAACCAACAACAACAACAAGGGCAAATCACACAGCTTGACTATACAGACTGTTTCGTTGGCCGCTGTCAACATATTTGACCTAAAGCTCAAATTTCATTCATTCATTTCAACTGTCATTTTTTTTTTTTGTTTACTTCTGTCTTTACTTTTCATTTCCGTTCTTGTTTTGATTTTTCATTTTCAAATTTTCATTTTCATTTCCATATCCATTTTCATTTCAATTTTTATTTTCTTTCTTGTTTTAATTTTCATTTACCTTTCATTTCCATGTTCACATATATTTTCATTCTCATTTCCATTTTCATTCCCAAATTTCTATTTTTATTTCTGTTTTTCTTGTCTTCATTTTCATTTACCTTCCATTTCCATGTTCATTTTCAGTCCCATTTCCATTTTCGTTTCCATTTCCATTTCCATTTTCATTTCAATTTCTTTGTTTATTTTCATTTTCTTAATCGTCTTCATTCCATTTACCTTTTATTTCCATGCTCATTTTGGTTTACATTCCCATTTCTATTTCCATTTAAATATCAATTTCATTTTCATTTCTATTTCCATTTCAATATAATTTTCATTTTCAATTTCATCTTCAATTTCATTTCCAATTACATTTTAATTTTCACTTTATTTTTTATTTCCTTTTACATTTTCATTTCTATTTCCATTTCCATTACTATTTCCATTAACATTTCTATTTCCATTTCCATTTCCATTTCCATTTCTATTTCTAATACCATTTCCATTTCCATTTCTATTTCTATTTCTATTTGAATTTCTTTTTCTATTTCTATCTCTATATCCATTTCCATTTCCATTTTCATTTCCATTTCCATTTTCATTTTCATTTGCATTTTCATTTTTATTTTTATTTTGCTTTTGCTTTCGCTTTTGCTTTTGCTTTTGCTTTTGCTTTTGCTTTTGCTTTTGCTTTTGCTTTTGCTTTTGCTTTTGCTTTTGATTTTGCTTTTGATTTTGCTTTTGCTTTTCCTTTTGCTTTTGCTTTTGCTTTTGCTTTTGCTTTTGCTTTTACTTTTGCTTTTGCTTTTGCTTTTGCGTTGGCTTTTGCTTTTCTTTTGCTTTGGTTTTTTCATTTGATTTTGCTTTTGCATTTAATTTTGCTTCTTTTGTTTATTTTGTGTGGTGCACTCAAATTAACCTGAGCGCCATGCAAACATTTCATGCAACGATGGTACGTAAACGTTACATAAGCGGTTCGCTTATATATTAATTATATTAATTATTATTATTTCTGTTTTGTGCTCGAAAACATTATAAGAGCTTCGTTCCCAGCTTTATTTCTATTCTATAGGATTAACCGTCGCACCAATAATCACAAAGTTATAATTTGTGCAACGTTTTTTCATTGAAGTTGCATTTGCAGTGAACTAAGCGTTACATAATGCTAAAATTTTTTATTATTTTTGTTCAGATCAAAGAACCAGTTGGTGGTCTTAAATAAAATTTACCCTTGCACCTTTACTGAGCGTGTAATAATTTCATGCAACATTGTTTCATTTATTGTTACATAAGCTGCTAACTCCGCAACGTTAAAACGACGTCATAAGATATTTTTTGATATTCTAATAAGATCAAGCTTATATTTTTTTCGTAGCATAACACTAACCGAAGTTTATATAATTACCCAGTTGAATATAATTCCATGCAACGCGGGTCCATAATTGTTGCATTGTCGATCTGGGGTCTATTTTCCATGGCCTCATACGTCATAAATATTTTGCCTATTTCTGTCATGAGGTCTAGGTACCTTCTATAATACTCATCGAATTATAATCCCATGTAACGAATTTTCAGTTTCGTTACTTAAGCAGTTCCCTGTGGATCAAATGTCCCGATGACGCATTTTTTTATTTTTGTAATAAAGTCAAAGAATTAACCTATACTGTCGTGTCATTACTTTTATCACAACACCTTAAGCAATTCAGTATCAATTCAATGCATCGCCCATGCATTTTAGGAAAATGCCTTTTTCAACTTTTTTTTTAAAATCTGCGCTGCAAAGTTGCACGTAAAGTTGTCACATCAAAAAGCAATAAAACAACATTTGCTTTTCAAATTCAAGAAATTGCAGTTAAGTTATAGACACTCCAGACATCCTTCACGGCACTCATACTGTGAACATTTAAAACTTATAACAACAAAAAAGTTGTTAATCTCTGAAGACAGCTCTCTACTAATGTTGCCACCCAGCAATATTGCCCATTGCAACATTTAAAGAAGACTAAACTAACTACAAACCGTCAAATCAAATGTGCTGAGAACAACGTGCCACACGGCATTCAATCATTCTTCGTTGTCGTTGATTTATGCAGTCAATCGAAATAATTGAATGGAACTCAATTGATTGTAAAATTCATTTTCTATTCGATAATGGTTTTATTTCTTTTTGTTTTTGTTTTTTTGGTTTTTGGATATCATGATTGTTTTAAGGATCCATGGCTTCCTTCCGTTGGCTGATACTTTCCGCCGCTTATTTGATTCGTTTTTGAATAAGAAATATATGTAGAAAGGAGGATTATTCCTACATTTACAATGATTAATTTAACTTGGCTGCTGGTGACTTTTTGTATTGTTAGCATGTGTTCAACATGTTCTTAGCACATGCTTCAAATACTGCTTGAAAACTTTTTTAATATTTTCCCTATTTTATGGCCTTTTTATTAGACATTCATCATCGACATTAGGTTTCACTGTGGGCTGTACATTTTTGGTTTGTCTTTTTAACTGTTTGGACTTAAATTCTGTATTTAAGTGCTTTTAGAATTAATGTTTTGCTTAAAGCTTTACAAGCTTTTATGTCAGCCATTTAAATGTCATCAAAGTATATAGCCGAGCATAAAAAGGTCTATATCTCTTAACTTATTTTAAGAGAAAATTTACAAATTTAATAACCGTATCATAAGATGTCCCATTTAAAATTGAAATTTTTTATAATTTCCGAAATATTTAAAGATTCTCTTTGAGAAAAGATTCGTTAAATTAAGTTTTGTTGCTTAGTACCAATTGTTTTTTGCTGTGTGTAGAACTCATTTTCTTTTGCTCTCATCTCATCTCATCTAGCTTATGACGCTTCCGGTCGCTATCGTGGTCAGGCATTCTATGGAAACGATAAATGGTTGGGTGAAAAAGCTTTCTGCTACGAACTCAATCGTCAGCTGCAGCCAGAGGAACGCAAACATTTCGAATTTGAATTTTATGTAGCTGTGGTTGCAATTGAAATATGGCTGCCGGCTAAAGTGGTAAGTGTGGCATTTATGAATTTTCATGGCTGCCTGAATGGTCTTAGCTTAAATTATATTCGTAGGTACTGTTAGAGTCAAGTTTATGGAGTTGACTTAAAATGAGCTTTATTTTGAACACGTTTAAAGTAGATGCTTTATTATTCAAGATATAACATACATAATTTATTTTAATTTAACTGCAAGCTTTTTCAGTTTGAGGTTATTTTAATCTGCTTTATATTTGATAGCTTTTAATTCTATATTTATCTATTTTGACATGATACAAGAATATTTTAAATTTTCCTACCTCACAGTTTTTCAAAAGAAGTTTAAAAAGGCAAAGGCTAAAGTGCAACGGCGTTGCATGAAATTATTGCTCACTAAGTATAAATGCTACAAATAAAGTTATCGCATGAAAGTTAAGGTTGACTTATTGACCTATTGATAAAAATAAGAAAAATATTTATGCGTACATCGGCACGTGAATTAAGCAACGAAATTGAAAAATTGTTGCATGAAATTACTGCGCACTGAGTGTGGATGCTACGTTAAAAATTATTATGCAACAGTGAAGGTTGCCTCTTTAAAAACTAAAGCAACAAGTGTATGACATCATGAGGCCTAAGAGAGACCCAAAAATCAAACAAACATGCACAGACATGTCAGAGAACTATTACTAGATAGTTTAATTTTTTTTTTTTTTTTAGCTTTGAACCAAGGATTTCAGGTGTAATACCTATTCAGTCAAGTCTGCCTTGGTTCGAAAATGGGGTTATAGATTAGTGGGAACGAAAAGGCAATCATGTGAAACACGTGTAGGATGTTCCAAGCGTGGTGGAAAGCCAAAGAAACATGTGAATTTTGAATCAGTGGCAAATGTTATGCCTATACCTCAGTCAATTCAAGTTATAAGGCAATCTCAACCACAAACTTCTCTACCATCAACTACAACTTCAAGTCGTAAATATTGATGAATTTTTAATTTCAATTGATTAGAAATGAGGATAGAAAATTAAGAAAGGTTTAAAGCGAAGGACAATGGCCTGGCCGGGAATCGAACCCGAGACCTCTGGGGTGGCAGTCGAGCGCGCTACCAACTCGACTACCGAGACCGCTCATCTCAAACTGGAAATGAAAAACATACATTATTAAAGTCAATATTAGACCGAGATAACCCCTTTAATCACCCAAAATTTTTTTATTGACATTTATTATTGACATTTATTGATAAAGAGATATTTATTGAATGTCTCTAAGGCAAATGGAAAAGTATTACAGAAGCGGTTGAATTTTAAGTCTCATGAAGAAAATGTGTTCTAGATAGAAATAAAAACAAAAGCAAACCAAAATCACAAACAAAAGCAAAAGCAAAAGCAAAAGCAAAAGCAAAATCAAAGAAAAAGTAAAATTAACATCAATAACAAAAGCAAAAACAAAAGCAATACCAAAAGTAAAATCAAAAGCAAAAGAAAAAGCAAAAGTAAAACATAAAAAACAAAAGTGCAACAGAAAAAGCAAACGAAAAAGCCAATTAAAATCAACAGAAAAAGGCAAAGCAACTCAATAGCAAGAGTAAAAGCAAAAACAATAGAAAAAGTAAAAGCAAAAATCAAAATCAAAAGCAAAAGCAAAAGCAAGAGCAAAAGCTAGAGCAAAAGCTAGAGCAAAAGCAAAAGCAAAAGGAAAATCAAAAGCAAAAGCAAAAGAAAAAGCAAAAGCTAAAATCATAGCAAACTCAACAGAAAAAGCAAAATCAAAAACAAAAGCAAGATCAAACTCAAAAGCAAAGACAAGAGAAAAAACTAAAGCAAAATCAATTCAAAAGCAAGAGTAAAAGAAAACGCAAAAGTAAAGGCAAAAGGAAAGGCAAAAGCAAAAGCAAAGACAAAAGCAAAGGCAAATGCAAATGCAAAGACAAAGACACATTCCAGAGCAAAATCAAAAGAAAAATCAAAAGCAAAAGGAAAAGAAAAAGCAAAATCAAAATTAAAACGAAAAGTAAAAGCAAAATCAAAATCGGAAGTAAAAGCAAAAGCAAAGCCAAAAGCAAAGACAAAGGCAGAGACAACAACAAAAGCAAAAGCAATAGTAAAAGCAAAAGCAATAGCAAATTTAAAAGCAAAAGCAAAAGCGAAAGTAAAACTAAAAGCCAAAGCAAACTCAACAGAAAATATAAAAGCAAAATCAAAACTAAAATCAATAACGAAAGCAAAATCAAACTCAAAGGCAAAGGTAAGAGCAAAATCAAAAGCAAAAGCAACTCAAAAGCAAAATTAAAATTAAAGGAAAAGCAACTCAAAAGCAAGAGTAAAATAAAAAGAAAAAGCATGAAGCAAAACCGAGAGTAAAAGCAAAAGCAAGGCAAAATCAAAAGAAAATTTAAAAGCAAAAGCAAAAGCAAAAAGAAAATTAAAAGCAAAATTGAAAAAAACCAAAAGCAAAGCCAATAGCAAAAGTAAAAGCAAAATCGATGCAAAAACAAAAGCAAAATCAAAATCTAAAACTAAAGCTAAAGCAAAAACAAAATCAAAACAAATCAAAAATAAAAAGCTAAAGCAAACCAAAAATAAGGATCAGGTTAAGGATAAGGTTTAAAATTAGGACATAAATCAGAAAAAGAGTTAGGAACAGGACTTGGGCAAATAATTCAAACAAGGAAAGGAATAAATACAAGAAGAACAAAGATTTGGATATAGATTGGGTAAGGCTTTAGAAAAGGATAATATCAAGGACTGAAATATGGATTAGGACACAAATTAACACGTGGTCTAGCTCTAGGTTAAGGACAAGGATTTGAACGGAGATTTGGAGAACGGAGGTCAACGACTTCCACAAATGTTTGGAGAAAGGTTTTACGATAAACTAGGATAAATATTTGAACAATAATGAGGGCACGGAGTAGAGAAGAATTAAGGAAAAGATTTGAACAATGTTTAGAACAACCAGTAGGAAAAGCACTAGGAGAAAGTGTATGAAAAGGGCTAAGACAAGGATAAGGGATAAGATTTAGATAAAGATATTAACAAGATTTATCTCAAGACTTAAAACAAAAGGCTTGGCGAAAAATGAGAACAATTAGGGTATTCACAAGGTGTGCTATCATGTCATATTATCATAATTAGGGTATTCACAAAGGTGTGCTATCATGTCATATTATAATAATGAAATAAAATTTTACACTTGTTTAAAAATGTACTTGTTGCCTTCGATATAAAAATAGTACTTAAATATTACAACCCTAAAAGCTATGTTTATTGAGTCTCGTATCAATTATAACGTTACGTGTTTTGCACAAACCGGCTATTATTTTGTCTTTTTCGCTTTCTTTTGCAATTGTGATAACAAATATTTATTTTAATTTGTTTTGCATCAGTTGAAATAGCATAATTAGTTATGAGAGGTTGTTCACTCTAGTTGTAAATTTTTATGTTTTCAACTTAAGACATTTGACTTTAAGAGACCTTGTGAATACCCTAAATGACTAGAATAACGATTTAGTCAAGGATTAGGACAAGAAGATGTACAATGATTAGAACAATGATTAAGAGCAAGCATGAGTATGGCATTACGCTAAGGGACTTAGGGATTTAGGCAAGGATAAGGAAAAC